>CM060333.1:45407129-45439629 GCA_030674155.1 Stramonita haemastoma | reverse complement strand
ATGGGTAAAAAATCATTCCTAAAAATCCAAGATGGCGGATGTTTATCTTGGTTTCCATGGAAACATGGCTCACTAACATAAAACAAGTAACATTTTTTAAGTTAGAAGTCATAGTACTATAAGTTAATATCAAAGACTAGGTTTTAATTCTTCATTTGTAAAAAGTAAAATTTAGTGCCTCACATTGCCTTAACAATAACAAGAGATTAACTAAAAACTTGGACCACTGATACGTCAGCTGTTATTTAAAAAAAAAAAATTTAAGTTAACAGCAGTATTGCACCAAGCTTCCACGGTCTTTCAGCGCATTTTTCCGTACACTTTTTTTTTTTTTAACTTTCTTCTCTCTTATAGTGTGCATCTCTGTTTAGATGTGGCTTTCAATTCTTTGTGGAATCATTTCGAAACAGGCTGATATCGCATTGTCTATCTTATCCAACTACCACTTTGCCATGTTTGGACGAACTGCTAAGGAAGAATCAGAAATACAGACGTGAAACAATCATATTAACAAAATACAGATTTTACCGATCCATGCGTTTCATGAGTAGAAAAAATCTATAACAAATGCGTTCACAGACTCGGGCAGACCAAGTCCCATACATGTACACAGATACATCATACACAGTTTCTTGTCACTAGATATGAAGTCCATGATACTAAATATGTGTTATTACAACTTAAAAGCATATTTTCCACAATCAGCACACAATTATTTTCTATTTTAAAAAAAAAGATAAATAAAAAAAGTGTCCTCTGGAAACAGCATTTCATGTCAGAGAGATTTTAATTTTGTGTTTCCTTCCTTCCTCTCCCCATCTCTAGGCTACCCTTTTCATTCTGCTCTTGCTTCAAACAACTGACAATCATGACAGGTACTGAACAATAGACAACGCTCCACGCACACACACACACACACACACACACACACACACACACACACACACACACACACCAAAAGAAAAACGCCTTCACTAAAATAATCTCGATAGTGTTTTCGCTTTGTTTTTGTGACACCAGAAATATCCATTGACTCTTAATGCGACAAATCTCTGTTTACGGCAAATTAAGTAGATTTCCTCAGGTGTATTCACAGCATGCACATTAATTTTCTTTGTTTAAAAAATGCACACAGTTCGCTTCCTGACTATAACAAGCGCAGCTGTTCAGCAAAGAAAGAAACCTGCAATTTCTTCTCCATGTTTCAGACAAACCTTCATGTCCACTGGATATGCTTAACGTCATAGTCAACCCCCATTCATTTTGATCTTCTTTTTTTGTTACATAAACCATCGTCCGAGCAATAAATATACAATGGCACATACTAAAGTATTGGTATTGTTTTCATATCCGTAACTTTGAATCATTAGGGTCGGAGGTATTTTAAAAACAATAAACACGAATTAAGTTCAGAATCGCTCATTCTGGCTGTTCAAAAAGGCAAAAGACGGGAGTTTATGATAAACTAGTGAAAATAAATAGTATAATCCGATTATGGTCTCACAGTTAACTCCGGAGTCTTTGGTAAACATTAATAAAAACAACAAATTACCACTTGCTATCTATCTAAAGACATTCCAAAGTTACAGAAAGATAGTGGGCTGTAACAAGACAGTATAACACAAGTTAAAGGTTTTGGCCTTTTTTTTGGGGGGGGAGGGGGGTTCCATTTAGTATCAATGCATTTGGACAGTAAATGACGCAGAAATAACTGCTTGACCAAGACCTATTCGAACTGTTCCAGTTAGACATACTCAGATGCTGGTCATTTACCAACAATCAAATTCTTGAACACACAGCACTTTGTGTAATCAATTCACCAGCAAACACAAGTTGTCCAAAACGTCAAATACTCTACCTTATTAGTTCACACAGAAAAGAGGACGAACGATAAAAACTTAACCAAATGAATTTGCTCACATTTGCCACTATAAGCTTACATTTTCCTCATTGGTAGGTTACAATAGTGGAAAAAGAACAGCTATTCTTACCTGTCACCTAAAACAACTTCAACACAAATATGCAGAAAGAATTTTTGTCATTGTCGCCGAATTAATTTCTGACTTTACAGACGCACGCGCGCACGCAGACGCACGCACGCACACACACACACACACCACACTTTAATAAAATACCAACCTGCCTTAAAAAAAAAATCCTTACAATCACCAATTACGGATACAAAGCGGAAAAAAAAAAAACATTTTGTGAAGGTTGGAAATTGCAAGTGAGCACAGATGTAATATCCTTTCTAGTTTACCAAAATAATGATTTTCATTTCTTAATTCATCATTACACAATCAGTCTCCTCTTTTCCAAGCATTTTTCCAGTCACACTTTATTTTTTCCCAAGTAGCTTGCAGATGCTGCACAGTAAGCAAAGATGAAATAACTCTATCCCATTCCCGGAAACTGCCTACAGTCGGGTCATACAGGGGCACCTAAAACGCTCGTCATTTTTCAGCTGGTAAAGTTTCAAGAAATCAAGTAAACAAAATAAATATATAAAAAAATTTAATGGCATGCTATATGACATTCACTGTGTACAGACAGCCGAAGGAAAAGCATCACGATGGGATGCATGCTTACACAAAGTCTAAGAGCTGACGTGGTGTGGCTTCAGTGACAGTTCAGAGGAACAAGGTTTGGCAAGACTGGTAACTGGCAAGACTGCAGTGAACGCTTTTTTCATGTTCAGAAAAGCTTACAATATACGACACAATGAGCACATCAGATATGTTTATATGGGCGTCGTGTGGGTAAAAAAAACATAGCAGCAAAACAAAAACAAAAAACTTCCGCAAAATCTCCGCAATTATCTAAAAATGTTTTTTATATAGATATAGAAATTAAAGGACATCACTGAACATAAGAAACAGCCCCAGGACTACTATATACCTTACAGTAGAGTTCTCCAGTCAAAAAGGGGGTTCTACTTTTTTTTCAAGTTTAAGTCTGACAACGTGTGCATTTACATCACATATGAGTGTAAATTTGAGCTCAAAATGGACGCGTTTGAAGCCATACAGACACAGTCTTACGTAAAAGATGAACAGAAGGAGCTTTCATTTGCGGCCAAACACAGCACAATAAACATACTGTCAACATCTTGTGCAAAACCATGACAACAGTACTAAATATACATTTCACTAATAACCAGCTTGACTGCTTTATTTCGTAGGTCGTCAGGAGTGCGTCTGAAATAAATCGGTTTTTTGGCAGGATGATAATTATTCTCCACAAAAAAGCGATCCAAATAAACAAGCTGTAAGCAATATATATCTCCAAACAATTCGTACAAAAAAGGTCAAATAAGACATCAGATTTCGCTCAAGTTCAGACTATTTCACAATTCATTTTAACTTATCCTCAAACAAGAATAACGCTCTGCGAAAGACAACTAAAAAAACAAAAAACTAACCATTAGCCTACCAGTGGCTTTGTTAGTGTTGGCTCAAAAATTTGGGGTTTTTTGTTGGGTTTTTGTTGTTGTTGTTGTTGTTTTGGGGGGGGGGGGGGGGACTAGTTCCTCGGCTACAGCTCTGAGGTTTCCTAACGATGAGATTTGACGTAAACCACCTCTTCTACCCATCATCAAAGTAGCCGCATTCCGACTTCGGGAATTTTCCTTATCAATACCATCGAAAGACAAACACAAAATGATAAAACACCTGATTCCAGAAACAAGAGACAAAACTCAAATCGATGAAATACTTTACAGAAATAACAAGAGTGATAACACTTGGTCTTCTTCAAATCGGTTTGGAATCACTAAGATAAAAACAGTTTGTGTCCGATTAGCTTCGTCTCACTAGTAACATACCCTGCCTTATTCTCCGTTTCCAAATGAAAGTTAAAAAGATAAAAAGGCCACGATCAAAACGGAATTGATTAAGATTTCTTTTCTAGCACTCTCTAAGTGAACAAGAAAACTGATAATAGTAATGACGATAATGATGATAACAAGGATAATGATAATAATGTTGGTGATTATGATAATAATGATGATAATTATAACGACAACAACACAGCTTAGACATTATCCGCTGAATCGTGGGATCATAAATGGAACAAACAGCAGTTACCATTCCAAAAGACACAGAGAGAGACAGAGACACAGACACAGAGAGAGACACAGAGGGAGATAGACAGAGACACACACAGAGAGAAAGCGGGGGGGGGGGGGGGACAACAAACAAGCATCTTCCTATCAACACACAGAAAGCTCACTCCCTTCTGGCTCAATGGCAAGGACATGTATACATACATCCTAGTTCTACCTTCTCCCCACAATCAGACATGAGGCAGGAGACAGATCCATACATCGGCACCCAGCCTTTTGCCTTGTAGACACTCGGCTATGTCTTCCTCACACCCTCCACCAATCCATGCACAGAAAAAGTCAACTGACAGATAACAGGAAGAAACACAGCCGTAGGGAAAAAAAATTTTTTTAAATTACCCCCAAAATTTTAATCAGAAATAAAAAATGCGGACAAAACATATAACACACTAAATTGTCACATGACAAATAACATCAATATGAAGCCTGAATTTTGCTTTTAAGTCACATTCAAAACAAAACAAAAAACAACAAAAAGGTG
Organism: Stramonita haemastoma; assembly: GCA_030674155.1. Lineage (NCBI taxonomy): Eukaryota > Metazoa > Mollusca > Gastropoda > Neogastropoda > Muricidae > Stramonita > Stramonita haemastoma. Next base: position 45,435,025 of record CM060333.1, on the reverse strand, counting down.
ACACCCAGGAATGCATTCTAAGCTCAGTTACGCCTTGTAGTTTTTATAACAATCATTCTGATGAAATATAGCGACTAAATACTGCATACAATTTCAATTCTTCTCGGCATTTTTGTTGTTGTTGATTATTTCTTTTTGTACAGTTCCACATCCAAGAACAACAACAGAAATCACAAACTTAAAACCTTAATCCGCAAAGACATCAGCATCTTACACAACAACAAAAACAACAACAGACAAAATCCAGAATAACAATTCAGACATATAATTACTTCCAACCTAAAAATGACAAAAGAAACAGGATGGAAATACGGATGCAGTTTAACAAACAAATGAGATACTTAACCAACCAAGCGACGAGGTAGTAAAGCTGTACGCACTGAGAAAGGACGTGTTAAAATATACCCAGAACTGATGAAGAGTCCTAGGATAACGAATGTGTCCACCTTCTATCTTCATACGCTGATATGTAAGCTCACAAAATAAAAAAAAAATCAATACAGATTGACTGAACCGTACCAGCATGCGATTCAGTCATAAGATCGGTTGAAAACAACAAACAAATAAACACACAAAACCAAACTAAGCCTGAAAATGACTCTCTACCACTGAGACTCAAAGCACAACTTCCTATACTTCACAAATACCATCATCAACAACTGTCATGCTTTCATCACTCTCAATGAAAATATACACAACTTTTTAAAGCAAAAAAACCAAAAAAAACCCACAAGTGTGTAACTATGAAGTCACTTATGTACACATCAGCAAGAACTGTCTGCACCAAATATAAAAGTATGCACCTCAGAGAGCGCGTTATCTATACATGTGCTATTACACATTCAAACAGCGGCATTACCTGGACAGTGGTGAACTTTTTTTTTCACCTCTTGAACCTAACCGATTGGTTTCTACATGTAAAAAAGAGATAACAGTTGGTAACAGTGGAAGTGTAGCCTTCAGCACCAAGGCTGTATGATCAGTGCTTTCCCACTCATGGAATTCCACTTTACACAGCTTTAGGTCCTTTGGTGATCGACTATGACTCTGACTAGGATGCTTGACTTGCACAGTCCTTATGCACTGCAGCCCCTGGAGGCTAGTTGGCCTTTGGAGAACATCTCCAACGCTGACTGTCTATATGCCCTCTTGGCCGAGAGAGTGGGGATGTACTGTGGGCAAGGCATCTCCACTATAATCAAATTTCTGCCCAGTTTCCGTAACAGCAGCTGCCTCCTCTGCTGTTCTGGAGGTCATCGTCGAACACGACGGACAAACAAACAAACAAACAAACAACAGTGGAAGTGAAAAGAAGGAAGGGAGGAAGAGGTTTGATCGCATGCTTACATCGTGGATATGACTGTGCAGTAAGACTTCACAATGAAACAGGCTACCACCACTTTTAAGTGCAAAACATTGCACATGTTTTCTGTTATAACAATGGTATTTACCTGCACAGTAAAACTTCATAATGAAACAGGCTACCACCACTTGTAAGTACAAAACATTGCACATTTCTGTATAAAAATGTTTTACTGACAGTAAACTTCATAATGAACAGGCTACACCACTTTAAGTGCAAAACATTGCACATGTTTCTGTAACAATGTATTACCACATAAAACTTCATAATGAAACAGGCTACCACCACTTGTAAGTGCAAAGCATTAAAAAAAATGTTTTCTGTTATAACAAACAATGGTATTTAACTGCACAATTTTCCCATGCAAGATTAACTCTACGCTTAAAGCAAACGCATATTTTAAAAAATATATCCCATTCCCGCAAAAAAAACAAAATGTTGTAAAAACTTAAGTTGATATCATTGTATATGTTCCCAGATCAACTGATCACACAAGAGATTATACACACAGTACACGTACATGAATTGACACAGATTTCCTGGATAGCTTTTCTACTGATTCGATTTCATTTACTTCCACTTTAAATACTTCCTACTTCAAACTATGGGTACATGAACGTGTAAAAAAAAAACACACAAAAAACAAAGAAATGTCCACCTGCTGTGAATATATACAAAAAGACCGTTTAATACCACTGAAAAGTGAAACAATCTTCCTGCCATAGGCGTACTGAACCAAAAAACACCTTTGGGCATCTCCCATCATCATTGAACATTCAGGATTGTGGCGAGTGTAACGGCAATCAAGCTTAAATGGACTGGTGGACAGTTCACGTGGACAGTGGCTAAAGCCTAACCAGCCACCATGCCCAGATCACACCTATGCCACAGAATCCAAACTTTAAAAAAAAATTCAAAAGTGTTCATCAACACAAGGTTTGATTACAATAAATAATGAGGGGATCATCATTTAATAGAAAAATTATCTCCTGCAGTCTTTCTTTTCAGGTAACTCACCATCTAAGAAACCTTTTCTACCAGCTAAAATCTGAAAGAAAAAAAATTAACGAAAAATCATCTTACAAGGGTTTTAACTTACATAAGTTGGGGAAGGGGGGTGGTTGTCTTTTTCATAAACTTTACACAATCCAACAACTTTGACAGGTACCCAGAATCTCATTTTTGGCTAGGCTTTTCTACTGAGATGGCCTGTAAGAAAAACCCCGTTATGTGACGTTACCATCTCCCCCTCAGAGGCCTGAAGGATCTAGGCTTGGTCGTATCACTGCCATTGACAGTGTGAATTTTGAATAAGTCAGACTTTTTTGAACAGCTGACAGCGTTTTTTGACTACACTACCTTAATGACTCTTTCCTTTCGACCCTGGATTCCAGCCAGAGGAACAGACCATTGAGATGGAGTTCACAGCTGGAAAGAATGAATGCCCGAGTCAGCAGGATCTACATACTGTGTTCCTCTTGTTGATCAAAACCATTTCATTTTCAATAAGATCTTTACTTATCAAAATGGCAAAAGCGTTCAATTCTCTATCAGGTTGTTACTTATCAAATGGCAAAACTGTGGAAGCCTTTATCAGATATATGTAAGGGTAAAGGTAAAGGTGTCCATGACCTAGGTGGTCATAGGGGAGCGAGGCGTCAGAGACCTCAGCTTCTCTGGGGGCCAGCATGTTGAGGGCGGCGCCCATCTCCTCTCCTCGCTGCTTTACCTTCCCGGACCCTAGAGAGGGAAGGTACCCATTTACAGCTGGGGAACTGGGGTAACTGTGCTGTAACCAAGGCGCGCAAACGTATGTAAACCAACCCTAAAAGCAGCAGGTTTTTTACCTGCAAACTGTTAGGATGCTTTATGGACAGACTTCTGCTCTCAGCTGTCAGGTGTTGGGAAACAGAATGCCGTCTGCTCAAGTGAGATGCTGCATATCAGCTGTTTAAAAAGGTCACGTACCCCTCTAGCATAATACTAATAACGTTTTCGATAACCTGTGCAGGTCTATAATCAAGGTTAGTGGTTGCTTTCATGAAGTGTGTTTCGTAGTCACGTGTTAGTATTGCCACTGCATGTACATGTCTGCTTGGATACCTGTGCGGCTGTTCTAGTAATGCAGGTGTGTGTGTGTTGTTGTGTGTGTTGTGTGTGTGTGTGTGTGTGTGTGTGGTGTGTGTGTGTGTGTGTTGTGTCTGTGTCTGTGTCTGTCTGTGTGTGTGTGTCTGTGTGTGTTTGTGTGTATGTTTGAGGTCTGGTCCTGGTTCTAAAAAAAAAAAAAACAACCTGCTGCTCTTCTTTTGATATTCAAGGGGTTTTTTTAAGGGCACTGAGGAGAGTAACAAACTCCTGTTTGATTATAAAACAATTCTTCTCGCAAAATATTTAAAATACAAAATAAAAAAGAAACTAAAAAAAATACAATTAAAATAGTTCTAAAAAAAATAGAAAATAAAGACGAGAGGGAAAGCTTTCAGACAAAAAGCTCTCTGCCTAACCACATCCAACCAGTCAACTAACAAAACAAAAACAGTAAAGATTCAACAACAACAACAACAACAACAAAACTGTTATGAAAATAAACATGAGGTATGTTACAGCAGAGAGAGATAAAAAACAAATCAAAGAAAGTGTATTTCTTTTTTGTATAAATTCTTTTTTGTATAAATTCTATTTCACAAAAAAAAAACAGGTTTAGGCCAGCTTCTGCTTTCTGTAGGTCAATCCAAATCAAGACAGTAAACGATAACAATAACAACAAACAATAAATAACGCTCTTTATCAGCAAAAAGCAAATCTTACCCTTACAGATGAATCTCTTTTCTTTTTTTAAATATTGTTGCGGTAAACAAATTTAAAGTTGTATACATTACAATACGATGTAGCAGCAATTGCATTTGAGAGAGAGAGAGAGAGAGAGAGAGAGAGAGAGAGAGAGAGAGAGAGAGAGAGAGAGAGAGAGAGAGAGAGAGAGAGAGAGCCTCCACAAAAAGTCTTGTCAACAAAACGTCAGATGTACAGAAACAGAGAAAGAAGTTTCGTTTTATAGAGGAAATGTCACACTGCAATGATGAAGTCATAGCAAATGTACAGTGTTCACAGGAAAATTCGTTGTTTCCAAAGAAAAGTAACACAGTTCAATATCATTCAAACCCACACAGTACATAAGCAGCCCTACAACTGTATTGCAGACCATGTTCCAAAGATACGAGCTATGAACAACAGCTGAAAAACGAAACAACTATCCACACAGTACACATTAACAACAACAACACCACCACCACCCCACCCTTCTCCTTCCCCCTTCTCCATTCCACCCCAAATACAGACAGAAGAGAGATATGGGGGTGGAGAGAGAGAAGAGGGGAGAGAGAGAGAGAGAGAGGAGAGAGAGAGAGAGAGAGAGAGAGAGAGAGAGAGAGAGAAGAGAGAGAGAGAGATCTAAATCTGGAACACATGCGAATAATCCTGAGTAATACGCAACAAAACTGTATAATAAAAAATCTTTTTGGTTAAAAAAACACAAAAAAAACCCTGAAGGGATTAATCACAACACTGGGCTCGTCACAATGAATGTGTACAGCATAGGGAAGAGGAAACGTAACATTATCATTATCTGTTAAAATAAACCCAAAAAAAGTCGTTCACTTGACTGAATGTCATGTGCACACTTTCTTTTTCCGACTCAAGGTGCTGTGCTCTATAAACATCATACTCCGCACCACCATGTTTAAGACAGAACTACTGACAGGTTTTGAAACAACATGAAAACACGACTGAAGAAAAGAAGAAGAAGAGAGAAGAAGAAGAAGAAGAAGAACAAGAACAAGAACAAAGAACAAGAAAGAAACAAGAAGAACAAGAAGAACGGAGAAGAAAAAGACGAAGAAGAAGAAGAAAAGAAGAAGAAGAAGAAGAAGAAGAAGAAGAAGAAGAAGAAGAAGAAGAAGAAGAAGAAGAAGAAGAAGAAGAAAAGGAGGAGAGGAGGAGGAAGAGGAGGAGAAGAAGAAGAAACTCATAAAATAAAGAATGTACAAAAAATTGAAATGGTAAATTCATTCATTAACTGCATGTAAATGAAGAAGAAGAAGAAGACGAAGAAGACGAAGAAGAAGAAGAAGAAGAAGAAGAAGAAGAAGAAGAAGAAGAAGAAGAAGAAGAAGAAACTCATAAAAATCAATAATGTACAAAAAGTTAGAAATGGTAAATTCATTCATTAACTGTATGTAAATGCAACAACCAACTTTTTTTTTTCCACTACATAATTCTTTTTAAACATTTGAGTACGGCTCTGGCACTGAATATTTTTTTGATTAAAAAAAAACAAAACATGTAGGTAAAAGATACCAGCACTGACGATATCAAAATTTCAGTGCATGAGACAAAATCTGTGATGCCCTATTTTGACCATCTGTCTCTGATGAACTGACGACAATTTTTATCAGCGATTATTATTACTACACCGTAAATGACAAGTAATATACTATGCATTCTATATCCCACTTTATGAGTCTTTATCCTTTTTGTCCTAATTTATTTCACGGCTTCTTGTACAAATGCATTGCAATAATAAATCACGACTTTCGCTATCTTCTCTGAACAGCAATGTTGTTTTGTGTCAAGGTCAATTTGTCTGCTACGCAATCACACTTTGTCACTAAGCAGCTTCAACAAAAATGTCATAACAATGAGGAGAGAGATGCAGGAAAATGCAGGATGGATGCTGGAAGCACAAATAAGACAAAATACTTGGAGAGTTGAATAAAGCATACCCAAAAAAAGAAAAAGGAGCTGTCATGATGTAACTAGTTCCAAGCGCTTGACACCAAAATACACACACACACACCACACACACACACACACACACAAACACACCCCCCCACACACACACACACACACAAAACAAAACAAAATGGCTGGCAGATCTATTACGAGTCTGTGTGCTTTGGCTGGGCATAACTGCATACACAAAAGACAAAAAAAAAAAGGTTCTTATGTCCACCTCGCTTTTAAAGACAAGTAAACACTGATTCAAGAAGGAACCAATTATGTTAAACGCATGCACACACGCACATTCGAGTGCACAGAGAGAGAGAGAGAGAGAGAGAGAGAGAGAGAGAGAGAGAGAGAGAGAGAGAGAGAGAGAGAGAGAGAGAGAGAGAGAGAGAGAGAGAGCACCAATTAAATCAACAATGAACAACAAAGCATAAATACAACTCAACATTTTTTTTAATAAAATACAATATAAAAAAGCAGGTGCTTAATTCTTACTTCAATGCTGTGCTGAATGATTGTAACTTCCAAAAAGAGACTAGGATTACGGCGCCTTATATTTGTGTGCAAAATAATGACAGTTTATCGGAGCCAAGCAAATCCAAAGGCATGTGAATCAGGTCCATGCAAGCCTTCTTGATTATCATATGCAAACTATGAAAAAAATCTGAATACTACTTAGGGAAAAGAAAAAAAAGTATTAAAAACAAAGTTATAAAAAAAAAATCTACAATGCTCTTTACATGAGAAAGAAAATCAGACAGCAAAGAATTTGTAATACTCCTTAGACAACAGTCATTCCCTCTTTTCAAAATGAATCTGAGACGCTAGCTACCAGAGGTCTTTGACTGATCTCAGGAACACACACACACACACACACACACACACACACACACACACACACACACACACACACACGTTGGTTTAAGTACAACAAAAATAGTAATCAGAACCTGTGCTACCAAATACCATGCACCTAGGAGAATATCAAGGTTGTTTTTTTTTAATTTCTGAGATCAGTATTCTATCTGTTACCACACCACTGGTGAAACAAGAAATGATTGAGGCAACGCTAAACTGCAACAAAGCTAATGACCCAGTACCATAGTAAGAACTATTACAATAACAACCAAAAAGAATCAAATATACCACAAAAAACCCCACAGAAATCGAGGATTCTGTTTAATGAACAAGGCAGTGAGACCAAAAGGAAGGAATATCCAAAAAATTCTATCCAACCACGATAAAATATAAAAAAAAATGTAAAGCATCAAACAAGATAATCATTATATGAACAAAAGATCATAAACAAAAACTTGGATATGAAACGCACTTCAAAGATAATCATTATATGAACAAAAGATCATAAACAAAAACTTGGATATGAAACGCACTTCGTACACGCAAAAAACAGTTGTGTTTCTTTCTCTCTCTCTCTCTCTCTCTCTCTCTCTCTCTCTCTCCTCTCTCTCTCTCATACACACTCACACAAACCATCACTCAACCACACACCACACACACACACTACACACACACCACACTCACTCACTCACTCACTCACTCACATCACTCACTCATCACTCACTCACTCACTCACACTCACTACACTCATCACTCACTCACTCACTCACTCACATCACTCACATCACTCACTCACTCACTCACTCACTACTCATCACTCACTCACTCACTCACTCACTCACTCACTCATCACTCACATCACTCACTCACTCACTCACTCACTCACTCACTCAACTCACTCACTCAACTTCACACTCACTCACTCATCACTCACTCAACTTCACTCATTCACTCACTCACTCTCACTCACTCACTCACTCACTCACTCTCACTCACTCACTCTCACTCACTCACTCACTCACTCACACTCACTCACTCACACTCACTCACATCACTACACTCACATCACTCACATCACTCACTCATCACATCACACTCACTCACTCACTCACTCACTCACTCACTCACTCACTCACACATCAGTAAGAAAGTGATATATCAAGCATCAGGAAAAATATAGACATCTGTAACAAACAAAAACTGAAATTCACAAAGCATTTGTACAGAGTATAACTAATATCCACTGCATGTTGTGCTGTTTTGTCCTAAAATGGCACTACAAAGTCACACAATGTATCTTATTAAAAGTCAGTAATATATTCAATTGTTGTTTAAATAAGATGAAATAAACCCAGATTCACCAAAGAACAAAACGAGTGAGACATCCACAACTGACAACTAAAAATGTTACCCCTGTTGTATGCTACAATAGTGGAATGCAGCATGCTTTAAAAATTCTCTTGTGCTCCTTTTTGTAAGCATGTACTACAGCAGATCTTGTCATGTTGAAATAGATGGGAAATAAAACAAAGAACAACAACAACAAAAAGAAACAAAAAACAGAAACAAAAAGTTATGTAAAAAAAATAGTATATGGAGATGTAGACACCAAGACATAACACATATCAAAAGTACTATCATCACCTAAACAAACCATGCTATGCTAGCCATGCTTCCTGTTTTATTGTGCAAGTATTCATTGGTTTGGGGGCAGGGAGGGAGGGAGGCGTGGGGGGGGGGGGGGGATAAAAAAAAAAGGTCTAATAAGGTGGAAGCAAACACAACAGATACTTGTAACAAAACACAAAAAAAAGGTCATAACAGTGGCATTTTCATCAAAGCAAGGCCGTTTAGTGTTGACAACAGAAGTGTCTGCCTATTGCCCAAAGAAGCTGATTCCATATAAACCTGCCATTTAACATTTTAATTACTGCATTTCATGGGGATAGATGACAAACAAATACAAAAAAAGAAAAAAAGATGGCAGCTGACCTCTATGTCGGTCAATTTAATGATTATCCTAATTCATTCAATCTAAGGTCTAATCTTATGATCTTTGCAGACAATTCTGACATTTCCAATCTTTAACAATTCAATAGATATCAAATGGACACGCCATCCCCACCCCCTCCCCCACTTTTTCTGGTAGGGAAAAAACACAATGAAAAAACAAACAAACAAAACAAAAACTTCACACACAAAATCAAAACATAAAAACAGAGAGAAAAGTGTGAAGCCTTATACAAGTACAAAACAATCTGTAAAAAAAAAAATTCAGATTGGTTTTTATTACAAGAGAGCAACCAATGAAATACTTTCATTGCTTTAAATGACAGTCAAAACCAAACAGCCCATGTGTCCAACAAATATGAAATTTCAGTTAACCAAAAATCAATCAACAAACATACCCTGATGACTTCTCAGAGAAGAAAAAATAACATACAAAATAAATTAAAGCAGCAAGGTTTAGATCTTTAATATGGATGAGATGTAATCATGACCAAGTTACAAATTCCTCTGCTATTCTAAAGAAGGAGGGACCAAGGAGTGTATAGGCAGGTTCTGAACACAATAACGACAAAGAAGCTGGTACACATACTATAGTCTGAGCACTCTCACAGAAGACATCATGGTCATCCAACCAGCTGGAACATATACTAGTCTGTGCTCTCTCACAGAAGATAATCATGATGATGGGGGCAGTTCTGGATACGTGTTTTCATGAGCTGATGCATGCATGACATGCTCCATGGCAATAATGATAATAATAATAATGACATATACAGGGCTGTAAGCTGAGGTGTAGTGGCCACAAGAGTTGACAGGTGCATTGGTTCTGGGATCAGCTGCCTACAGGGTACACAGACACTTCACTTCAACACCACAGCCGCTTACGTACAAGACTGCCACACTAGTGACCAACACACACAAAGTACAGGGTACACAGACACTTCACTTCAACACCACAGCTGTTCACGTACAAGATTGCCACACTAGTGACCAACACACACAAAGTTCAGGGTACACAGACACTTCACTTCAACACCACAGCTGTTCACGTACAAGACTGCCACACTAGTGATCAACACACACAAAGTACAGGGTACACAGACACTTCACTTCAACACACAGCTGTTCACGTACAAGATTGCCACAATAGAGACCAACACACACAAACACAAACTTCAACTGCAGAACCATGTGCAATGTTACCAACCAACCTCACACCTGAAACTCACTGGAGAATCACAAACGTCAGGTTGCAGGATAACAGCGACAATGTTCTTTGAGACAGAATGCCGTCTGCCAGCCTGGAAAAATGGTGTTGGTGTTACGTCAATGTTAACAACCTCCACAGTTTTCACAGGCTTGCAAACAGGAGGTGTGGTAATAACAACACAAGTCATACATGCAAACATGCAGACAAACACATTTTCTTCAATTTCACAGGTAAAAAACCTGACACTACCCCCCCCAAAAAAAAACCCACACAAAAACAAAGAAACAACAGCATGAAGAGGAATGTGACAGACTGTAAGAATAAAACCTGGTTCCTATGGTTTGGCAGCAGACTATTTCATTAAGGACAACTGACCACCCCTTGCCATTGGCTTTGATGAAGGTCAGCACAGCAACAGACAGAAAGGCGTCCATTCCATGTTCAGTGGCACAAAACAACACACATGACTCAATGTTTTGTCATAATGGCCAGAAGAACTATAAGTGTAACAACAACAAAACGCCACAGTTTGTAAACAAATGATAAAAACCCACCCACAAGTATTTCATCCATAAAATCTTTTCTGAAAACTAATTTAAACAATCCAAATGAAAACCATTACTTAGTAGAAAGAATACAAGTTTGGTAAGAAAAATGTCTTAACTGCATGCATTATTCAGTGAAAAGCTGTTGTGGACTGATCATGTACAGATTTTCAGTTTTCAAGCACACTTTAGTTCCTCTCCCCCCCAAGAGTAAAATCCCAGTAACACCACTTCAGCTTTACCATTGAAAAAAAACAATTTGCCAATCTGTGATTTTATATACAGAGTACCATCAGTGAACATATTTTCATGATGCACATAGAGAAAAACATCTACCAAAAAAGTCATGTTTGCAAAAAATAATCCTAATTCCCAGACGGCTGACATGGTTGATTTAACCACATAAACTGACAGAATTAAGACGGCCTTGGGTACCTATGATAATGTTATTAAAGTAGCTTAATGCCTGAAAGCTTTCTATTGAAGTAAAACGTTAAATAGTACCGACCATGACTGTCAAAAAGTAAATAATGATATAGGAGCAGAAGGAATCCTTTTTGAAATGGGGACAGGATAGCCTAGTGGTTAGAGCATAATGGTCACAATGCCACAGTCTGGGATTAAGCCCGGTTCCCACCCATTACCGAGACACCTATCTGTTCAGGGTGATTTTTCCCCAGGAGTTAATTTCAGAACTGATCTCACTCACATGAATGTCCTTGGGATGAGACTCATCAATAAACCCAAGTCCCATGAGCAAATGCATGCAGACTATCTTGCCCACAATTTAAAACCCCTTCTGCATTTTGGAAGAGTATGCCATTCATGCCGGTATTAATGAATAAGCAAAAAATATAAATCAGATTAGTGTTGTATTTAGACATCATCCCAAAGAACGAGGCTATCTTAACGGTGGGCAAAAATGGTCACAGACACAAAAATCTCATCACTGGTGAATCTCAGAGGTCTAGGCAAGGACTGAAAAAAAATATTTTTTCAGCTCAAGCTCCTGAAGCTCTTCCAGAAAGCTTTTCCTTTCTGCTTGACCTCTCACACAGACTGCCTGTTTTTCTGCTGCTTTTTAAAGGCTTTTTTCCCCGTCTTCTTCTGCTTGTAATTTTTCAGCTCTTAAAAATATTTTTTAACACAAATACTAACTAGGAATTGCTGCATCAAGTATCTTTTATTGCTCTAAAAATGATCACTTTACCTTTGGGTGTCGCAAATTCATTTTAATTGTCAGTGCCTTTTTTTTGTGGGGGGAGGGGTGGGGGGATATTTTTGAGATCCATTACAAACACAACAAAAAACCAAGAGAGAGAGAGAGAGAGGGGGGGGGGGGGGAGGGAGGAGAGAGAGAGAGAGAAAAACAGACAGACAGGCAAGATCGACAGATGGAAAGACAAGACACAGACAGAGAGACAAAGAGAGCTAGAGGCAGAGACAGAGACAGAAATAGAGACAGACAGAGGCAAAAAGAGAGAGCCTTGTTTGGAATCTTTGTGACTGGTGTAAAGGTAAGGGCAGTATGTTCAAACTCAATGCAATGATCCAGTTTTCCACCACTGACCTGATCAGATAGTGCACTGACCAAACCAAACCATCACTGTCTCTCTTCAGCTCTCCTATTTTCACACAAATTATCTCTCTTTGCATCACTCTTTCCAATACTGAAACCCATCAATTATTGAGCATTATATTTGGTACTGAATTTTAAAAACAACAAAATTCAAACATAAAACACATCATGGTAACTAACTATAGATCATCATCATGTTCTAAATCTTGGGAACACCCACTCCCTCCATGAAAGCTGTTCGACTAATGCTGAAGCTTCAAAACACGTTTCCAGCCACAAACAGTCACTATACATTAAGGATGGACATTGCAAGCAGCATTGCGAGCTTGTTTATAATGTAGACAACAACAACAAGAAAAGCAGACACTAACTCGCAGAAAAAAACAAAACAAAAAAAAAACCCGGACAAAACAAGATAATAAAATCTAGAATACCATCAATTTAAAAAACAGACCGCAACTCAGCACTCATACATGATGCAGACCGACTTTAAGGCAAATCTCTGAGCTGTATTCAGATAAGCTACGTTTTTATTGAGGTGACTGAAAGAAAAAGTAACTATGGAAGCCAGCTGTTATATGCGGTAATGCTCAACTGATTCTGATGTACAAGGAAACCAAGAAGGCCACTTAGAAACTGTACAAAACCATTCTATTGAATTGCACTGTACAGAAAAGCACACCACTATCAACAGTTCTCTCCCCCATCTGCAGAAAAATAGGGTAAATATAGATAAGAGGGATGCTACAGACAAAAGCATGCTGACTGAAGTGTTTTCTTTCAAATTAAAAAAAAAAAAAAGGGGGGGGGGATGCAATTAAAGTCTGCAAACAAAAAAAGGGGGGGGGGGGGGGGAGAGATTAAGTTTTTTAAAATAATATAAAAAAAACAACCACCATTATATAGATACTTTCTGAAATCATAACTTTATTCAAGGTCTCCTCTCACAGATATATACAAAAACAAAATAATATTCAAGAATTAATTCCAACATGTATAATCTTATGTCACAAACGCCAATAATTTTACTCTCCCAGTTGTATCCATTCGCTTTCTTCAACTTCACACTTAAAAAAGTTCTCAGAACAGAAGAAAAGTGATTTCATGTGATCTTTACTGCACTTTGGACAGACTGGGATATCCAGGTTTGCTTTTCTGACCTGTGTTAGCAGTAGTCACATGATCACATCTTCAGGGTCTTGCGAATTCGGTCTGAAGTTTCAACGCAAGTTTCAATTCGACCTGTTAGTTCCTTCATAAAAAGAGAAAGAAAAATGAACCAGGTACAGAAAACAAAAGTCAAATCTTTTGCTAATATAAATAATGTCTTCTTGGAAAACAGAAAAAATATTTTCTAACATCCAAAAATGGTTAAAGAAAATGGCTGGTAAAAGAAGTTCTTATCACCTCAAATCATGTCTGTTTAGTCTCACTCTTAAAAGTTATGAATAAATAAATAAATATCCTTAAACAGGCTTACAACAACAAAAAAACCAACAACAAAAACACACACAGATCATGATTATGCCCTACTAAAATACTGATTCAAACAAACAAGGCAAAAGAATCAAGGACAAATTCTTCTCCCAGATATATATATATATCACATCTTCCATTTAATTTCAGTCAGATAAAAGTAGTCTTGCTAGCACAATGTTAAAAGCAAAGTAAAAGCATAAATTTGACGTCTAAAAAAAATAAACTGACTGTGAACACCACGAACACATGTCACTTTCTAATCAAGGATTCATATTCAACACATGAAACACTGTTTACCAACAAACAAATTGGACAAACTCATGCGAAAATGGAAGAAAGGGAGATTTATTCTTTGGTAATGAATCAAGTGATGACATTCCTAATGCAGGTAGGTAAGGTCAGTAGTTCCTTTCCCTTTCCCCTCTGCAAAACTCAACACAAGCCCTGAGATGGACAAAGATATTGCATTTTTTGCAATGTACACACAGGTATGTGAGGGTTGGAAAGGCTATCAATGGTAAATATCCAACACAAGAGCAATAAAATGATAAATTGCTTGATTCTACCTATACATACACGAGTACATGTGTGCACACACGCACACACACACACACTAACAGACACACACATTCACACACTTATACACAACACACACACATTTACACTCACACACACACACAACACACACACACACACACACACACACACACACACACACACACACACTAACACTAACACACACACACACACACTAACACACTAACACACACACACAACACTAACATAACACTAACACACACACTAACACACACACACATACAATCTTAACATACACTGCGACAGACAGTAGACATATAAATTTCTGTCTAAGGTAATGATATAAAAACTCTGTATATCACAGCTAAACGGTCACTGGAAGGGTACACCAACCTGATGTCATCTACAGAGAGGACAATGCAAATCACAAAATGAATGGAATAGCTTTTCCTCTGAAGAAGTGAAAACCAGAAGTTCAGCATGCAGTCGTGGACACAGGAAAAGCAAAGAGAGACATTGCAATAAAATCTCTATATGTATATAGTTTTAAGACATTCGCTTCTTTACATGCACATCTTAAAAAGATACAGTGATGTTTGTTTATGCTAACAGCTGCTGTAAAGACAAAGAAACATGCAGTACAATAACAGATGCGTCTAGATAAGATCTGAAACGGCATAGGCAACCTAAAATGTACAGTACATTTGCACCACGAGTGTCTGTTAAAAACTTCATTGGTCCTAGGGGGGTGGGGGGGGGGGGGGGTGTTAAAAAATGTCAATATTGGAGTGATGAAAAACTCTTCAAACCAACTGATAGGCACAAAACAGTTGCTGTGAGCACAATGGAAAAATCAGCCAGCAGCACCACCACCACAACACAGAAGCCAGAGAAAGACACACAGACTGCTCCACTGTAGTTCTTCAGGCCAAAAATCAATGCAAAGAAATCAGTATGGCAATCACTTTTTTTTTGTTGCTTTCCTAGAGCGTGAAAGGCCATACAGTTCACACTGAACAGATTAATACTGATCAAATGGAGGAGGGGGGGATATGACACTAACTGCTTTATCAACAAGACAACTTCAGCTTGAAACTTAAGCCTGTGCATGAATAAAACGAGTCACTACCACCATCCCATGATAGCAGTCCCTCCAGTGTACAACAACGATTGCCTGATTGGGTGCTATGGCGTAAAATATTTGTAAAACTGTTCTAAACAAAATGGAAATGTGTACAGAATGGGCTAGTTGACAAGCTGATGAGTCTTGTGGGTTCTCTGATATAGACTGATTTGTGATAATATTGTGAGCCACAAAGAAGAATGTCCCATGACAAAAGTGATAAATGTAAACAGACTATTCGATGTCGAGAGTGGGTTATCAGACACAGCAATGTTAAACAAGTACCAAAACCAAAACAGAGAATGCAACCTGTGCTATAGGGGGCCAGTGTTAGAGCTGAGTCAGTCTGACCAAGCAAAGTGGCTCTCTATTCTCTTCAGTACTTTTTTTTTCTTTTTTACACGACTTTGAGCAACACTGTGTTTGACTTGATGGCCTGTGAAAAAGCCTGTCAGGACACTGAGCACTGCTCCACTCTGTCTGCCTGCCTGCCCTTGTAAGCTCACTACTCTGCCACAGCCATCAGGCAGAGAACAATGGTCACAGAGTCTGTGGACTGCTTTTGTTGGGACTGAAAGCAAAGTTGCACAGCCATCTGAAATCCTGAGGACTAATTTGTCTGGGATAAAAGCAATGCTGAAAAGCCATCTCCCATTCTGCTGAATATTATCTCAGGGACCATAAGCATTGCGAAAAATTCATCCGACACCCTGATGAATAGTTCATCCAGAACGATAATAAGCCCAGTTTGATATTTATCTGAAATTCTGTTCAATTTATCAGGGATATCAGCTAAGCATTCAAACCCAATACTCTGAGGGGTTTTTTTCTGGGGCATTAAGCAAAGCTTATGTTATTGTTTGTTGAATATTCTGTCCAAAACTATTGTCACAAAAAGCTGTAGAGTGGGGTATACATTCCTGCTGAGAATCTTTCAGCAAAGTTCACTATTTCCCAGACAGCGTGTTGAATACTTTGCATAAGCAAAACTCCAATTCACTCCTATTCAAAACTTAGCAAGGAACATAAAGCAACGTCCAACATAAATATAACTATCTGCTGAAGTCAGGGGCATCAAACATGACGAATATTTGGTCAGGGGTATAAAGAAAACCTCAACTTAAACTTTTCATCACTGTTCAATATGGCCAAAGACACTGTGTAATCCTCTGCTTTATTGGCTATCTGTGAGACTCTGAGCAGTTCTACATCTTATCTGCTGAAGGCCCTGTGCAAAGCAACAGCACACTTGGCAGTCTGAGGAAAGCTTTGTCAGGGACATCTTGCTGTTTACTGATGACACCACCCCTAGAATGCACTATCAGAGTCACCTTCAGAGTTCACTTGGACTTGACACTCTGCAGAACATATGTTACTATTCTGTCCAGGAAATTTTACAACACTCTTTTTCATGACTTTTCAATGAAACAACTTATAAATACATTTCCAATATTTACATTATTTTTAGATCTGTTGCTCCCAGTGGCATTTTTCAATGCTCAATACGAATTGAGAAACTGAGCAGCTTGTGTGAAAAGGCCATTATAAGCTGTCAAAGTTGATACTGAAAGATAGTGGTACAATCTGCTGACTGTATCTTGTACTCCTCATAGAATGCACTTTCATTAAAACCCAACCTTGCTTTAAAAAAATATTTGGCATTCTTGGAAATTTAGATAACCAAAATTTAAAAAAATAAACTAACTGGTAATAAATTTATGTTCATTAAATCATGGTCAAAGTGTATGTGGCCAAAAAGCAGACTGACTGATGAAGCCAATCTTCATGTCATATTTAGGATAGATAACTCCCATGCTGCTTCTTGCCATCTGTTCTGTACAGGTTTGACAGAAAGCAAATGTGACGCTCCACCACATAATGAGACGGAGTGCACATGAGGTCAATTTTTAGTTATTGACATGTTATCAATGTGCTATTAAGCGGCTATCAAATACAAAAAACAGATTGAAAATCGGACAATTCTGTGCAACATTATTACAAATTGAAATGATAGACTGCAGGATTGGACAAAATGAGAAACGGGCAAGTTTATTTTAGTGACAGGTTGTCAGAATGAGGGCTTTGGTATTTTCAAAACACATTTAAAAGCAAAAGGAATAATAAAAAAAAAATATTCCTTGATATTTCATTATAAGATAAATAAACAGATCTAGTTTCATAATCAATCAAAATCACAAAATTGACAACTTGACCCCCACCTGCCTTTAAGGGCTCCTAGCGCAAAATTAGGTAATGTGCTAAG
Organism: Stramonita haemastoma; assembly: GCA_030674155.1. Classification (NCBI taxonomy): domain Eukaryota; kingdom Metazoa; phylum Mollusca; class Gastropoda; order Neogastropoda; family Muricidae; genus Stramonita; species Stramonita haemastoma. The sequence continues at coordinate 45,417,276 of CM060333.1, read as the reverse complement.
CGACTCATTTCGTGGTGGAGCGTCACAAATTATAGCAGCAATCTTTAAGAACAATTTAACATTTTTTTAGTGTGGAGAAAAAAGGAAATAAATGTCAAAATAAAACAATTCCCGAAAGTACCACAGAACTCATCTTGAACAAACCTAGCCTAGCAGCCTTAAAAAGAAAGAAACCCACATTTTTTTCTATGTCAATGGCATGGACTTTAAAAGCAGATTTGTAAAACCACGTTAAAATTCAAGCTGGTCAGCTGGTCATAGGAAACCTAGGCTCACTTACTACTGGGAACCAAGACTTGTGGATTGTAATTTGTAGGAATTCTGTTCTTTTCTGTCATCTGATGATGGTGTCCATTCAATATACCAAATTATTTGTAATATAACTTTGGTCATTACACAAAAGACAAGGCGTTTATGTTCTTAAGAGCATATGTGTGTGCATGTGCATGTGTCTGCGCATGAATGTAAGTGTGTAGGTGTGTGTGTGTGTGTGTGTGTGTGTGTGTGTGTGTGTGTGTGTGTGTGTGTGTGTGTGTGTGTGTGTGTGTGTGCATGTGCGTGTGCGTGTGCGTGTGTGTTCACATGTACTACCATGCATGTGTACCATGCTTGCACAAGGCAAGAGCATGCATGCATTTGTCAGTTGGTGGTTGCTTTTTTTTTTTTAATTCTTTTAATTTAAATTTCTTAAATCAATTTCCATGGCTATGTTGTGACTGCCATACAATTTCATCACCAGCAAAACAAAGATGACATCTCCACCACACACAAAAACACCCCCATACATTTCCTCCTCATTCAGATAGATTCAAGACACTCCCTCTCCACTGCTATTCTCATAACTGATGATCTTACAAAACTGAAATCCTCACTCAAAACAATGCTCCCAGAGTTCTAAGATAAGAAGCACAAAAAAAACCCAACCAGCCTGCTATCTAAGTGGGGCCCCCCTTACATGGAGTGAACAGCTCTCTGACAGCAAAGTTCTTCAACATCAAGACAAGAGCACACCGAAACCCTGGCCCTAACATGGGGCAAACTTCAACCCACCCCCTCCTCCAAACCATGACCTACACCTCTCCCCACCCAGCCACAACCAGAGGGGGGGGGGTACCTGACTTCCAGTCCCACAGGGGGGGATGGGGGGATCTGGATCCTGGGATCTTAGTGCACACGAATGACGACGTCCTGGCCTGCTTGCTTTGCCTTCCCACTCGGCTCACAGGATCTTCTCGATGTGCTGCACCAGCCCATGCAGCTGGAAGTAGACGGCCTCGTTGCGCAGTTCTCGCAGCGTCTGCTTGTTGCGCGGCAGGGCGTCCGTGCCCAGGCCCCCGTCGCGCAGGTAGTTGAGGATGTAGCGGAAGTGGGTGCCGTCGCGGTCGATGAACACCGTGCCGTCCTCCTCCTTCTTCAGGCTGTGGCGCCCCGAGAACATGGCCGCCAGCATGGAGTCCGCCTCCCGCGTCAGGGTCAGCTGAGAGGTGGTGAAGATGTGGCCCCCCACATCCAGCTTTATGCGGCCCTGCACACACATCAGATAATGATGGTGATGGTGATGTTGATGATGATGATGATGATGATGATGGTGATGGTGATGATGATGATGATGATGATGTGTGATGGTGGTGTGTGTGGTGTGTGGTGGTGATGTATGATGATGATGATGATGATGATGATTATGATGTATGATGTGATGATGATGATGATGTTGATGATGATGATGATGATGAGATGATGATGATGATGATGATGATGATGATTCACGGATTTCTCCAAAGCACTTTTAGTAAAAAAAACTAAGGCATAATTTTGTTCCCTTTTTGCTTTTAAACATGTTTTTAAAAATGTCCCAGCCTTCATTCTGACCTCCTTTTATAGGATGCTAAACTTGTCAATTTCTCATTTTGTCATTTCCTGCAGTCTATCATTTCAAGTTGTAATAACTTTTCATAGAATTGTCCAATTTTCAATCTATTAGGAATTTTTTGTATTGTATAGCCCCTTATATTGCAGATTAATAACATGTCCATGACTAAAAATTAACCTCTGGTGCAATGTGACTCCTTATGTGGTGAAGCGTCACATATTATTATTATCAATATTATTATCACATATGGGGGGCAGGATAGCTCAGTGGTCAGAGCGCTCGCTTTCCCCCAGTCAAGTTAAGCACCATCGAGTGTGTTTACCAGTTGGATGGGTGACCGTTTGCATGCCTTGACTTCAGTACAGTCCCCCAGTTCACCCAGCTGTAAATGGGTACCTGCCCTCTTTAAGGTCAGGGAGCGAGGGAGAGGAGATGCCCTCAACATGCTGGCCCCTAGAGAAGCTAAGGTCTCTTGACACCTCGCTCCCCTACGACCGCCTAGGTTATGGGAACCTTTACCTTTTTTTTTTTACCTATTATACACATAACAACATCTTTAATGCAAGCATACACATCCACCCACCCAGATTGCTAGATAGATGGTTTGATGAAAAAAAAAGCAAATTTGCTGCTTACTCAATGTACTATCTGAAAATGAAATAATGTACCATCTGGAAAAAAAATTTTGAGTTTGACTTTATTTATTCTTTTATACTGAGGATAATGGAATTAGCACTCGTGTGCTTTTTTACATCCAGTCCCCGTGTGTATGCAGTTTTGTCAATGTCATCTGTTCCCACCGGCACACGATGGCCTACTCTTACGAAAAGTGGAACAGGATTTAACGTGTGCGCAAGAGGTTCTGCGTGCGTTCGCACACGGGGCCTCGCGATTTATTGACTCTTCCGAAAGACTTTTTGGGGAGAGAGAGAAAGGAGTCGGCACTGATGTTAACTCCAGGAGAAAAATCTCCTCGACTGGGAATGGAACCGGGTCATCAAAATTGCGAGCCGCAATGTTCCGACCACTAGGCTGTATCCCCGACCCAACACAACCTAACCCCACCCAACTCAACCATCCCTGACCTTCTGCACGTTGTTCATCTCCTCCATGCGGGCGATCTCATCCCGCAGCTGCTGCCACTGGCGGGCCAGCTCGGCGCGCTGCCCCTTGCACTCCTCCTGGAAGCGGGCGCGCTCCTCCTGCAGCTGCTGCTCCTGCTCCTGCAGGCGCTGGGCGCGCTCCTCCACGGCCCCCAGGCGTGACCTCAGGTCGCCCAGCCGCTGCTCCTGCTTCTGGCTCTCAGCCTGCATGGCCAGGTGGCGGGAGGTCAGCTCCCCCACACGTGCGGCGAAGTAGCCCTGCAGGGCCTCCGTCAGGGCCGGGGGCTGGTCCCGCATCTCTGAGGCGCACTTCTCCTGGATGTGCTCCAGTAACAGGGCTGACAATGAAACGCAAGTTATTAGCCAGGGGGGTTTTTTGGGGTGGGTTTTTTTTTTTTTTTGGGGGGGGGGGGGTTGTTTGTTTGTTTGTTGTAGTGGGTTGGGGTTGGGGGGGGGGGGGGTAGAGGGAGGGAAGGGCAGGGGGGGTTGGGGGGAGGGAAGGGCAGGGGGGTTTTGGAGGGGGGAGGGTGGTTGGTTGTTTGTTGGGTTGGGGTTGGAGGGGGGGAGAGGGGGGGGGGGTAGGAGGGAGGGAGGGGGTTTCCAAACAAATCTTGTTTTCTGTTATTACAATACACTTTTTTCTTCTTCTTCTTTTTTATTTTAAAATTTATTTATTTATGTATTCTTTTATATCGAGGATAATGGAATAAGCACTCGTGTGCTTTTTTTACATCCAGACCCCGTGTGTATGCAGTTTTGTCAATCTTGTCATTTGTTCCCACTGGCACACAATAGCCTACTCTTACGGAAAGCGGAACAGGATTTAACGTGTGCGCAAGATGTTCTGCATGCGTTCGGGTTGGGGTTGGAGGGAGGAGGGGGGTAGGAGGGAGTGAAGGGCAGGGGTTTCCAAACAAATCTGTTTTCTGTCATTACAATACACTTTTTTTTTCTTCTTGGTACATGGTGTTGGCTATATATCATACTGAGAGTAAAATCACTTTTTAATCATGTTTTTTGCTTTTGTTGTTGTTGTTCCTTTGCTAGTCTTATGTGGTTCACCCATAGTGAACTTTTTGAGTATGTGACCATTTTCCCCCCTTACAATTTAGGTACCTATTGGAACTTCAGGGATACTGTAAACATGACACCCATGTGCATGTTGTTGTTTTTTTAATTCTGTTATCCGTTCAAATCGGCATAAAATAGCTTTACTCTTCTGAAAGGCAGAACAGGTTTTTGAACAAAAATTTGCAAAATGTTCTGCATGCATTCACACATGGGGCCTTCGGTTTATATAGTCTCATCTGAAAGACTTCAAGGTTCAGTTTGATTTTTTCGTCAAAATAGGAAGAAAGAGCAAGGCTGGGAAACGAACCCAAAACCTCACGGTTTGCCTGTTAGGCAGATGAACATCTAAACCATCTTGCCATCTTTCTTTAATTACAGTATGTAAGATTACAGACATTCTTGTTACCATATCCTCTGATCATCATGTCTCTGCCTCCGAGGAAAGCATAGGCAGTGTAATTACTTGTTCAGACCTTACACTTTCTTTTCCATTGCAAAACAATCTAAACATGTAACAGTGCACAAGAAAAAAACCCAGACATAATGGAATTTTTACGCATTTGGGAATTTCGCAGCCTTATCATACTTATGAAATCAGTGAAAAAGATGCAAAAATGTAGAAAAAGATGAAAAAATCCTCATACACTGCATTAATTTAAACTGTCTGAAGTGACAGAATATCTCATACAATTATTTTTAATATCGCTGAAGGCTAAAATGGGATGTGTCAAATTACATTTTTTTATGGCATCACCTCTTTTAGCACAAAAAAAATCATCAATAGTATTTGCTTAAGATTTGATGCTGCAAGATTCTTTTTATTTGAAGTAATTACTTTCACAACAAAACATTTTTAAGAGTCTGCTACATACTTAACACTTTTATCCTGCAAGCACAAAGGTAAAATTAATGGTTCCCCTCTCTCAAGTGACCAACAAAAACAGAAGATGTTGTGAGAGATTATTTCTCTTCATGTTCCTTGATCTGTTCATGACAGCACACAGGTATACAAACACAAACACACACACACACACACACACACACACACACACACACACACACACACACACACAGTCTAATATCACTTAGAGTGAACAGACATTAAATTGAAGACAACAAACAACAACAACAACACACACACACACACACACACACACACACACACACACACACACACACACACACACACAACACACACACACACACACACACTGTCTAATATCACTTAGAGTGAACAGACTTAAATTGAAGACAACACAACACACACACACACACACACACACACAACACACACACACACACACACACACACACAGTCTAATATCACTTAGAGTGAACAGACATTAAATTGAAGACAACAACACAACACACACACACACACACACACACACACACACACACACACACACACACACAACACACAGATCAGGATGCACAATCCTACAACAATCAAGGCCTGTACAGAGGCCTCTTTTTTTTTTTTTAAGACAGTTAAGGGCAACAACTCACCGAGGTTGGTCTGAATCTCCTCCTGGCTTAGCTCCCTGCTGCCGGGGCTTTCTGCTGGCCGCTGTCCTGCACGCTGGCCTCACACAGGTGCACCCTGACTCCTGAGAGTTCTGCATGAAGTCTCCGCACTTGAAGCACAGGTACCGCTGCTCCCCACTCTCGTCCGCGGCCCACCCTGCCCAATCCGGTTGTTTCCACCCCCACCACCCCACCGCCACCACCACCGCCGCCACCACCACCGCCGCCGCCACCACCACCACCACCACCCCACCGCCACCGCGACGTTGTGTCCGATGGTGATGGTCTCGGTGGCTGAAGTTTCGGTGGTGGTTGTTGTGGCGGTGGTGGTGGTGGTTGTTGTGGTTGTTGTGGTGGTGGCTGTTGGGGACATTCCAGGGCAGGTTGAAGCCGAAGCCGTCCATCTGGGGCTGCTGGTTGTGGGGGGGAGCCCCCCCGCGTGGGGGTGCCCGGGGCCCTGGGGGGGGCCTGCCAGGATGGGTCCCCTGACCCACTGGGGAGAGGGCCCCGCGCCCTGCAGGGGCGGGTTCTGGAAGTGGTTGCCCATGGGGTGGGGAGGAGGGGGGCCCGGGGGGAGGGGGAGGGGGGGGAGGCATGCGCCGATCGTAGAAGAGGGGTCCGCCCTGGGACCAATGGGGCCGGCTGTGATCATAGAGCAGGAGCTGGCGCGAGCCCTGGTTAGGCATGCTCATGCTGCCCTGAAACATGCACATAACACACACACAGTTTTGTATTTTGTATTTTATACCACTTTATGTCACAGCAGATTTCTCTACGTGAAATTCGGGTTGCTCTCCCCAGGGAGAGCGCGTCGCCACAAGTGCAGCACCTACCCATTTTTTTTCTTTTTCCTGCATGCAAGTGTATTTGTTTTCCTATCAGGTGGCTTTTTCCTACAGAATTTTGCCAGGGTCATTCCCCTTGTTGCCATGGGTTCTTTTACGTGCGTGAAAAAAATAGTGATGTGTAACACATCGGACCACGGTTTATTGTCTCATCCAAAAGACTAGCACCCAGACCACCACTCAGGGTCTAATGGATGGGGAAAAAGTTTTAGGCCCAAACGGGGTACGAACCACCGCACACTCCGACCTGGACTTTTTGCTTTCTAGGCAAGGCGCGTTACCACCTAGACCACCGATCCACATGCACGCACACACACAACACACACACACACACACATGCATGCGCACCAACACACACACACACACACACACACACACACACACACACACAACACACACACATACACACACACACACACCGCACCACCTAGCTACAGTAAAGCCACCCACACAAGACACTTAACTTTTTTAAAACTGACAACACCTCTTCTATTAACTCATTTGATAGCTGTTAGCTCTCTCTCTCTCTCTCTCTCTCTTCTCTCTCTCTCTCTCTCTCTCTCTCTCTCTCTCTCTCTCGATAAAATCCTTTGCCTTGTCTCTCTCTCTCTCTCTCTCTCTTCCTCTCTCCTCTCCTCTCTCTCTCTCTCTCTCTCCCCCTTTTCTCTCTCCTCTCTCTCTCTCTCTCTCTCAAAGATGCTCAAGAAATACAAACCACTGTTTTGTTCATAGAGAACACAGATCATACAAAATGTGCATGCTTGTGTGCGTAAATTCAAAATGTTATTCTTTTGTGAACAGTTGCACGTGCGTGAATGTTTTGAATGCAAGCGCTTTGATTTTGTTTGTTCTACAAGATTCAAGATTCAGTGCTATACCAATTCCATACATCATTATTATCAGAAATATTAATTTACAATTCTTCTCAGTCTTTTTTTTAAAGTAATCACCAACCAAAGGCAGCAATGGAGCAGTCATATACAAAGCAGTGAAATATAATCAAATTTATGAACAATGTATAAGTTCACATGATGTCAAGCCTTGATTGAAGCATGATACAGACATACACTTAAAAAGAATTATGTCAATGTTTAGACTTGGTGTACCAGACACAATTGTTCAAAAATTTAGATATACAGAGCCTAATGTAAACAGTCACAGGTTGCTGTGCCCATTATGTAAGCAGAAACTGGAGGGTGTGGTAATTTTGTGTTGTGTTGTCCAGCATTAGAGAATTATAAAGCCAGATGCCAAGTTGTGTTTTTATTCTCAACATCATAGGGAAGAAAAAAAACCTTGAGAAACTATATTTGTTCATGAATGTGGACTTTTCTCCCAACAAAACTTTCACCATGAAAACCTTTTCAGTTTCACTGTGGTGTGAATGGTAATCTATATTTTTTTTAAAACAGAGAACCACTCTTCATGTATAGTAAAGCATAAACATTTCATTCTTTATTTTTTCAGTGGCTGACTGAAACTATTCAATCTTGGAAACACCCCTCAACCCTGTTTATTGCCTCTCTTACCCCTCTTTACACCCCCCCCCCCCTTCCCACCTTCCCCTCTCCACCCCCACCCCCAAAAAAACTTGGCTTCTCATTCCTTCCTTCATAACTAACCTTCTCTCTAGTAATAATCATGGTTAATTTTACTAAAATTATCATCAAGAACACTCAAGAAAAAATCAAAGAGAGTATCTATACATTGTCAGGGGGTTTTGTTTGGATTTTAGCAAGGGAGGGCGTTCATGTCCTTTTGTTTATGCTTTTTTGTTTTTTGGTTGGGGGGAGGGATCGCTGATTTTTTTTTTATTGCTGAGGGGTTTTTCAAAGTTTTGTTTTGGTTTGGTTTGCTTTTCCTTCGTTTTCAAGACCACACAATTATCCAGCACTTAAACAACAGAAGTATAATTCATGATGAAGAGGACCAGCTTGACCTTCTCTACATCTTTGTCCAATCCCAGCTGAAGGAAAATTTCCTCCTGATCCACCCCTCCGCCACACCTTGCTTTCCACACACACACACACACACACACACACACACACACACACACACACACACACACAACACACACACATACACTCACACACACTCACACACACACACACACACACATACACACAACACACACACACAACACACACTCACACACACACACACACACACACACACACACACACACACACTCACACTTTATATGTTATCAGAAACTTGTCACGCTTTCTTCATTTCACTTTCATATTTATAATTCTTCAGGCAATATCCACATTCTTTCCCTCCACAAAAAAAGAGTTTAGTCATGTAAACTCTGCATTCATATCCAAGTAGCACTCAGTTTTTGTGTTGACAAGTAAAAAATTCAGTGATTTCCACTTGTCCGTGTTTACATCCATAAAAACAACAGCCTTTCATTTCTCCATCTTCCAGTCCAACACACACACACACACGCACACTTTACCTCCGACAACAGAGAGACCAATTCCGCTATCTGCACCATCCTGGACTGAGCAGAGGGCAATTTGACAGAAGAGCAGGGAAACACCACAGTAGCTTGCAGTGTGTGCGAACCCCTGACCCAAGGCCTGCTGAAGGCCACAAAACAGGACACATTAAGCGGACCAGGGCCTCCATTGTACAACACCACGAACATGGCACACCGTCTTTATCAACACGCACCACACTCCTGTACCACACCCGACTACTGAGTTCCAAGATTTCTCCTTCTCAAAAAAAATCATCACATGCAAAACTCCACTTCAGCCTTTCAACCTCACTGTGACCAAAAGCACCAACAAGGGGGAAAAAACACCCAGACCGCTTCCAGCAAAGTCTCTCTCTATCCCTGTGGGCAAAATGATTGGCGTCCAAGTGATTTACCCCTGGCACAAGCGATGAGAGCATCTGAACCAGTTAGCTCAACACTCAACACCCCACACTTAGAGGCTCAGGCTTAGAGAAGGTAAATACTAATCACAGGGTCTGCAAAAAACATTTCACCCCTACCCTAGCCCTCACCTCCCCCCCACCCCCACTCCCCTATCCCCCCACCTACCCACCCTGTCTTCCACCCTCCAATTTTTCTCTCTCCCCTTCCTCTCCCCTGAGGTGCATATCACTGAGCTTGAACTCAAAAGGACATGGCTAATGGGCTAATTCCTTCCTTCAGTCTCCCTTCCTGAGGAGAGAGAGAGAGAGAGAGAGAAGAGAGAGAGAGAAGAGAGAGAGGAGAAAGGGAGGAGAGATGATGACTGACTGATGACGACTGACGACTACAGAGAGAGGAGAGAGAGGAGAGAGAGACTGACTGACTGACTGACTGACTGACTGAACAGAGACAGAGAGGAAAGGTGTTCCATGTGACGGAAAAAAGGAAAGATAATTGATGTAAAAAGAACCACTCTAAAGAAGGCAACACAGAGAGACAGAGGAGGGAGAGAGGGGGGAGAGAGACAGACAGACAGAGACACAGAGAGAGACAGACAGAGACGGAGACAGACAGAGACACAAGAGAGAGATAGACAGACTGACTGACTAACTGAGAGAGACGGAGACAGAGAGACAGAGTTGTTCTGCACATGAGGAAAAAAAAGGAAAAATGATTGATGTAAAAAGTACCAAACTCCAAAGAAGGCAACACAAAGCCTAAAAGAAGGGGGAGGAAAGAGAGGGGGAAGGGGGAGAGAGAGGAGAGAACCGAAGAATCGAACCGATGATTGAGAAGAAGGAAT
>CM060333.1:45377129-45404629 GCA_030674155.1 Stramonita haemastoma | reverse complement strand
TGATGAACTATAGCTGTGAACAAAGAAATCATCTAGATAAACTGTAGCTGTGAACAAAGAAATCAAGATAAACTGTAGATGTGAACAAAGAAATCATCTAGATGAACTGTAGATGTGAACAACGAAATCTACATGAACTGTAGCTGTGAACAAATAAACCATCTAGATGAACTGTAGATGTGAACAAAGAAATCTGCATGAACTGTAGCTGTGAACAAAGAAATCGAGATAAACTGTAGATGTGAACAAAGAAATCATCTACATGAACTGTAGCTGTGAACAAAGAAATCTACATGAACTGTAGCTGTGAACAAAGAAATCTACATAAACTGTAGCTGTGAACAAAGAAATCAGCTAGATAAACTGTTACTGTGAACAAAGAAATCATCCAGATGAACTGTGGCTGTAAACAAAGAAATCACCTAGATAAACTGTAGCTGTGAACAAAGAAATCATCCAGATGAACTGTGGCTGTGAACAAAGAAATCACCTAGATAACTGTACTGCGAACAAAGAAATCATCTAGATGAACTATGGGAGTGTGGCTGTGAACAAAGAAACCATTCGGATGAACTGCGGCCTTGACTTTATCAATGAAGCAAGAAAACACTTTATTTCAGAAATGTGCTGCCAACACTTGGGGGGCACCCACTAGTGCAAATTCATAGAAAGAAACGTAGCACTGTGGGAGGTGGTGGTTACTTATACATGCTATGCTCCTTTTGTTGAGCTATCAATCAGCAGAGCAAGGGAAATAACAAGTACACCACCTGCAGGATGAACATTCCAATGGTAGCTTCCCTTCCATCCTTTCAGCTCATCACTGTGACTAACAAAACTGGTGTATTTCTTTTATTTATTCTTTTATATCGAGAATAATGGAATAAGCACTCATCTACTTTTTTACATACAGTCCCCGTGTGTATGCAGTTTTTGTAAATCTTCTCATCTGTTCCCACCAGCACACAATGGCCTACTCTTAAGAAAAGTGGAACAGGATTTAACACGTGCGCAAGATGTTCTCTGTGTGTTCACATGCGGGGCCTCGGTTTATACCATCATCTGAAGGACTTGTGGGGAGAGTGGAGTCAGCACTGATGTTAACTCCAGAAAAAAAAATCCCCTCGAGTGGGAATTAAATCTGGCTTGTCAAATTGCGAGCGCAATATTCTGACCACTAGGCTATCCTGTCCCCTGTGTAGGCAGTGCTAGTCACCTCTCTCTGGTTTCTCGTTTTCTGGAAGCATGAATTCCACACCAAGGCCCTCATGCTGAGCTGGAGATTCTACTTTCTACAGATGTGGTTCAGGGTTCTTCTCTTCTTTGTTTGTTTGTTATTTTTTAAATGTTTTCATGGTAAAATATTCACAGGCAGCATGCAGATGTGTATGCCATGATATCAATCTTTGATGAATTAAAAATGTCCCAAACAACTTTATATATGTGTATTAAATCGTGTGGGGGGGAGGGGGGGGAGGAGGGGGGGGGGGAGAGGTGTGTGTGTGTGTGTGTGTGTTTGTTGTTGTTGTTATAGTTTGTGTGTGTGTGTGTGTGTGTGTATACAGTAATGAGTATGCATGTGTGCACACACATACAAAAGATATGAATTGTGATCATTGCATCATTTTTGGGGGGCGTTTTTTTGTTGTATGGCTAAAGCTTCCAAGTTCACCAAATGGAAACACTCTGTAAATGTAACCATTTTGGCCCACCATGAAGGTAGCTGCATTCTGACTTTGGGGAATCATTTAATCCGAAGGACCTGCAGAGGAATGGAGTCGGGTCCTATCTAAACTCCAGACTTAAAAAGAATATCAAAGAAAAAGACACCTTCAAACACATTCTTCAGGGATGATTAAAACCCATACTCCAAATGATCAGCAGGCTTCAAGTTCAACACTGAAATAATTCCATCAGAACCTATGTTAAAAATTATTCTTTAAAAAAAAATTAAAAATCAACAGTTGGGCACTGGGACTAGGGAATTCAGAGTAACTGGGGGATTATCCAATCAATTTATCCAATCAAATAACCTAAATCCCTATCCTGTTGTCACGACTTTTGACTATGAAAGCCTAATCAGGACTAATTATGGAGGATTTTACAGTGAGTCAAGATCACTTTTGAATATTCATGAGCGATCAGGAACATGCGACCAGTGAGCACTACACGTCATTTCATCATGGGTTAAAGATATTTCAGCTCAATTATTGTGGAGCGAGTGTTATGTTACACCACCATCAAAAAATGAGGGTATATTTCAGGCTAACCACAATGGTAGAACAGTGTGACTTAGGTCTCAGTGGAAGTCTTACTTGTGCTGCTATACAAAGGTACTGTGTTATGATAACAGAAACTGCTGTAATACGGGAAAGTTGCTTAATATATTAGTTTATGACTGTACTGAAAAAAATAACAATCATGCTTTACACAACTACACACACACACACACACACACACACACACACACACACACACACACACACACACACACACACACACACGTTGGCTGTTTGTTGTTATTCATGCCCATGTTATTTTGTATTTTTATCATTTGTATGTATGGCATGAGCTTATGTTGTACTGTCTTGGGTTTGTTTGTTTTTATCTTGAGAGTTTTGTTGGAAGAAAATCTTATTTATTTTAGGTTTTTTCAACAAAGGTTGATATTTGTCTTTGAATGTTTTAGAAGTCAATTTTCATGATTTTTTTTCGTAAGGGCAAGTTGAAAACAAGTTGTGTAAACTTAATCTTTTACCCTCAATGAAGATCATTTTGACTTGACACACAAAGTACACCCCAAATGAGAAGTTTGTATGGATTCTGACACTTTTACAGTACCTTGCTACATAAGACATAGGCAGCTATATAGTATATTATAACACCATACAACTTTTCTTTTTTTTTCTTTTTTTTTTGGGGGGGGGAGGGGGCTGGAGAGTGCTGGTTATTATGCTAAGAGCTTGTCATGGCTGAAGACAATCTCAACAGAACATTTTATAGCCTATGGCACTTAGCTTATATTTATAATTGACAAAACTTTTGGCCTGGTCCAACAAAAATTATCATTCACACATCAACAATGTTTTTGCAATGCTAAAAAATAAACAGCAATTAAATACCTGAGAAGGTTAAAACTAGCAGAGATTTGTCAACAGCTTTTACAACCAAATACAGACAGACAAGTACAACACAAGGCAATCATAGTACTTAAACCAAGTGAAACCAAAGCAGTGACACGTTAAATCTTCAGTCTCCAATAATATGGGTGAAAAAGTTGAGGAATCTTACCACTGCATTTATCCAGTGTTCTAAAAACTCAGAATAGACTATCTTATAAAGTTCTATGAATCTTGATAGGAAGAAATAGAAAACATACCTGTAGGTCTATAAGTATGTGTGTGTGTGTGTGTGTGTGTGTGTGTGTGTGTGTGTGTGTGTGTGTGTGTGTGTGTGTGTGTGTGTGTGTGTGTGTCCATACATGCATGTGCTAGCATGCATGTATAAATCACAAATGTATGCCTATGTGCTTGCAAATTTGTGCATGTGTGTGTGTGCTGGTGTGCATGCATGCAACTGATTTATGCTCTGTGTGCTGTGTGTGTGTGTGTGTGTGTGTGTGTGTGTGTGTGTGTGGTGTGTGTGTGTGTGTGTGTGTTGTGTGTGTGTGTGTGTGTGTGTGTGTGTGGGGTGTGTGTGTGTGGTGTGTGTATCACTGCTTTTGTTCATCTGAGTGAAAGAATCCCAAATGGCTAGTGAATTGCAAAATGATCCTTATCTTGTTGTGTGTGTGTGTGTGTGTGTGTGTGTGTGTGTGTGTGTGTGTGTGTGTGTGTGTGTGTGTGTATGTGTGTGTCTGTGTGTCTGTGTGTGTGAGAGTGTGTGTCTGTGAGTTTGTGTGTGTATGTGCGTGTGAGTGTGTATGTGTGTGTGCGCATCCGTGCGTGCGTGTGTGTGCCCTCCACTGCTTTTGTTCATCCGAGTGAAAGAATCCCAAATAGCTTGTGAATTGCTAAAGGATCCTTATCTTTGTGTATGTTTTTTTTTTTTAATTTCCTAAACTAATCTTTACATTACTTCACTGGAAACCTGAGTTTTGTTTGAATTAGGTAACATGGTGCATGACACAGAATGTATGAATTGTTCAGCACATCAAGAGAACTGAAATTAACTAGTACAAGTAACTGTGTTTTCTCTCTCTCCTTTTCTCTCTCTCTCTCTCTCTCTCTCTCTCTCTCTCTCTCTCTCTCTCTCTCTCTCTCTTAAACATACACTCTGTGAACATGTCACTGTTATTTTTTCTCCTTTTTTCACAGGCGCTTTCTGTGCAGTTTGGATACCTATTGATCATATACACACATGTATGCATTTACATGCTTGAAGGCTAATACTGCACATATTTAACAGTCACATTGTCAAAGATTTACTACATATATATGCACTGACTGCGTTCACAGTCCAAATGGGTATAAACACTAAAGCGACGATTTACGGTCTGGGAGAACTGTTATGCATAATTCACGCGACTGTCCTCACACTCTAAAGGTAGCTCAGCATCATGATAATCAATCAGACCAACTCGGTGACGGTATCTGTCGTAATACTGCTACTGCTGTGGTCGATAGAGGTCTGTGAGTTATTCAACGAGCAGGCCTACATCGATCAGAGCAGTAGCAAGGGCTGTCGCGATCACAGAGTGACACTTGCTTTATTATTATGCCTGCGCTGCACAAGTCATGGCAAAAGAAGTCAGGCTCAGCTTGCAGATCTGCCGCATGCATGTCACAGCTTCGATGTTCACTCGGTTTACATCGATCTGAGCTCTTGACAAACAAGAAAGCCAATCTAAAACAATTTAGACGCGATCGAGAGAGAAGATGGGTGGCGAGGAAATGGACGAGGCGTAATATCGTGTAGCCTAACGACAGCAGTAAAAACAGCTTTCAATATCAAGCTGCAGTGAAGAATCTAAAGGCAGCTAGCTCTCTGCGCCTGCGCTACCTGACCTTGCTTGATGTAAACAAAGCGGAGATTTTCCCGTCCAGAAATCTACACGAGTAAACCACTGACTAGCAGAGATAACAATTTAAGCCGAGCGCTTCCACCAACAGATCTTACCTTCCTCCGCTCTAAGCAAACTGGCGAAGAAGGAAAATTCCTGTGAACCAATTAGCACCGTGTTCCTTGTTGACAATTCTGTGTTGATGAATTTTGTACGTCATGGTGTGTCGCTCGATATGGACATTTTCGGATTTTCCCGTCTAGTCGGAAACAGACGGAGAAACAAGGGAAGCGACTGGTTTGCTAGGCACATTATGTCAGTCAAAGGGAAAGTAATCTGCACTTATGCAACAGCTACATAACGTTGGCGCGCACGTGTACGTTAGTTGTGAACTGCTTGGTCTTTCTTTTTTTGATTATATCAGAGTCCCAGTGAAGTTATCCAATATGGGAACGGAAGTAGCCAACCACCCTAACCTAACACCTCTCCCAGAGACCACTACGCTGTCTGTTAAGTTCTGAGCTGCTCGGTAGCGGTGGTCTCTTGATAATAGTTAAATAGGCCGAGGTCTTGAATAACTGCTGAGACTCAAACATAATCAACAGACAAAATAATAATGTTTCTTTCCTCATTTGAGTATATTACAGTCCCTGTGGAGTTCTATGATTTAGGGACTGTATTAAACCACCACCACCACCACCAAACAGATCTCTTAGAGATAGCTATTAAATAATTTTATGTTAGGCTTCATCTAAAGTCTTTTTCACAAACAAAAAGCTACTTCAGACAAGAGAGAAGGCAAAAATATTGATTCGTAAAGAGGTCGATGACCCATACGCTACATGAAGGGGGTTGCTGATCTATGCAGTAATTAAAGATAATGTGATAAACAAATCCAAAACAAACCTTGCCTACATTCGCAAACTAACAACTGCTCGGGTAAAACAAACAAAACAACACAACAGCCACACACGAAACAAAACTTAGGATATCATGACATCTCGTATTTTAAACGATTTGCAAAAGTGTAAAGTTAAATTGCTGAAGATATTGGGATTACTGCGTGCGAGAAATTAACACCCTAAATGCATTTCACTGGGATATATTTCTCCCTAATGAACACCATTAAAGGCTTGACAACATTAAAACAAAACGTAGCGTAGGGCCTACGTCTTCTGTTGTCAAAATTACAACAACAAAAAACATGTATTAGATTCACTATGCATTCAATATTTGCCAAGAGAGAGAGAGAGAGAGAGAGAGAGAGAGAGAGAGAGAGAGAGAGAGAGAGAGAGAGAGAGAGAGAGAGAGAGAGAGAGAGAGAGAGAGTGTGTGTGTGTGTGTGTGTGTGGTGTGTGTGTGTTTGTGTGCGTGTGTGTGTGGTGTGAACATTGATGATCGTTCCTCTTCACTTCCGAGCCATCATAATAACAGGCCTATATCGGTTACGAAAGATAACGTTTTGGTGATTTTTTTTTTAAGTTGATCGGTTCTGCGTATTTAATATCTGATTATGTTGTTATCAGCTCAGAACGCTCGTCACTGTCGGTATTCATTATCAGATAAATAGCTTAAGGGTGGACACGTTCACTTTCACTCTCTGACTTATCACGTAGGCTATACCGTGAGGGTGAAAAAACTTATGTTGTTGACTTTTCCAACGTTGTTCTCTGGTGAGTCAGGTATTCTGAGTTCACCGGCGTACACGCGTGTGTGCGTGCTATCATAGAGACCACGGTGTGTGTGTGTGTGTGTGTGTGTGTGTGTGTGTGTGTGTGTGTGTGTGTTGTGTGTGTGTGTGTGTGTGTGTGTGTGTGTGTGTGTGTGAAAATTATAATATCTTGAAAGCCCACCCTCTCAGTCTTCCTCTGTGATTGATTGATTGTTGATTGATTCACTTGTGTTGTGTTTTTTTGGACAGAGGGCTGGATGAAAACAAGCCACCATTGTGCTTATTCTTCTCCCTCAATAAAAATGTTCATTCATTCATTCAAATGTTCATTCATTCATTCATTCATTCATTCATTCTCTGTGTGTACGACGTGCGTGTGTGCGCGCGTGTGTGCGCGCGCGCGCGCGTGCGGTGTGTGTGTGTGTGTGTGTGTGTGTGTGTGTGTGTGTGTGTGTGTGTCTGTCTGTCTGTCTGTCAAAGCCCATCCTCTGAGTTTTCCTCTGTGTGTGTGTGTGTGTGTGTGTGTGTGTGTGTGTGTGTGTGTGTGTGGTGCGTGCGTGCGTGCGTGCGTGCGTGCGTGCGTGCGTGTGTGTGTGTGTGTTTTAGTGCGTGCGAGCATGCGTGCGTGTATGTGTGTTTGTGTGCGTGCGTGCGTGCGTGTCTGTCTGTCTGTCTGTCCGTCTGTCTATCTGTCGTCTGCCTGTGCCTGTGTCTGTGCGTCTGTGTGTCCTGTGTAGTTTCCATTGCACAAGACTCTGCCTGCAGCCTATTACTGATCAGTGATCGATGGCTGGGCTCGGTCAGAGACTTATCAGCATAAATATCTGTCTGCTAACGCATAGACCACTACTTTTACAAGCCAATTCACGAAGGTTAATTGCAATAAGCCTCACACTATGGTCGTGGTCAGTCGCTAAGAGACAGATGTGTTGTCATGTTAGACGTCTCGTCATCAACCTTGACCACCCAAACATAGGCCTAACAGCTAGGCTACTCCTCCGCATATCGAACCTTTGGTTGGGATGGACGAAGTAGGCCTGTCACTGATTCGGCAGACTTGATAGAGACTGTCCACTATTCCGTGTTCAGTGTGTGTGTGTGTGTGTGTGTGTGTGTGTGTGTGTGTGTGTGTGTGTGTGTGTGTGTGTGTGTGTGTGTGTGTGTGTGTGTGTGTGTGCGTGCGTGTGTGCGTGCTAGCATGCCTGCCTGCCTCTGTGTGTGTGTGTGTGTGTGTTCGTGCGTGCGTGCGTGCGTGCGTGCGTGCGTGTGTGAGTGTGTGCGTGCGTGTTCGTAATTGTAATTAATGTCTGTTCACTATAAGTGATATTAGACCAAGAAAAAAAAAGCAAGTAATAATAGAACGCATATGGAAAGAAATTCATGAAATAGTTTGGTATTAAAACATTAATGTAACGCTTAAAATTGCAAATAGGGAAAACAATATCAAAGAACTTCAAAGAAACGCGAAAACTGAGCTATGTACAAGAGACTCCGAAATAGCAAAAAGAATGTTTTCACCTGACAGAATTACATTACATTTTCCTCGGAATCATTTTTGTTTAAAAAGTTTTTTAGGTAAGAAACCACGAAGCTTCTGACAAAACAACAAACAGTGCTCCAGAGAAAACTGTTCACCACAAATGCACTTAAAATTTTCACAAAACTTTTAGTTTTTAGAGCATTAAGTCGTATTCTGTAAGAAATGGTTGTAGCTTAATTAATCTCACATAAAATATTGAGGAATACGATGTTTTTTGTCTGAAAACATTATTCAAAGATGCTATACTTCTCTTTGATACAAGCCTTTCATTTGTACGATCATAAAGACGCTTTAAAAGGCTTTCTCTGACTAAAGGAAGGATTCCTTGACTGATGGACGTACAAAAATTTCAGAAGATTGTTCTAAATTTTGTGCGCCTTTTTTCGCGGCTTTATCAAGTTTCTCATTACCATAGAGACCAGCATGAAAAGGCACCCAACAAAAACTTACATCTGTACCTTTTATTCTCAGACAATGTACCAAATAATTTATATCAATTTTCAAGTCGGGTCTTGTTTCAATATTAAAAGATTCTAAGACTTGTAAAACAGATTTTGAATTAACAAAAAAGGCCTCTTTAAACATATTTTGAGGAAGATTAATCAACTATTCTAACCCGAAGAAGATAACAGTTGTGTGTGTGTGTGTGTGTGTGTGTGTGTGTGTGTGTGTGTGTGTGTGTGTGTGTGTGTGTGTGTGTGTGTGTGTGTGTGTGTGTGTGTGTGTGTGTGTGTGTGTTAAGTCTATCTGCAGCACTTCGCAGTCACTGTCTTTGGTGTGGCTATGTGTTCCCTCCCAAACAAGGTCATGCTGAAGATTGTATTAAACAGATTGAAGCCACAAGCAAAGACCATCATTGCTGAGGAAGAAGCAGGTTTCAGAGCAGGGCGTAGCACAACAGAACAGATATTCAACCTCAGAATACTCTCTGAGCGGTACCTTCAACACCAACAAGACCTCTAACACGTACTTATTAATTTTAAGAATGCATTTGACAGGGTGGAATGCAGCTTTGTGGGCAACCATGAATTTGTTCAGCATCAATGCAAACCTGATCAGTCATCAAAGAGCTGTACAACAAGGCCACCAGTGCAGTGTACTACAACAGCAACATTGGAGAGTGGTTTCGAACAACAGTTGGAGTGAGGCAGGGCTGTCTACTCTCATCCACTCTTTTCAACATCTTCCTTGAGAGAATCATGGCTGATGCACTGGAACACCATAAAGAATCAGTCAGCATTGGTGGCAGAACAATCACAAACCTCCGTTTCGCTATGACACTGACAGACTGGTGGGATCAGAAAAAAAGCTTGCCAGCCTAACAGAACACCTGAACATCTTGCGCACACGTTAAAATCTGTTCTGCTTTTTGGAAGAGTAGGCCATTATGTGCCGGTGGGAACGGATGACAAAAGTTACAAAACTGCATATACACGGGGACTCGACTGGATGTAAAAAAAAAGCACATGGCTGCTTATTCCATTATCCTCAAAATAAAAGAATGAATAAAATAAATAAATGAAATAAAGCCTCCAAGCCATACGGCATGGAAATCAGTATAGAGAAGACCAAACTAATGACAAAAAACGGCATCAGCTCTGATATCAGAGTCAATGACCAGAAGCTGGAGACAGTTCAAAGCTTCAAGTACTTGGGAGCCATTGTAGCAAACCAGGTGTCCAAGCCAGAGGTAGTATGCAGGATTGCACAGACAATAAGTGCACAGTCAAAACTGAACAACATCTAGAAAGATTATATATATATATATATATAATATATTATATATATATATATATATATATATATATATATATATATATATATATATATATATATATATATCTCACTCAACTCCAAGATCAGACTTAGGCCTATGTGTTCCCTTGTCATACCCATATTCCTGTATGCCTGTGAATCGTGGACCCTGACTGCTGATTAGGATAGAAGAGTACAGGCGGTAGATATGAGGTGCTTCCGGAGACTCCTTGGCATCTCCTACAGAGACCACATAAGCATCGAAGACATGCGTAACAGAATTCAGCAAACCATTGGTCCCTACGAAAATCTTCTATCAATCGTAAAGAAGCGTAAACTTAAATGTCACAAGATCAAAAGGACTTGCAAAAACAATACTGCAAGGCATTGTCCAAGGCGGAAGAAAAAGAGGCAGACCAAGGAAGAGATGGGAGGACAACATCAGCGATTGGTCAGGCCTAGGACTCAACAGAACCCCGAGAATGGCAGAACAGAGAGAGGAATGGAGGGAACTGGTTGTTTAGTCTTCGGGGGTGCCCCTACGGTCGCCAGACTACGGGATAGATAGGTAGATAGATAGATAGATAGATAGATAGATAGATAGATAGATAGATAGATGTGATGGATGGATGGATGGATGGATGGATGGATGGATGGATGGATGGATGGATGGATAGGTAGGTAGGTAGGTAGATAGATAGATAGATAGATAGATAGATAGATAGATAGATAGATAGATAGATAGATAGATAGATAGATAGATAGATAGATAGATAGATAGACAGACAGACAAACTGACAGACAGACATAGATGGATAGATACATACATACATACATACATACATACATACATAGACAGATAGACAGATAGACAGATAGATAGATAGATAGATAGATAGATAGATAGATAGATAGATAGATAGATAGATAGTGTAGCAAGACTGGAATAAGAGCAACACAGTCTCCACGACACTACAGATGAAGCAGCATATTTTCTTTCAGTACATGTTGTCACGCAATAGCAAAAACCCAAAATGCTTTCAGCAACCAGTGCAATATGTGGGGTAAACTAACAGGTTGATGGTTTAGAGCTAATCTACAGAGTGATTGGGGGGGGGGGGGGGGGGGGCGCGGGTTATGCTAAGAGGGAAGAGAGAAAGAAAAGAGGTTTGTTATGACTTTTGAGTTTATAGTCTCTGACAAGCCTACTGTGTTCCCCTCCAAAATGAGGTCCTACATGTAATATAAAAGTATGTATTGTAAGCCTATCTCCCTGCTCACCAAGCTAAATTTCTTGTTATTTTTCTCAGGAGCTGGGCTAAATTAAACGAAAGCTTGATGTTCTTCTTCCCCTCCTGCACCGTTGTACAGCTTGTGTTTTGTTTCTACCTACAGAACTGGCTCTTTAAACTGACAAATGAGACTCATGAAAAAACAGGGGGGGGGGGGGGGGGAGGGGGGGGCATACAGGTGTGTTTGGACATCATGGAAAGGAGCAACCGCCAGGACAGGAAAGCCATGGATGAACAAGGGAAACCTCATCTGTCACGGAGTTCTAGCCCAGCAACAAAGAAATCAGTGATGATATAAAATAAAACAATTATAGATTTCAAAATAATTTGATGGCTTACGAAAAAAAAAGCAAAAACAAACCCATTGAATGTAAAACGAAGGTAGTTGTGATAACGCACACAATGCAACGTAAGCCTCCCTTGCTCCCAGTCAAAGCATTTGTCGATTTGTAAAGTAGGCTATTGGTGATTTCTAATTATGCGTCTGAAGTTCCAATCAACTGTGTCTCGGTGGCATTTGGTAGATGCCTAAGGGTTTATGGATGTTTACCACCGATCCCCGCCATGTAACAGCAGATCTATCGTCATGTTTGTGTCAGCATTCCCGGGATTACGTTCTCTGGCTGGGACTGACACACAAAGCCATCCAGTATGCTCTGGAGACTTTCCCCCCAGCCTGATCCAGTGTAATCATACTGTTTATAGTCCCGCTGACCACAGAGGCCATATTAGGGCTGTCACCTCAAGCATGATCAAAACTACGTGACTGAAGACAGATTAAGATCAGATTAGATTGCTATTAATTTGGTGTTCCTTGTTCAACTCCCAAATCAACCACAGGGTAAAATCGGGACTGTCACAGCCCCATTGAAGAACCACATAAATGACATCTTAAAAAAGATAAACAATACCTGATAGCTTAAAAAATAAAGAAATAAATAAAGCAACCATAAAGCAAAAGAATAAAACTGTGACCGTTAACTCATACCAGACAGAAAATGCTCGATTCTTTCCGGAATGGAACAAAAATTGGTGGAACATTGCGAAACAGGAGCTCTAAGGAATCGGCAGTGTAGGCCTAATGCAAAATGTCTAATAGTACAATTGACGAACAAGAAGTTTCTTGTCTTTTGGCAAAAGAGTAGCATATTTAAGTAAAGGTACTAGCAAAGTAATCCGCCCCCATGATAATTCTTTCGAAGATGAAAACTTAAAACTTTTTTTTTTCAGGTTCAGCTTGAATTTACCACAGCGTGTGGTAGGAAATATAAGTTACTTTCTGTAGAGTGACGCAAAGAAGGGTACTCACAACGCTCGGCTGTTCCCCAGCACCGTTGACCACTGTTGTTTGTGATCCGCTACATGCTGTTGTTTCTGTGCCACCCAGACAGTTCCAGTTCTCAGGATCAGCTTGATCTCTGCTGCCTGCCTGTTCTTGTCACTCCATCTATCAGAGTTTGGGCTTATGACGTCAAAGTGAGATAAGGATTGACGTAGACAAAGATGACGTATCACCTGCCCACCACCACCCCTCTCTCTCTCTCTCTCTCTCTCTCCCCTTTGTGGTGCCAGTGATTTCAATGCAAGGACCAGTAATGTTTTCCCTGTACAACCTGACACAGTTACCTTCTTATGTTGCTTGTGAAGAATTCTGTTCGTTGTATAACAATGAAGCTGAAACACATAATAGGCGTTGTTCAGAAGACAAAGTTATGAATGATTATGGTGGAAAACTACTTTGTGTACTACTTTTGAGATGTAGACTGGACGGGTTTGTGAATTGGATCTAGAGGGCTGTTTTACTTATATTTCCCCTTCAGAAAATAGCGTTATTGATTATTTTGTCTCCAGCACTCCATTCCTTACCTTACAAATTGTTTGCACATGAAAAAAATCTATTCAAAACACGTGCCTGTTAGCCTATTTGCCTTGTATGTTTGTATAAGGAGCTGAAACAAAAATCGACTGGATGACGTGACAACAGTTTCTAAACTTGTTTGGTCGGAAGAAAAAAGTGACGATTTTTTTTCAATCAAAAGAAATTTGCCAACCAATACTACTGCTTTAGAGGAAGCAAAAGAACTAATTTTTTACCAGGACATTGACAAAGCAATTAAGTTGTTTACTGCAGTCCTGAATTCTGCTGCCTCTTGTATGACTGTAAAACACAGCATTAAAGATGTCATAAGAGGTCAGGTTTGGTTTGATGCCGAATGTCGGGAGAGCCGGAAGAAGACCAGAAAAGCTCTTCCCGAGTTCAAATGATTGCGGAGAGAAGACCCAGCAGCAGATGGTCGACCATACTTTGAGCAATGAGAAACATATAGACTAAAAGATTATTAGCAGAGAAAGAAAATGCATACAAAAAGAAAGCTAGAACAGAGTCCGAAAAAAATATTCATGGTTCAAAGTTCTTTTGGAAAAAACATTAAAGTTTAAAATAAAAAAAATTACAGAGGAAAAATAGCTGCAGCGTTTCTAAGGGGTTTTTGGAGTTGAAGATCGAATTACTCCCGATGAAGATCTTAATGAGCTTGTTACTGTAAATGGAGAACATGATGTTGATCCATATGATAATTTATTGAGTAGCAAAATAAATGAACAGGAAACACAAGACTGTACGTCATCTGAAACATAATAAAGCAGCAGGTCCAGATGGCATTATACCCGAAATCTTCAAGTAATCCAAAGAAAAAGTTGTTCCTTTTTTTTTTATTCCATCTTTTCAATGTTGTATTTGCATCAGGCTAGAACTCTACCCTGTGGCATGGACTGAATCAATCAACTACCCTTTGCATGAAAAAAGGCAGTATACACAAACCAGACAACTACAGGGGTATTTCACTTTTTAATATAATTATGCGGCAAGTTATACAGCTCTATTATCAACAGGAGACCGTCTGAATGGGTGAAAAATAAACATTTACTAGGAGAAATTCCAGCTGGAATTAGAACAGATCATTCAACTATTGACCATATTTTTACGTTGTTCTCAATTATTCAGAAACATTTCTTACAGAGAAAATCCACTCGGTAAACTCTAGCCCATACTACACAAATCTGGAATAGGTCTACGAGGTAAGATACTAATAACCTTTATGAATATAAAACTGTATAAGCCAGGGTTAGATGTGAAGCAAGGTTTCTGAGCCTTGTTTTCTGTCAGAAGGGTTTAAAGCAGGGTGAAATTACAAGTCCTTTATTGTTTCTGTATTTATCAATGAACTTGCTAGATGCATTATTGGTGCCATGGCCTACAACTGAATCTAGGCATAACTGAATTGTTTATTATGCTTTTTGTTGACGACATTGTACTTCTGTCAGACACTGTCACTGACTTACAGACTCGGCTTAATAGCCTACTCTTGCTACTAAGGCACTTGAATTAGATTTAAAAGTCAATCTAGACAAATAGGTAATTTTAGAAATTGTGATTATATTTCTCGGCATGAAACATGGACATACATTGGTTGTATTATTGAAATTGTGAATTGTTTTAAATATTTGGGTCTGCTTTTAGCACCATACTATCTTTTTACAGAAGCTGTTGGTGAGATGGCAGTTTAAGCAAGGAAAAGGCTTACTGACATATTTAAAAACCCTCTGGAAATAGGATTGTTTTTCTGTTAATATTTGTCTAAGATCATTTGATTCACGAAATAAGACCTATTCTTTTGTATGGATCTGAAATCTGGGGCATGACACTTTTCTACATGAGAGAAAGTGCACACGTTTGCATTAAAAACAACAACTGTCAAATGTCATCCCCAGAACACAAAACATATGGTTTAGGGTGAAACAGGATGACACCTCCTCCATATTTTTTTTTTCTGTCATGCATAAAATATAGGCTTTGTCTTACAAGAATGAATCAGTCCAGACACCCTAGTCAGCCATATATCATGCTCCTAACATCATGTGATCGAGGGAGGAAGTTGTGCATCACATGTGCCGGATATGTATAAATTTGGATTTGTTTGGGAAAACCAAGGTGTGCAAAATGTAAGGAGATTCTCATCTGCATTTAATTAGGCAAAGACTGATTGATTGTCACTGTCAAACTTGCAGTAGGCTTGCAGTTTATCGGAATTTTAAATCTTCTTTATCACTGGAATCGTACTTCACTGTTATCACTAGCATACACATGAGAAATGTGTTTATCCGATTTAGAATCAGTGCATCTGGTACACACACACACACAACACACACACACACACACACACACACACTGCAATATGCTACTTTCAGTCCCAGTGACCTTGAATGTCGCTCTGTAATTCTATGGAAGACGAAGTACACACTTTATTTTACTGTAAATCTCTAATTGATCTGCGACAAAAGTACATCCTGTTTGTTATATGCAATAGCCTACACTTCAGAAATAACATTGAAACTTATGATGCAAGATGACAAAAGTCTTCAAGATTTAGGGACGATTTGTTCAGAGCTCTCTCTCTCTCTCTCTCTCTCTCTCTCTCTCTCTCTCTCTCTCTCTCTCTCTCTCTCTCTTAAGCATGCTTTGGTATAGATCTGGCTACAAGTACACATATTCTATTCACGCCTTAAATAAATCGTGGGTATCTATGTAAAAACACAAATGAAGGCAAAATTGTTATCAAAAAAATGTTACTGTTATTCAACCACCAGAAATTATAAGTTAAAGATTAAAAAAATATAAACAAAATAAATACATATAAAATAAAGTAACAACTATCAGCCACATAAGCTCAGTTCAAATATGAAAACATCAGTTAAACCACAAAACCTGACTCCCATCTTTTACCATCCCATGCAAGGGGGACAGACTTTGCAATTCAGAATCTTTCATCTTCGGACAACTGTAAGTCAGTTATATCTTTGTTTTCCAGTAATTATGTCTTTATTCTTTCTGCTTTGTCCATCACTCAAACAGCAACTATTGTTGTCTGTTACATGACCAAAAACGCGCCACGCTGCCGTTACACGCCTGATAAGTCAGGCCCAGCGCAATGTCTTTCTTAATCAAAAGCATGGCATTTTTGGCGAATATCTCTATCTCTATCTTCATATCTATCCCTTAGTCTGGCGACCGTGGGGGCACCCCTGAAGACTTGACAACCAGCTCCCTCCATTCCTCTCTCTGTGTCTGCATTTCTAAAAAAAAAATTGTTGAGTTCTAGGCCTATCCATTCGCTGATGTTGTCCTCCCACCTTTTCCTTAGTCTGCCTCTTTTTCTTCCTCCTTGACGAACATCATCGTATCAAAAAGTATATTTCCTCTTCATTTTGGGCACCATACATGGGGCAGGGCACCGTGTGGATGCGTCAGAGAGAAACCATCTTCTGTATGTATTTAATCCTAGATCTCTTGATAAACCTTGTGCAAGGCCGCTGCCATTCCATTTATGTGGTATCACCTTTTTCTCTCTCTCTGAAATTAACTTTTAAAAGAGGAGAACCACTTGAGGTATCAAGTGGTCGTGTTTATGATTTGTTGTTATTGTTGTGCGTTCCCCAGCTTAACACCATGGGGGTCACCCAGAATATGCACTCATAACACACTCATCCCACCTGGGAATCACTGTGCAATAGGAAGTACAGGGAATGAGCAGTTTGCGTGATGTTCATGATTTGGGAATGGTAGTGTGGAATGTTTACCGAGTTCAATCTTTTATTTCAGAGTTGTATTTTCGACATTTAAGCTATTATTATCATTGGGTTTTTTTCCCAGATGTTTTCGGGTTTTTTTTTCGGTTTTCTTTCTTCAATGGTAATTATGATCATATGTTTATTTTCCCCAGTGCCATATAATGTCTCAAATACAGGAATTTATTTTGTGCTAGTTGCCAAGAGGACTGTCATGTCAATGGCAATAAGCTACTCTGTCTGTCTGTCTGTCTGTCTGTCTGTCTGTCTGTCTGTCTCTCTCTCTCTCTCTCTCTCTCTCTCTCTCTCTCTCTCTCTCTCTCTCTCTCTCTCTGCTCAGACCAATACACAAAATCAGTCATGATAAGGGAGTGGAAGTGCAGGGTATGGTCAACCCACCCTGAGGCACGTGTTTAGCGGCACTGGATTCATACCACCACACCACAGGTCTGACTGAACTGGGATGCCACCGGTCCTCAACACCAAAGCTCTACTGTGCCACATGCCAACAATCATTGCTACACCATCGCTGTCTACTGTCATTGCTCTGTATGTGTCCACACCGTGTATGCTGTGTCGTTCCTATGTACGTGTCAGTGCTGTGTATAGGGAGTCTACTGTGGCATAGTGGCCTGTAGGATGTCAGGCGGGCAAGTGGCATCAAGAGCACTGGCCAGGACTGCAGAGACCTCAGAGCCTGACAGTTGAGCTACCATTCCTGACGGGTTCTCCAACGGTCAGTGTGATGGATGAGACCAGAACTGCAGAGCAGGACTGAGAGGACTGGGGGCAGAAGACGTTTTGCTATCATAATTATGCTACCTATGATCACAGACACAGACTAACAGTTCGAATTGGACCCTTCCCATTCTCTAGGTCAGATAAATGCGCTGAAAAGGCCGACAGCTGACGAGCATACTAGCAACGTAAGCAGGTGTCATGACCAGCCCTAATGCAGCTAGCTGAGATGGTGGCATCAAGGATGTGTTGCAGATGACCAGAGTTGGTGGTGGATCACAGAGCACTGACAGGTGGAGGGGGCACAGACTGAAAGCGTTCTGTTGGTCTGACAACGTTCTATACAAAGGTAACAGTCTGTGACCAGGCATCACCTAAGTTAGGGCCTACTTGTGATTAAAGATGTGTGAAATTAGTAACTTTAAAATTTTACACGTCCACGATAGGGATGATCGCAGTGGTTGTGATCTAAATGTTACCATAGACAATGGAAATGGCTTCAATACTGTTTTAAATCATCTTTTTTTATATTAATTAATTTGTTTACTAGATCTATACGTGGATAGATAGATAAAAGCTGACCCATCAACATGCTATTTTTCATTTTTAAATTATTCATGACCGTCAATAACAGAAACTTTTGTTGCTGTGGATTTTTGATTCAACGCTATAATGAGTTGAGAAAATTTTAAAGGCAAGAAAACTTTCAAAGCAAGTACTTAAGTAAGATATTCAAGAGGAATGATTGCTTAGTTTGAAAAATATTTCCCAAATTCGTTTCTAGCACGGGCTAAAAGAGCTGAACAGGATGATGGAACTGTACCGAAAATTAACAGCTATTTTTTCGGGGGCATTTATGATGGCTATTTTCACACATATAACGCCAGCATTAGGGATATAAACACGGAAATAGGTACAGGTTGCAAACGATAAATGCATCATGTCTTTTCACAAAAACCATATACTTTCCCATTCTTCTCTGAGGAGATTATCAGTAATGACCGTCTATCTATATAAAAAAAAAACTGTTTAGAAACAAAACAAAAAAAAGCTCTATGAGCAAAATGGGTTGAAAAGTGGGAGTTTATTTTCTCCCACTAGATTCACCATTTCTAAAATAATCATGATTTAGAAATTGATTTGTTAGGTGAATGTCTGATCAAACCCCATAAAACACATAATTTCTGTTCTATAGTTGTAAATGGCTTGACTGCATGAAGTTGTGACACTGGGAATAAGCACAATATGCTCATTCTAAAATGCTTCAAGCCTAGTTCATTGCCTGATATTATATGATATAAAACTCCCTCCCTCTTTTTTTTTCTTTTTAGATAACTAAAGGTTGGGGACCGGATAGCTCAGTGGTCAAAGCATTCGCTTTCCCCCAACCAATGTTAAGCAGCATCGAGCATGGTTGCCAATTGGATGGGGGACCATTTGTGCTCATTGGCTACAGTACAGTTCTCCCAGTTTACCCAGCTGTAAATGGGTACCTGCCCTCTTTAGGGTTGGGGAAGGTAAAGCAGTGAGGAGTGGAGATAGGCCCCGCCCTAAACATACTGGCCCCTAGAGAAGCTGGGGTCTCTGACACCTCGCTCCCCTGTGACCACACAGGTCATGGGACACCTAATGATGGAAGAACTAGAATCTGATCATTCACCTTTGCAACTAAATCTGTAATCTGGATTCAGAAAAAGAGAGTAATTTCTAAATAATCATTGCATTGAAAAAAAAAGTCACAATGTAGATGAAAACTGTTATCTAGAAAAGGGACAAAGATAATCATGAATATAAGGGGAAATTAGTTTGATAGAAGAACGGCCTTAAACACACAGCATTGGAACAAATAAAATTAAAAGTCAGTGACCAAATTGCTCTCTTTACGCTACATTGAGAGAGACTTTGGAAGTGGAGAGAAAAAAAAAAGAGCTGGAAAGTGCATGATAAAATGAGTTTTTTTTCTGCTGGATCACTAAAAAAAAAAAAAAAGTGAATGGAGTGATGAGGAGTGCCCCAGTTAGTACTCCTCTCTTTAATGCTCTTTTACACCGCCAGAGTCTTGCTGTGTCCCGTCTGTTTTCCTTCCTGAAGAGAACTAACATAGCTATCAAAAGTTCTTCTGAGAAGATTATAAACTGAGGTCCTGTGTTCGAATCTCGAAAAAAAGGAAAAAGGGTCCATTGTGTGAACACATGCAGAACATCTTCTTGCGCACACATTAAAACCTGTTCCGCTTTTTTGAAAGAGTAGGCTGTTTTGTGTGCCAGTGGGAATGGATGACAACATTGACAAAATTGCATGCATAAGGGGGCTGTATAAAAAAAAAAAAAGCAAAAAAAAAAAGCACACGAGTGCTTACTCCATTATCCAGAAATAAAGAATAAAAAATGAAATAAAGCCCTTTATCCAGTTTCCCCCTGCAAATAAAGAAAAAAATATATATAACACAGATCTTGAAAGTTAGAAGCCCACCAAAAAGGTGAGGCAGTGTTATACATGTGTAATCAATCTTCTCACGTGGATCCTGTATCTAGCATTATTCTGGCAGGATTGCTGCCCAATATTTCAAGCTGTTTGTCGTCGACACAAACTTACACCACTACACTACAAGGACATAATATTGCTTGGATCATGTGTCCACACATGTATTGATCATAGTTTTTTTTTACGTCATAGATATCATTGTT
Organism: Stramonita haemastoma; assembly: GCA_030674155.1. Lineage (NCBI taxonomy): Eukaryota > Metazoa > Mollusca > Gastropoda > Neogastropoda > Muricidae > Stramonita > Stramonita haemastoma. Next base: position 45,384,318 of record CM060333.1, on the reverse strand, counting down.
TAATTTACTCTCTCTCTCTCTCTCTCTCTCTCTCTCTCTCTCTCTCTCTCTCTCTCTCTCTCTCTCTCTCTCTCTCTCTCTCTCTCTCTGGTTCCGTTCTTTTGGTTTTAGCCTATCAGCGCTTAAGTACGAGATTATTTTATTTTAACTGCGCATGGCCTGGTACAACATTACTTTTTCTCTCCAGCTGTGATCAGCTTTTGCATCCTTTTCAAAGACTAACATGACCACTCAGAATGTAACTTCAAGTCCGTTTAGAATGGTATATTTCCTACTTATCTTACATCTAAGTTTATTGTTTCATTTCTCACGTGTGTGTGTGTGTGTGTGTGTGTGTGTGTGTGTGTGTGTGTGTGTGTGTGTGTGTGTGTGTTGATATACATTGAACAAATAAGACTAATGACATTATAGGCTATTCAAAAGAAAAACTTAACAGCCCCCCCCCCCCCCAAAAAAAACAACAAAAAAAAAACAAAAAAAAACCAAACAAACCCGAAAACAAAAAAGAGGAGGCCGGGTAAAGCCGAGAATTACGGTTAAAGCATATATATATATATATATATATATATATATATATATATATATATATATATATATATATATATATATAATTGAGAAAATATAGTAGAGAAGACAAGTGCAGGTAACCAGTTACAACTTCATTCTCATCAATGAATTGATGTTATTCAAAGATTCAAAAATAATAAAATAAATAAATAAATGAAAAAAACAACAACACTATAAGACAAAAGTCTTTAAAGGCAGCATTTGGGGAATTATTGAGTAAGGACCATGCTTTGGGCCTGACCTGACTCGAGTTTCGGCTCCTGGTTGAGCACTCTTCAGAGGTCCCGGCAGTGATTGCAACCTCACTCACCCTCTGTGGTAATAAGGGCAAGACACTTTTTAGAATTCAGAAGTGTCCATTGCAGCCCTAGGAGTAGGTAAATATTCCTGTGGTCTACCACTGCTGCCAGGAAAAGATGAAAATAGAAATAGAAAGATATATATATATATATAATATATATATATATATATATATATATATATATATATAATATATATATATATATATATATATATAATATGTTACAGGCCTAGAACTCAGCCAAATTTTGAGAAAGGCAGAGCTGAGAGAGGAATTGAGGGAACTGGTTGTCAAGTCTTCAGGGTCCCCCACGGTCGCCAGACTAAGGGATAGATAGATATATTTAGGTATGTCTGTTAATAGTTTTGTAATTATGAAGTGCTATGGAATGTTGTTAGTTACTATCAGTTATGTTTACTCTTATCATCAGTACTATCCTTATTGTCGATGTACTTTACTTGTTGTTTTGGTTGACTTTTCAAGTGACAGCAGCATCCTTTCTGCTTCTATTCACTTTATATGCACTCTGCGTGTCCTATGGCAGTGTATCTTGGCGTCAAACAGGTATGAGGTAATACAGGCACCTGCATTTTCATCTGTTATCTAGTTTGAGCTACAATCCGCAAAACCAAGTTGATGGTAGCAGCAAACTCACGGGAGGAGCCAGCTTGAATTTAAAAAAAACGTCGCCCGCGTCTCTTATGGGATTCGAACAGGAATTCATGTTTTAATAGACACACCACTGGGGCTGCTTCACAAAAGGATTAATTTTTGTTTTGGTGTTGGTTTTTTGTTTGTTTTGTTTTTTGTTGCTTGTTTGTTGATTCCAATCTAGATCCAACCATTGAAGAGTTAATTAAACAGCACTGGTGCGTGTTTTTGATCTTTAATTGAAAAAAAAAAAATCAAATTGTAACCTTGGTAAGATTTAAAGAAAAAACTTTCTCAGTAGATCTCTTTGATTTAACTCCCTTTTCAATTTTCAGTCTTGAAATCATAATAGGATTATGGATCTAAGCATTGAGCCAGGTTTTACGTTTGTTGGGTTTGTGTTCTTTTTTTTTTTTAATTTGTTTTCTTTTTGTTTGATTGTTGGGTTTTTGTTTTGTTCTGTTTTGGTTGAGTTTTCCGGTTGGGTTTGTTTTGTTGTTGTTGTTCGAGGATTCTCCAGTGAAGCCCAATTTTGCAGACAAAAGTTGTTTATACAGACAGAAATATTGGTTGCACTGTCCAAGGGCACCACATTCTCCCCGGTCGAATTACACCGAGAACTTACCTGCCGTCAATATAATCGCTACACTAATTCTGTACAATATTGCGAGAGTTATTGGGTGGGGCCAAACACTAGTCAGGGCTGCACGGTATTTAGCAATAGGCCTATTACGCCTGTTCGATATTACCATCACTGAATAGGCGCCGGAAAAGTTGCTGACATCGTCAGTGTGTAAAGCCAGATGTGTGTGTGTGTGTGTGTGTGTGGATTCGTCCCACTAGTTCGACAGTTACCACTCTGACAGCATTCATACTGATAAATTACAGACGATCTAATACTGGTATTTTGTGCCTGATATTTATTTAGATCTATTCTTTTATTTCGACGATAATGGAATAGGCACTCGTGTGCTTTTTTGTTTTGTTTTTACATTCAGTCCCTGTGCGTAGGCTGTTTTGTCAATTTTGTCTCCCGTTCCCACCAGCACACAATGGTCTACTCTTCCGAAAAGCGGAACGGGGTTTAACGTGTGCGCAAGATGTTCTGGTGCGTTTACACACGGGACCTCGATTTAGTCTCATCTGGAGGTCATCTTCAATGCATCATTGCATTGTATCATTAACTAGACCTATAGACTAGACCTTTTAATCATGCCCACTTTGTCACCATAGCCACAAAATGAAAATGTTCCAGTTTCCACGCAATGCAAAGAAGGTGAAAAAATATATCAACTGAAAGCATTGGGCAAGTCTTGAAGAATATACACGAGGTCACTACAGTCGCCCTCCCCTCCCCCTCCCCCACATAACAGAACGACAAACGAACTAGGCCTACAACACATCTAGGCTAGCCTATAGGCTAGCAAGTGGTTCCTGTGCTACCGTAGCGAGGCTCATACCACAGTCTGTGTTCGGTAACACCTGCCTGACCTGACCAACGCGGCCTGTCTGTCCTCTTGATATGAATGAGTGGACAACGCGCGCGGGGACGGTAGAGCTTGTGGCCCTATCAAGACACAAGATAAAACACATGATCAGTAAGGAATTCCAGCTATGTCTTAGAGGCGTGGCTTGTGTCAATCACTGTTAAACTGGGAAAGGGACTAGTCTAATGGCGTGGTAAGGGATGTCATGTTACATTTTTATCGCAGTAAAACATTACCGTCATAAGTTTGACATCTATTGTTTGATACATCTCAGAGTTGCAGTTAATAAAATTTAAAATCGGGAATGATTTAAATGCTGTTATTGTTAAGATCTTACTCAGCCAGCACAAAAAGTCTGCTGTTCGTCAGCGAAAGGCTCCACCCCCGAAATAAGCAAGTAGGCCAGCCCAAAGGATTCGGGTGTCCCGGACTGTGTTCGCACTATCTTGAAGGATTTTATAAGTGAGTTTATAGCTTTTATGTTTTATAATTTTATCTGGTCACTCCAAGTGGTGGTTTGTATTTGTTTATGTATGGTTTCAGACTAATGTTGTCGGCCAAACTGCCACAAAAATTATCGACGCGCAGCCAGCTTGTGTTAGAAAGCAACATGGCGGAAAAGGGTAGACTCATTTCAGACTTGTTTATAGGTAGATATTTCAGGTCTGCCAGGTTTCCTGATAACGGCAGATGAAGTTGTACAAAAGCATATATAAAGCAGTTACAAAAACTCTCTATTAAATGACGTATCTTGTTTGTTGTTGAGCTTTTACTTTGTCTAGTGTCGGAAGGTATGTGGTTGGGATGTGATGACCTCATCAGTTCAGTAGCCCCGAGAGAGGGAATTTCACCGAGCACTCGCTTTTTTTTCTTCTTTTCTTTTCAGTAGCGTAGACATCTTCTGAATTTTTTCGTATATCGGTGATGATTTCACACTGTCTTTATGGTTAATGTAGATAGCGATGGTATGGGATTGTGTGACTTGTTTGCATGTTATCTTGAGGTCTGTCAAGGGGCCGGTGCGAAACGGCCGCGGTAAGGTCCCACTCCCAGGTACACTGAAACAGAAGTCTACAGGTTGTAGGCCTATAGTCGCATTTCTTTAAGGTTGATTACTACTGGCCCACGTAATGCCGTTGCGTGCATGCAGTGTCTGTATGTTGCATTTGCCGAGGGTTGCAGAAAGGGGGGAGGGGGGATATAACTAGACAAGGACGTTTTTTCCCCTCAACTAATGTATTATATAAACAATTCTTTGCTTTCAGCCAGCATCAAGGTCAGGATAACCAGCACCCAGCTGCCAGCCACACCAGCAACTCTCAGCCCAGGTTACTAGCACAACATTGTGTCGGAATGCAGGAGAAGGAGATCAACCTAGATTGCACCTGAATTCCCCACAGGTGGTCCTTCCTTCACACCAGCCTCCACAGATTTTTTTTGTATGGTTTCAGCTGTGTCTGTGGATTTGTCAACCGCATCTGTGATGGATTAGTGTGTGTGATCGTCACGGAGTCAGGAGAATACCTGACACATTTTTGTCATACATCCATCAAACTTGTGCGTGCCTTTTCTGGATTTACCTGGTCAACGGTGTTTCAGATTTTTTTTCCTGAGTTTGGCTACCAGATTCCTGTGTACTCGACATAATTTTCGTTTCGTGCATTTATTTTACCATCAAATGTGAAAGTGAGATGCGTCAACTGAAATTTTCATGATGGACAGTCCAACTAAACAGGACTATAATTTGCAGACTTGGATTTTACCTGGGCATCTTTGAATTATTGATACATCATTTGTGTTGACCAACAAGTGCTGGTGAGGGTTTATTGATGGCCTGAAAGAGCACAATAGGTGTGCATGTCTCATCTTTGGAAACCAGCTTCATTTTCGTTTGTGGCACCTTGGAGCTTGCACACTACTTATGATACGCAAAGAACCAGAACGAGGAGGGGGTAGGCGGCCTCTGCTGGCTGCTTTTGTGGGCAACAATCGGCAGATGCTCAATGATATCCGGGACAGCCTCAGCCACCTACGAAAGAGTCAGCTGGAGGGGGATGGAGATGCTGGGATGCAGCAAGGCAAAACGGAGTTGTCCCAAAGTACCCCCAATCTCGCCGATAAAGCCGCCACCCCCATTGGAACCAAGAAAGGATTAGAAAACCATACCAAGACTCTAGCCGAGATCCGGGAAACACTGCGTCCTTTCCAGAATGCAGCTGGGGGAAGGGAGCGCCCTCAAGTTTCCACTTCCAGTGAAGGGGACGTTACCCGAAGTAAAATACAGCAGATCATAACAAACATTGGAGTAGATGAGGTACGTGGCTTTTTCTTTTTTCAACTATAGAAGGTATTATAATTAAGAAGAAGAAAAAAAAAAGGGAAAAATACCCAAAGCCCTCTTTCTCTGTTCCACCTACCTCCCCCTTCTTCTCCCCCCCCCATCCCACCCCAGGTAAAACACAGCAGATCCAACACTATCCTGTAGATGAGCTAAGGTCAGTAGTTTTTTTCCCATAAGATCTTCAGAATGCAAGAAAAAGGAGACAATCTCTCACTCAACCCCTGTATATTTGATACAGTGCCAATTCTAGGAACATGCATTCACAGCTCAAGACACAGTAGACACTCCCACACACACACACACACACACACACACACACACACACACACACACACACACACACACACACACTCTCTCACTTACTGACTCACTCACTTACTCGCTCACTTACATGCATGCATGCAGTGGTGCACATGCACACTCATAGACTCTCATACTTTCAGTTCACTCACACAAACACATGCATCACGCACACACACACATACACACACACACGCACACACGCTCACAAACGATCTCACTCTCTCTTGCACACATGGTGATGCACACACACACACATGTATACATATGTACACACATGGTCTCACATGTATCTCACTTTCACACATTTAATGATTTACACACACACACACACACACACACACACACACACACACACACACACACACACACACACACACACTCTCTCTCTCTCTCTCTCTCTCTCTCTCTCTCTCTCTCTCTGGTGACACACACACAAATTTATACACATGGTATCACACACATGTTTATAATACACACATACATACAGTGATACACACATGCGCACACACACGCACACGCACACATACACACACATGCACACACACGCTCGCGAACGCACACACATGCACACACATGCGCGCACGCACGCACACATACACACACACACACACACTCACACACACACACACACACACACACACACACACACACACACACACACACACACACACACACACACACACACACACACACTTATGTGGTGGATATATTTCAAATACCCATATATCATACTTGAATGTAAGAACTTAAAACATCATCTCCCTGCCTTTTCTGAGAATGCCATTGACAAAGTTTTGAACAATGTAAATCTAACTTTTGACATTGCTAAAGGTTTGTTGTGAAGTCCAGGGCATTTATTGTAGTTCTTGTAGTTTGGGATTTTAAAATATTCAATATTTTTCTTGATCTGTTAATGTTAAGGATACGTTTTATTTGCTGTTACTATTTATCACACACACACACACACACACACACACACACACACACACACACACACACACACACACGCATGCTTGCACGCGCGCACGCACACACACATTAGATCTCAGCGCTCTCTCTCTCTCTCTCTCTCTCTCTCTCTCTCTCTCTCTCTCTCTCTCTCTCTCTCTCTCTCTCTCTCTCTCTCTCTCTCTCTCTCTCTCTCTCAAAATGTTAGGAGTCTGAAGACTTATGAATATTAAATCATTTGAAGTCTTGAAGTCTCTCTCTCTCTCCCTCGCCTATCCAGTTTCCTATCTTAGGGTCGTCTGGTATCACTTAAAGTGGAAAGACGTTAAAATTGAAGACTTACTTACACACACACACACACACACACACACACACACACACACACACACACACACACACACACACTCAATGATTTATATTATAATCTAAGAAGAAAAAAGAAAAACCCCAACAACACTGGATTCTTCTTACAGGCTACAGGTTTCTTCAGGGATAAATATAGAACTCTGAGTCTCTCTTTGAAACTATTGAATATTGACAGTGACACTGTGAAATTAATATTTTAATAACAAATTATTTTATCTAATATTT
>CM060333.1:45367129-45372129 GCA_030674155.1 Stramonita haemastoma | reverse complement strand
GTATATAGTGAATACTGTGCTGTACTCTACTTACTCAGTTACATTTAAGTATACATGATGTACTTACTCCAGTTTATGGTCTGAATTATGTTTTATATAACTTTTTTTTTTTTAAAGACTGTTGCTTGCATTAATTACTTTTCAACATTGCAGATGAGATACATGATTATTTCATTAATGGGGTATGAAAGGAAGTGAAAACTGCACCTACCTGTAGACTTGTAGTGTGGGATAGAGCTCTGCAAATCTGGTTAGATCTCATTCTGGTGAAGTTTTAATTAACATTATAATGTAATATATATATGTTCTCATCTTCTTTGATGACCATGAGGAAGGAAAAGAATGTATGATCAGATATATTTTAAATCTAGTCTAGAGAGTACCATGTCTGATATTTATAGCCTGAAATCTGTAGTGGATCCATGGTTCTGATTCTGGCAAAGTACTATTAAAGGGGGATTTAAGGTTAGACACACATCCAAAAGTGGCCAAAAAATCTTCTTTTTTTTAAAATAAAAAATTGCTGGATACATTTATGGAGATTTTCCTGTGTGAATTTAAAGAATTCAGGTTGTCAAACATGTCTGTAAAACCAGGCTACTTCTACTTGTTTTCTAGATAAAACAATTTAGGAGTTTGAAACATTTTGTTAAGGCGGACATATTGGATTGTTTCCATGGCAACAGAGCACAAAACTAATTCTTAGATTTTCGGGCTTTACAAGTGATACCCGTTCAATATGATATCATATGGCATATAACTGTTAACATAGGCTTGTAAGCAAAATTTCATCAGTTCTGACCCCCATGTCCCACCTGAAAAAAAAAGGTCAATTTAGATGTTTAGAGATGTGTAGTTTGAACAGAATTTGTTAAACTTAAAGTTTGGCTCTTTACCCATGAACCTCCCTTACAGATGTTGTCTCCTCAGAATCAAATGGACTGAGGTGGTCTGTTTTCTCCAAACAGGACATACCAGTCAATCAGTGGCTTAGTAACTTCTTTGTTGGGGTCTGGGTAGAAGCTGTGAAAATTATTTAACAGGCTACTGGCTGCTCAGAGCAGTGGAATGGAGGCTATTGTTGGTGTGTTGGGGGGGTGATAACACTAGCGACATTCCACACCTAACAAAGACTGCCCTCTGAAAGACTCCAAAACATCTGCCCCTGTTTGGGCCAGTGACTGCCTCCCTCTGTACAGCTGTGCTGGGTAAGGTTACAGCAGGGAGGGGGGGGGGGGGGGGTAAGCTCCTGGCCATCAGTAAAATCTGTACTCTCCTCAGCCCCTCTGTCCTGCTGTGTCTTTGTTCACGACATTATCCATTGTTGTGGTCAAATCCTGGGAAACAAAAATTAGGGTTGAATTCTTTGGCGGCAGATGTCCTCCCTCTCTCAGTCTTCTACCACAGCTTTCACAGGCCTGCCCATTTACCTCTCTGGGCCCTTCTCCTGGTGATTGAGTTTGGCATACCAACCATTGGGGAGTTCAATTAATACCAAAAACAAAAGGGGGGGGGGGGGGGGAATGGAGGGAGTGTTTGAAAGGGAGTGTGAGTGATTACAATCTGGTTTGATGGGTCTGAGAAATACATGGAATACTCCAAAAGCTGGCCTAGCTGGCTACCTAGGGTGTTTGAGGGGCTGACCATTCTGATGACAATTTATGGTATGCTGACCAGTGGAGATGAGGAATGGCTGGAATGCTGTTTGACAAAGTTTTGTGGTAACAGAGCTAAAGCTATGTTCTAACACTAGCCTAACAGCCTACTACTAAGTAATCTAGTTTTAACCAGTTGGGGATGTAACTTAGATGGCAGGCTGGATACATTACAGGTACTCCCACATTTCATATTATTTGTGCTACACCAGTTCACATGTAAACTAATATTATATCTGCCTGTATTACTATACAATATAATTTTATAGTATTATACTGACAAAATCAGCAGAGAGTTAACTAGTACTAGTAGAAAATTCTTACAGCTGTAGAAAAATCCACTGAGGGACTGTGACAGCAGAAGTTGATAGAAAACTGACAGATAAACGAGAGCAAACAGGAAGGGCAGATGCACCACATTATATCTAATTTACCTGTGAAAGATATAGGCATAGGCCTATATTGGATTTGTTTGCACCTGTAACCACAAAAGAAAATGTGCCATGGGGCGTTTAAGTATGATCTGACAAGGTGAAAAGGTGCCAGTGACAAATTAGTGAATGAATTTATAAATTATAAAATATCACTTGTTAAGAGAAAATAAATTTCTAGATGGAGTGCTACAACTCTGTCTGTCTGTCTCTGTCTGTCTGTCTGTCTGTCTGTCTGTCTGTCTGTCTCTGTCTGTCTGTCTGTCTGTCTGTCTGTCTCTCTCTCTCCTCTCTCTCTCTCTCTCTCTCTCTCTCTCTCTCTCTCTCTCTCTCTCTCTCTCTCTCTCTATTTCACACACACACACACACACACACACACACACACACACACACACACACACACACACACACACACACACACACACACACACACACACAACACACACACACACACACACACAACACACACACACACACAACACAACACAAAACACACTGGGACTGGATGTAAAAACAAAAACAACAACAAAATATATATTATCAATTGGTGAGTGCTTATTCCATCATCCTTGAAATAGAAGACAATTATAATAAATAGATCTAATACATAAAATAATGAAGAGCACTTTTACTGTTTTGGATGCCAATGGAAAGAGCTGTGAGGGGGTGAAAATGGGTAATCTGTGACTTTGTTGAAGTTCAGAAGTATTAGATGCATTTCGTAATTGGAGAATGTATGTTCAGTAAATTATATGTCAACAAGTACTAGCACAAATCGCTGACAAAGTCAGAAGTGACTGGCTTTCCATAGAAGTGGAATAAAAAAGAAAGCACAGGTCTCTCAGTTTGTGTCAAAACATGTAGAGCATGGGGTGGCAGTTTGGAGAGGTCTGGGGGCTTTCTTCAGCAGAAAATGAGCTCTGTCATCAGACAGAATGATTGACATATTGCTGGGTTGCTCGGCACACCATTTGACAAAGCTGCGTCATGTGTCAAGCCAAGTCTTTGTTTCAAAAGCTTGGAAGTCTAAATCATGCTGTCAGCTGCCAAGAGTAGGGTGGTTTCATGGTCTTTTTGTTGTTTTTAATACATGTAAGCAAGTGCACTGACTGACTTGATCATCTGTTGATAGATTGACAGTATTAGTCAGATTTATAATCAGTTGATTTTGTCTTGTTTTTTTCAACTCTTTAATCAACTGGTAAGAAGTTGTGGTTGGAATGTGTGACTCTGTAGCTGAGAATAGATTCAGTTTTAAAGTGGGAAAGTCCAGGCACGTATTTCTGAAACATGTTCTAATGTTTTGTGAATTTGCTGTTAAAGGGGTTTTCTTTTTGGACTCTAGTCTAGAGCTACCGGAGTGCAGTATATATATATATATATATATATATATATATATATATATATATATATATATATATATATATATATAGTGTGTGTGTGTGTGTGTACGTGTGTATATACACATGTACACACACACACACACACACACACACACACACACACACACACACACACACACACACACACACACACACACACACACACACACGTGCGTACACATACACAGAGGTACACACACACACACACACACACACACACACACACACACACACACACACACACACACACACACACACACACACACACACACTCACACACACACACACACGTGCATACACATACACAGAGGTACACACACACACAGACAGTGAAACACAGACACAGACACAGACACACACACAAACACACACACACAGGTGCAAACACATACACAGAGTATATACACATGTACACACACACACACACACACACACACACACACACACACACACACACACACACACACACACGTCACTATGCGTGTGTTTAATTAAAGCCCCAAACTAAGATTTCTAAATAAATTTTATGCCTCACTCTCTTTTCCTCACACATGCGTGTGTGTGTGCACACACAGACACAGACACAACGACTGCACGCTTATTCAATGTAACTTATTACTCACTTAATTTCCCCCCCCCCAAAAAAAAAAAAAAATAAATAAATAAATAAAAAGGCCTACAAGTCTCCAACATTGTTCACTTCCATTATTTTATTCCTGTTTGTTCTTGCTGGTGCTCAGTATTATATCACACCCCTTAATTTACTTGTAATGATCCTAGCTGGTAATCATGTGATAAATATCTGTGATACAGATGCGCACGCATGCACGCATGCATGCGTGTGTGTGTGTGTGTGTGTGTGTGTGTGTGTGTGTGTGTGTGTGTGTGTGTGTGTGTGTGAGTGAGTGTGTGTATGAATGTGTGAGTGTGTGTGTGTGAGTGTGTGTGTGGTGTGTGTGTGTGTGTGTGTGTGTGTGTGTGTGTGTGTGTGTGTGTATGTATGAATGTGTGTGTGTGTGTATGAATGTGTGTGTGTGTGTGTGTGTGTGTGTGTGTGTGTGTGTGTGTGAGTGAGTTCGTGTATGAATGTGTGTGTGTGTTGTGTGTGTGTGTGTGTGTGTGTGTGTGTGTGCGAAGTCTACATAGTTGTGTGGGCAGTCAGGGGTGAATCATGTCATTTGTCCTCATTTCATCAGGACAGTCCGGATGCCTTTGGCGAGGTCTGATAAAATGCCATTGAAATTGTGCAGTGCTCTAGTTCAGGATTACTCATGTCAACAGTCAAGGATATTGACACTAGTTAGTTACCATTTGTCCCTGTTGAAGGGTAATTTGTCCACACACACAGATTCTGTATAGTGTGAAATGTTAAACAACATTTGTACTGTAGATCATATTCTGAGATAAGTTTGGTTTTGTGTGTGTGTGTGGTGTGTGTGTGTGTGTGTGTGTGTGTGTGTGTGTGTGTGTGTGTGTGTAAATTTTTGTACCACTTTATGTTACAGCAGATTTCTCTGCGTGAAATTCGGGCT
>CM060333.1:45322129-45362129 GCA_030674155.1 Stramonita haemastoma | reverse complement strand
TTGAAAATGAACATTTTTGAAAGACAGATATTTTTAGATTGCCTGGTTTATCATCAACAAGGATACATATTTTTAAAAGACAGATATTTTTAGTTTGCCCAGTTTGTCATCAATAAGGATAAGTATTTTTAAAAGACATGATAATTTTTTTAGATTTCTTAGTGTCAGCAATGGGGTGGGATAGCTCAGTGGTCAAAGCACTCGCTTTTCCCCAGCCAAGTTAAGCAGCATCGAGCGTGGTTACCAGTTGGATGGGTGACCGTTTGCGTGCCTTGGCTTCAGTACAGTTCACCCAGCTGTAAATGGGTACCAGCCCTCTTTAGGGTCAGCGAAGATAAAGCAGCGAGGGAGAGGAGATGCGCGCTGCCCTCAATATGCTGGCCCCTAGAGAAGCTGAGGTCTCTGATGCCTCGTTCCCCTATGACCACACAGGTTATGGGACACCTTTACCTTTTTTACCTAGTGTCAGCAAGCACATAGTGAATGGGCAGCATTGTTGAGGATCAGTGACTGAGTGCCTGTGTGTGTGTCTGATACAGACATCGTCAGCAGACATCCCAGCGGGCCACGTGCAGCAGATGATCAAGCGAATGTCACCGGGACAGTTTCGAGGCCAGATGATCCAGAACCAGGCACAGCAAGCCGCAGGCCAGGCCGGCGGCATGGGCAGTCTGGGGCTGCAGCAGCGGGGGCTGGGCCCCATGGCAGGCATTTCTGCGGCCAGACAGGCCATGTCCCCGGTGCCCAGCCCCGTCTACAACCACACCCACGGGGCCACCAGCGCGCAGGCCGTGACGGGAGCGTTGACGCAGCAGCTGCAGCAAGGGTTGGTGTTGCAACAGCAACAGCAACAGCAGTCGGTGACGTCGTCTGCCAGCAGCAATAGCAGCAGCGCGTCCTCCACCCCGGCCCTGTCAGGCCCGCGCCTGACCATCAACCTCTCCCACCCTCCCCCCCCTCCCTACTCCCAGGCCCAGCAGGGTCACCTGGGGGCAGGCACGCCCGCCCTGCTGCACAAAGCCGTGGAGCAGTCCCACATGCTGGGGGCCCAGCTGGGAGGGGACTTCCTGGCCCTGGCCCCTCAGGACTCCCCCCTCAACCTCTCCACCACCTCCTCCTCCCTGGCCTCGGCCCTGAGTGACAGCAGCGGGGGGGGCATGGGGCACGGCCTGGGTCAGGCTGTGGGGCCCGGCGGGAGGGGACCCGGGTTACCGGTGGTGGCGGACCGTCGCCCCATGGCGCCCCACGCCCCGGTGATCATGCAGTCTGTGAAGAGCAAGGAGGTGCACAAGCCCGTGCCCCAGACCGCCACAGGTCCCATGTCCCCCCCTCCCCCGCCCCCCAGTGGGGGGACCCCGGTGCCCCAGCACAGCTACATCTCGCAGGTGCAGGCCCAGATCAACATGAGCGCGGCAGCAGCAGCAGCAGCAGGAAGCAGCAGTGGCGGCAGTGGGCCGGTCCCCAGCCCTGCCCTCCTGGTCACCGCCCCACCCCCCTCCTCCACCACCACCACCACCACCACCACCCACACGCGCAACCTGCAGATCCACATCACGGGTCACCAGGCCCCGCACCACGTGGTGCACAGCCACCCGCACAACGCCCCGCAGTACGCCACCGAGCCCATCCTCCCCCCTCCCCACCCCCCAGGGGGCCGGCCCACCATCCAGATCCACATTCCTTCCGGGGCCACGCTGGCCCACCCCCACCCTCACCCCCATCCGCACCCCCACCCCCACCCTGTGCACTTTCAGAACGTTGGGTGCCTGAGCTACGAGCAGCTGTACCACCGCGCGCATTCAGACACCGTCTCCACACCGCGATCGGATTCGCCGGTGTCGCGCACCACCAGCCAATCACCGCTCAGCATGATGTCCACCACCTCCTCCCCCTCCACCAACTCGGACATCCCCGACAAGCCCCCTCCCCCCTACCCCTTCCACTCCGCCGCGCGCCAGCCCCCCCTCCCGCCCCGCGTGCCGCTGCAGAGCAAACCTCCCCCTCCCCCTCCCCCTGGGCTGCAAGGGGTCATGCTGCATGTGCCTGTGCAGACGGGTGCTATGTCGCAGCCCTGCCAGCGCCCTGTGGGTGTGCCCTCCCCCCAGCTGCCTCCTCCGCCCTCACTGCCCCCGGGCCTGCAGAACGGCCAGGCCACCAGCAGCAACGAAACCGCCTCCGAGCAAGGGGAGGACACCGACACGGAAACGGTGTCGTCCTCGGACACCGGGGCCACGGCGGCCGGTGGTGGTGGTGGCGGTGGTGGTGGTGGGGAGAAACACCGGTGCATGTCGCCCATGCCGCAGAGGAAACCCGAGGCGTGGGAGCGGGACCGGTTACGCAGGGACACCAAGGTTCGCATCTATTCGCCGCAGGCGTTCAAGTTCTACATGGAGCAGCACGTGGAGAACGTGCTGAAGATCCACCAGCAGCGGCTGAGGCGCCGCACCCAGCTGGAGAACGAGATGGCCAAGGTCAACCTGTCTGAAGAGGCCGCCCACCAGATGCGCCGCATGCTGCACCAGAAGGAGTCCAACTACATCCGCCTCAAGCGCGCCAAGATGGACAAGGCCATGTTTGAGCGCATCAAGACACTGGGGGTGGGGGCCTTCGGGGAGGTGGCCCTGTGCCGCAAGCGGGACACGGGCATGCTGTACGCCATGAAGACGCTGCGCAAGTCGGACGTGCTCAAGCGCAACCAGGTGGCGCACGTGAAGGCGGAGCGCGACATCCTGGCGGAGGCAGATAACGAGTGGGTGGTGAAGCTGTACTACTCGTTCCAGGACCACCAGTACCTGTATTTCGTCATGGACTACGTGCCGGGCGGGGACCTCATGGGGCTCCTCATCCGCATGGAGATCCTGGACGAGCCCCTCGCCCGCTTTTACGTGGCGGAGCTGGTGCAGGCCATCGAGTCTGTGCACCGCATGGGCTTCATCCACCGTGACATCAAACCCGACAACATCTTGATTGACCGCAACGGCCACATCAAGCTCACAGACTTTGGACTTTGTACCGGTTTTCGATGGACTCACAATTCCAAGTATTACCAAGGAGGTGAGTTGCGTTTTGCAGTCTTGGGGTGGCTGCTGCGGCAAAGCTGAGGTCTTGAGAAAAGGTTTTCGTCTGATGTCGCTCGTTGTGAATATGTGTTAAATTGGAGAAGGGAGGCTTTCTGTGATAACTAGTGTGTGGGTTTTTTTTTCTGGTTACAATCCTGGGTGTAGATAGTAAGAGGTGGAATGGTAAGCAAGGTAAGTTTGGTTGGGGCAGATGCCCATTTAAATCTGTGTGGGCAAGAAGGAAGGTGGCAGGATGGCTTAGATGTTCACCTGCCTCACAAGTAAACCGTGAGGTTCTGGGTTCAATTCCCATACGCTAAAATCTCACCATTGAAGAACCTCAGAGCTCTAGCAGAGGAACAGCCCCCCTCCCCCCCTTACCCAAAATGTGGTGTGTATGTGTGTGTTGTCGCAAGTCTTGCCCCTTCAAGAAAGAGCTAAATTTAGGTGAGAAAGGTCATCAGCATTATGTACATCCACACAGGTCACATTGGCCCAGATTTTCAACCATCTTTTTTTTTTTTTTTTTTTTTTTACTGATACCTTTAGCTGTTTATAATGACATTAGTAGTTAACAAGAAATATACAAGAAATTTGCTAGCTGAATAACTTTGTTTCTATTTTTCATTTTTGTTTGGTCGGCTTACATTCTGTTGTTTATCAAAAGATACCATCTTTACTTTGAATTAAACCAAAAGAAATGTTAGAGATGAAAAACAGACAGGGGTGGTCCCTCAAGTAGTGAGACTTTGATTTTCAAAAAGCGGTTAATGAAATTTGATGGTGTTGTCTGCAACTCCATTGTCAAGATGAATGTTGTCAGCCTCCAGTTATGTGTGTAGGCTGGGTAGTAATAGATTGTACGAACTCTTTTGTTTTCAGTTTTTGAAGAAAAAAAACTCTTTTTGTTTGTTTGTTTTTTGGGTTTTTTTTAGGTGTGTGTGTCTGTGGATGGGTGATGGTGATGTTCCTCTTGTAATTCTTACTGTTATTAGCATGATAACTTGTTCACCTACTTAGCCTTGCAGGTTATCTCCCCTGCTATTCCCCCACATCAGTCTAAAAAATAAACACCAAAAATAGTTGCTACAAGTTAGATAATTAAACTTCAAAGACAATTTGTTAAGATATTGATTTTGTTGGTGACATAGATATGACTTCTTTTCTTGATGAATATTTTAATATTTGGAGACATATAAAAGTCAAAAAAAAAAAAATTTCATTTACATTAATGAGGCACAGTGAGTGTCCAGTTACAATCACTCTTAACACATGTACACATATGCCTGTACAGTGTGTAATCACTTCTGACCAGCTGCTTTTGAAAGATGAAATAAGTTTTGTTAGCATGATAGTTATAACAGCATTATGGTGTTTTACCTAGGTGCAAAAAAAAAATCCAAATATCTGATTCATAAGAGGGAATGTTCGTGAGAAACAACAATTGTGAGACAAAATTTCCGAATCAGAATGTTCAGACAGTGAGTTTCAATGAGCTTTGAAAACGCACATCTCTATGTGGTCTGGGCTTCGAGCCCACAGCTTGGTTGTTACAGCCAAATAGGCAGCCTGACCTGCTGAAGTTAGACACAGAGAATTGATCATTTAATTAATATTTAAGATCACATATAATATGGCATCTTTTTCTGAACCCAAGTCTTTTAAAAGTGTGATGTTTGGAAGTTACTGATGGGTTTCATTGGCTCAGATACTTCAAACACCAGTTTCCATGAATTCAGTTTAAATAAGATGGTTAACAACAAAAATTGAAATCACTTCATCTTTAGACTGTCACATTAACTTTTTCCTATTTACTATATGTTCTTATTATTTTCCTTATGTTTAATATGTAAGTTTCAAGTTTGTGTACATTATGTTCATTCCAAAACTGTAGTAATCTCTTTGGTCAGAAATAGACTCAAGTCATGATTCGGCTTAAAAACAATTGGCTGTTCTGCCTGACCTTCCATCCCTGAGTTTTCAAACTGATATTTCTGACTTGGGCCAAAAGTTTGATCAGTTATTGATTCTAACATAGTGCCAAATGTTAGTATGATTGTTAGTGTCAATGATCTATACAGTATACTCTACTAAAGTCTCATTGCTGACAACTACTTGTAAAGTGACAAATTGATTGCACTTCTGATGATAAGGTGTTAAAACTTCTCTTCTGAGTGTGTCAGTAGTGAAATAGACACACTGCTTGTTGCAAGTACATCTCTTGCATACATCACATGTTTGACCAAAGTATTGTTTATACCCCGCATCTCACTATTGTTTGTTTTTTGCTGCTCAGACTGTTCTTGATCATTTCATCTGGGAGTTGGCCTCTGTGTGTGTGTGTGTGTGTGTGTGTGTGTGTGTGTGTGTGTGTGTGTGTGACTTTCTAGTAAATGAGTTTGTGTGTGTGAATGGCCATGATTCATGCCCTGAGTGTTCATGTGTGTGCGCGCGTGTGTGTGTGTGTGCGTGTGTGTGTGTGTGTGTGTGTGTGTGTGTGTGTGTGTGTGTGTGTGTGTGTGTGTGTGTGTGTGTGTGTGTTGTGTGTGAGAGAGAGAGAGAGAGAGAGAGAGAGAGAGAGAGAGAGAGAGAGAGAGAGAGTTTCGAATTATTGCGATTGTGTGTGTGTGAATGACCCATAATTCATGTAGTGTAAGGAATGCTAGGCATTACATTTACAGTGAACATAACAAAGTAGAGTTGAACTTAAGTGGTGTTGACCTGTTTACTCCTCCACCAGGAGAAGCTAGACATGTATAACTGCAACTAAGACTAGATAATTTTTATAATCAAATACACTCTTGAAAATTCTTGCCTGAAATCAAAGTGTGATTTATGATGATCAGCAAGTGTACTTGCATGAATGATGATTTAGAAATAATATTGAAGGCTTTGGGCTTTACATAAACTCAGTATTTTATAACCCCCTTTTAAAAAATATTTACCTTCATAGGTTTTTTCATTCTTCTTTCCAGTCTTTGCTACATGTTATACTTTTGTGATATGTGTGGAGTTAAGTTTTGTTGTTGTAGGGTATATTTTTGTTGATGTAAATCCTGTTTGATGTGTGTTTAATGTTAGCGTGATTATTATTAACGAATGGTGTCTGGTGTGGGCAGAAGGGACACATGCACGGCAAGACTCCATGGAGGTCAAGTGTCAGTTAGACGAGCAGTGTCAGTGTGAAATTCTCAAGCCTCTGGAAAGGCGACGGAAACGAGAACAGCGATGTCTAGCACACTCCCTAGTGGGCACACCGAACTACATTGCACCAGAAGTGTTGTTACGATCAGGTGGGTGGAGAAAGAGAGAACTTTCACTGTTGTTCCATGATATAGCAGATTTGCAGATGCCCCCTCCCCCCCCCCCCCCCCAATAAAATTTTTGTTAAAAAGCAGCATGGTGTTGTTACGATCAGGTGGGTGGAGACTTCATGACATAACAGTTTCACAGATACTCTCCCCTCCCCCGCAAAAATTGCAGTATTGTTCCAGGCTTGGTATTGTTTATATGGCTGAAATTTTCTTTGTACTTGGTGACTATAAACTGCACTGGTATACGTATGCTTATACAGCAGAGATAGAAAACAAGTGAGAGGATAAGTTTTGCCAGATAGATCTTGTTTGCATTGTGATACTATCAAGATGTTGAGTTGGGGTGACAGGGAACTGGAATGTTTTTAAAGTTTGGGTTATTTTAAAAGCCTAAAATTATTCTAATGTGTAACAGTTGGCAGATTTGTGATCAATGAACAAGTAAAGCAAAATATTGATTAGAGATGGGCACTCAGGTGCCTTGAAGTTTAAGAAAATTGTTTTTCTAATTACTGTAATTAGTGGTGTCTGTATATTTGTCAGTGAAATGAGTCAGTTCAGTTTGTAGAAATTATTTTGGAGACTAGAAGAGATCAAGGAAAAAATCACTGTGGTGAGCGTTTTGCATGAACATGGTGAAGAGAGCATTCAGTTTTGTTTACACTTTCATTTGTTTTTTAAGTATGTTAACATTTAGTCTGTCATGGTAACTTGCTAAAAAAAATTTTGAAATCAAATATAGGGTTTTTTTTTTAAAAAGTGAAGACAAGCAATCGTTATATATATCTAACAAGAGAGTTTAATGGCAAATCTTGGGAGTAGATTAAAAGCATTCTCGCACACCATAAGAATATGGCATAGAGATACTTCTGGTAGATCAACTTATTCTAGAGACTAAGCTCATATATTTTATGCATCCCAGTATTGTGATTCATGAATGCTGCAGTGTTATGGCGTACATATTTGGGCTGTGTTGAAAATTGTTGACTCTGGCTTTTTTTAGATTTTGTTTGGAAATGGGAAATCCTGCGGTTAATGACTGTTTAAGTCATTTGCTAATATGTTCACAAAGCAAAGGGAGGTAGAAGATGCAGGCTTCTTCTGCTGTTGCTGTCAAGTTGGTTACAGTTTCACATAAATCTGTCAGAGTATCCACTTTTTGGTGTGGCTGAAGGGGAGGGTGTTGGAAATGAAATATGATTATAGAAAAAAACAACAACCCAACAACAAACAAAAAAACAAGTAACTCGCAGAGTGTGATATGAAGTATGGTGGAAATGTTACAGCGGGTTACACGTCGGTGTGTGACTGGTGGAGTGTGGGAGTCATCCTGTTTGAGATGTTGGTCGGTCGTCCTCCATTTTACGCCAACACGCCGGCTGAGACACAGTACAAGGTCAGTGTCCTTTGGTCTTCTTTCCCTTGTGCTCACACTATTCTTTTTTAAAAAATTTATTCAATGTTTTTTTTTTTCCCTTGATAAGCATGTTCTTGTTCTTCAAAATACTTGGAGCACATGGCAACAGTTTATATACCCACACTTCTAGTCATTTCTGTTTCCCCCCCCCCTCTCTGTGTCTGTATTTCTGTTGGGGAGAGGGGGGGGGGGGGGGTTTCTTCCTTTTTTGTTGTTGTTGTTTGTTTGTTTTTTGACTGTCATCTCAAACCCAGAGTGCCAGTTGCTGGGAAAATTGAACTAAATGTCAAGTCTTTCAGAGGAGTTTATGTTAGACAAGTTTGACAGTCTTGGGCGCATTAGAAGAACCATGACAGTTGAATAGTGGAAAAAGTGTGGAAGTACAACCTGACTGTCCTGGTAAAATTGGTAGGTGTAATTCCGAATTGCATATCTGGAGTTGGAATGCAGCTGCCTTAACGGTGGGGACTAAAAACGATTGCATACATACTAAAATATCTCATGATTGATGAAGCTTGGAGCTCTGGCCGAGGTACAAAACAAAAACAGGTAAATGTAGAGGTGTTGGGAAGGGGTGGGTGGGCCATTCTTTGGTGTGTGTGTGTGTGTGTGTGTGTGTGTGTGTGTGTGTGTGTGTGTGTGTGTTTGTAAAACTTCATTGATATTGAAGAAAATAACTGGATAGAGATGAGTGAACACCCCCTCCCCCCCCCCCCCCCCCCCCCCCAAAAAAAAAAGCATTATCAGTACACATACCCATTGACCATTATGCATACCCATCAGACAGACAAAATGGCCAGTGGGGATGCTTGGGATCTGTCAGTATGAATAGCATTCCCACCTTCTGGAAATTTTTGTGCTAGGGATTCCCTCTTTTTCCATCCCTCTCTTTGTTTCTGCCTTGTTCCTTTTTTCTGTCATACCCTCTTGTCTATTTTCTGCCTCCTTGGTCCATTCTTGTGCCTTTTTTTCCCCAGAACGTCTTTAAATGTAACAATTCTCTCCTACATCAATGTCAGAAGCGCTGGGCCTGACTTGCAGGAGCTTAACAACAGTGCAACTCATTTCACTTAGATGACAGATTGAAGAGTTGCTGTCTGAGCATTTGACAAAAAAGAAATTCCATTCAGAAGAGAATGAAAATGTGCCCTTAACATGCTGAAAACTTCGCAATGTCTTTTTTGCTTTTTTATTTGTGTCTGAAAATAAACACAGCAGTGTGTACTTATTTATTTATTTATTTACTCTTTTATATCAAGGATAATGGAAATACACATTGAGCATTTAAATTTTTTTTTTTTAACAAAACCAAAAAAACCCCATTGAGCACTACACTGTTCTTCACACTCACCCCAATGTGTCTGTTTCAGGTGATAAACTGGAGAGAAACGCTGAAGATTCCGCGAGAATCGAACCTTACCCAAGCGGCCAAAGACCTCATCCTCAAGTTGTGCTGTGGCCCCGAAGAACGCCTCGGCTTGAACGGAGCTGGGGAGATCAAGGTTCACCCCTTTTTCTCTGGAATTAACTTTGAGACACTTCGCAAACAACAGTCTCCGTACGTCCCGAACATTCGCCACGCGACTGACACCTCCAACTTCGACCCTGTCGACCCTGAAAAATTGCGCAATAGTGATTCTGAAGAGAACAAGAAAGTGGAGAAACTGGAGAATGGCAAACACCCTGAACATGCTTTCTTTGAGTTCACGTTTCGGAGGTTTTTTGACGATGGTGGACATCCAATGGCGGCAACGTTAGAAGATCCAGATTCCAATTCTCCAGTGTACGTCTGACACAAAGCGCAAAGACGCCCTGCTTTGTGGGACTGACGGCTCTGACTGTGATCATTGTTGTTCACCGACTGTGATGGAATGCTTCGGGTGTGTGGCGGGCTGAGAGGAGAGTGTGTGCGTGTGTGTGGTGTGCATGTGTGTATGTGGTGTGTCAGCGTTTGGCAGGATGTACATTGATTGGTGTTAGTGAGAGTGGATTAATTGTTTGATATATGAGAGAGAGAGAGAGAGAGAGAGAGAGAGAGAGAGAGAGAGAGAGAGAGAGAGAGATGAAAGAAGGGATTGTAAATGAAAAAAAAGGAGAGTGTTGTTGTCAGCCACAACCGGTCATGCAGTTTAACCAATCTGGCCAGTCTTTGTATCTGTTCATCCCTCCCCCACCCCATCCTAACCCCCCCCCACCCCCCTTCCCTCCCCCTTCATTCCTTGTGCAAGGATGACAGCTGAGCCTTTGGGGGATGAATGAAACAACAAACGAAACGAACAAGAGACCCCCCCCCCCCCCCCTTTCATGTTGACCGTTTTTCTGCTGATCTGCTTCATGGATATCTATCAGCTTCCAGCTCAGGTGGCTTTGGTCAGCATGCACAATCAGTGGTAGCCCCCCCCCCTCCCCCCCTCCCCCTAAAGGCCGGCAGATCTGGCCTGGCTGCCCCCAAGGAGCCCTGTGGAGAAAAAATGGTCAGACAATTACAAGGACCTTAACGTCTGTGTTGTATGGACGATTCTGCACCGAGAGAGAGACAGACACACAGAGAGACTTGACATCGTGTAGCTGCAGAGGAGCTGTCTCTATGTTGAGAACTGACGGTGCCAGTGAGGGAGTGAGTGAGGTGGTGAGGAAAGGCAGGCCCTGTGATAGTTGACAGCAGGCACTGATGATGACAGAAAATGTGAGCACATTACTACTACTACCACAGTTACTAACTTAACATTTGATCCTGCTTGGGCTTGTAGCCAGGCTGCATCACATCACACGTGCCTAGTATTGGGTAAATAAATTTGTGAGGTACAGGACACTCACCCTCTCAGCACTCTTGTTATGGGCTGCATTAGCTTCTTCTCTCCTCCCTCCCTCCCCACCCCAACCCCTCTCCTGAGTTGACATCAGGTCTTTTTTTCTTCCAGTCTGGCGCATGTTACAGATCACTAGGCACAACTGGAGTCCCCATTCTTCCATCTGCTCACTTGTGAGGTTGACTTTGCTAGGACCAAGAGGCACACACAAAAAAACAAGTGGATAGACCCACAGACTGATGCCCTCTGCTTCCAGCCTTCAAAAACTGGCAGGTCCATGCTGGCATGACATGCCTGTCGCTTCTTAGCGCCGCTCGTCTGGAAACACAGCAGCATCTGCTCTGTGCTGTCTGTCTCACACACACAGGTCGTTGGTTGGTCCAAGATGCCTGCTGTGCTTTTCTACCGTTCTGCTGTCACTTCAACCCTTTCTTTCTTTTCTTCAGTTTACAACTCCCCGAAGGTCGAGGCAAAGAACCAAGAGTTTGGAATTCATGGGACAGGTTGTCAACAGAAACCAGGCAGAATATATATATTATATATATGTAAAGAGCAGGGATGGAGATTCTATATTTATTTTATAGACCTATTTATTTTTGTTACTGCTATGCCCAGACTGGGAAGACCTGATGTCGCTCGTTATTCCCCCCCCCTTTCTAAAGACCCCTCTCCCTCCTCCTCCTCCTCCCCCCCTGTGACTGTCTAACTGCCTCCCCCTGTGCCCTTGCAGAAGGGCAGGCAGGTAAGAGGCAGGTGTTCATGTGTACATAGGCCCCTGTCTCCCTGGGTGTACAAGTTGTTTCTGTGTGCGGCGTTGTCTGTGGCGCCGGCCGTTTCTGTGTGTTGCGCTCTTGCTTGCTTCCTGTGGTACTGGTGTACTGCTGGGCTTCAGGAGTTCAGACACCCCTCCAAGCAATATTTAATGGATAACACTATTACAGAAAGAAGAAAAAAAGTAAAGTTAATACTGAATCTTTCCCATCGGACTTTTTCATCCTGGATGTGCGTGTGTGCGTGCTGTGTTGTTTTGTGATATTCTCTCTTCTTATTTTTCAAAAGCTACACTCTTCCTCAGGTGTCTTTGATATGGCTCCAAGCCCTTGGAGACGGCTTAGGCCTTATCCAGAATATTTTCATCCGTGTGCAGAAACCTACCATTGAGGTAGATCTGTTATATCACAACACTAGTCCTCCTCAGCCTGCAAAAGACGGCAGTTCATGACACCAGGTCAGTAAAGGCCTGAAGCAACAAAAGCTGGGCTGTGCCAAGGGGTATGTCAGGCCATTTGCCTCATTCATCATTTCCATAGTTCACACACTCCCACTTCAAAAACAATCCCAGTGGGCCCCTGAAGTCGCAGTGGCGTCTGGTGAATTGAGGGTGGAGATTTTTATGATCTTTCAGGTCAACTTCGAGTGCAGACCTGCCAGTGCCTCAATTCCCTTCATGTATATAGATACACATGCAGGAGATCAAACATCCATGTTCAAGATCCTGTATTTAGTGTCAGTATTTGGTGGTTTATGGAAACATGAACATACCCAGCATGCATAATGTACAAAAAATGGGCTGCTCTGAAGTCGGAATGTGTTGGCTAAGGCCAGACAGACCTCCAATCCAATCCAATCCAAGTAATTTGTTTATAGTTCCGCCGACCACACAGGCCAGACAGACCTCCTGCAAATGACAAGCAGAAGAGAAGACCAGGCACTATACACCTCACCCAGTAAGGGAACACAGACAAGAGAGACCAAAGAACACACAACTCAACCACACGTTTGTAATACAGCAAGCAGAAAACCAATGTGCAAAGTTTTGATTCTTAAAGCATGTTTTATTTCAACAAACAGCAATTATATATATATATATATATAATCATGATAATGTAAGTATATAATATATAGAGTTTGCTTGAACATGAACAAGGCCTGTAAAAACACTTGCAGTGATGACTTTCTTTCCAACCAGTGTTGAACACACTCAATTGTCAAAGGACACACCGCACACAACTTGCACAATGTGTGGTACAATCTGAACCCCCCAACATTCATCCTTAGAACACTGATCTACAGCTTTACACACCCTGTATCATAGGGGACCCCTTCTTTTATCTCACAATCGGTTATTCATTCTATCCACACACAAAAAATGGGCAATGGCTGTATGGTATGACTTCTTAAAAGGCCAACACAGTCCCACCTCACTTCTAAGCACTGAACAATTAAACATCACCCATGCAAGGTTTCTTCTCGTTCTCACCTACCTCGTGATACTAAAATGCATGCAGTGAACATGCCGTGTTCAACACAGTTCATTCCACATACATCACCATTATTCAATAAATACAGTTTTGTTTTTGTTTCTTGATCATCAGTGTTCATCAAGGCACACAGTATATCAACAGTTTTTCCTCACAAATATTTCAACTTCGCATGTTGTTCTTCTCAACAATAACCATACTCTGGAGAAGAGGAGGTATATTTCCCTATTCCATGAATTCTTTTAGCAGTATTTTTTATATATCAACGTGTTTTTTTTTCTTCTAATACATCTCTGAAAGTATAGTGAACATGAATGTCAAATCTTCCATAAACGATAGTCATTCAATATGAATCAAAAATGGATGTAAAGATCTAGAATATATTCTGTAGTCATTCATTCGTCAATATAATACAAACTGCCATTTTTAAATCTTAGAGATGAATTTTCATGCAGTCGCAGCGTTAAGATTGATGCCCACAAATATTGCATTTCGGTGAGTCATGCTTGGAAAGAAACAAAGTAGCAGCCAGTATGATCAGATGGGAGCAAAACACAGCAATGAATGCAACACCTCCATTGAAAAAAAAAAATCTTTGGACGCAATCATTATTTCTTTGTTTCCACACTCTGCTTACTGCTCACCACATACCAGCATCATTCAATATAATCACTGGCAACGCTCAGTTCCCTTGCACGTTTTTCTTTTTTAAGAGGATAACAGCTGGCAGCTTGAGATGCAAAACTCTGGCGGGTTTTTGTTGGTTTATGTGTTGTTTTTTTTTACTTTTTCCTCGTCCCCCCCATCCAGGTGAGGTGAAGAAGAACAGGCAGGTAACAAGGCACACAGAGACAGTGAATGGATGGATTCGTATGATGTAGTGGATATATCGTCAAGGTCATCACTTATAGGTACATCACATATCAACAATAATGAATAAGAACGTCTTGTGACAGAAAGAGGGGCAGAAATTTCAAAGCCGCCACAGCACAGAAATCTTTGAAGTGAACATTTTATCCATGGAAGTTAACAAAAGTGGACATTAAATGTTTCTCGTATCTCCTTATCAGAATTGATTTGAAAAGTCTTTATGTTTTATAAACACATTAAAAAGTATGGGGCAGTTTTCCTGATAATTATCTCTGTTTGAAAAAAAAAATCTGGTCATCAAGATTTGAAAATCAGAATAATTCCACAAAATAACGGCATTAAATAACAGCTAACACCCCCTGCCTCTCTCTCTCTCTCTCTCTCTCTACTATGATCCCAAATTCTGCCTGCTTTAAGGAGGAGAAAGAGAAACATTGTTTGCTAAGATATAGGCTGAAGAGGATCTGAAACACTTGCAAAAACATCAGGTTTGATCTCCTCAAAGTGATCTCACAACATACTGGGTACATAAGAATCAAAATAAGTTTTTAATTCTTATTTATTTATTAATTTATTTACAGTCCAACTGAATGCAAGAAGTGCTACAAACTTGCTTCAATACAGACAGGAGAATGGAGTGGGAAAGCAAAAAAAAAAACCACAAAAAAACTGGGAACAAAAGAAAAAAAGGCAGGTACCAACAATGCGATAGAACTTACAACATTTTTTTAAAATACCCTACCAATTCCCAGCAGAGTATGCATTTTCATTTGACAAGGACCCGTGAAAAGGCCTCCTACCTATCAGTGTCCGGAGTCAAGTAGAATTACTTATTCCTTTTTCTTAGAACAACACCACAATTCCCAGAACATCTGGCCATGGAGTTTTATGTTTGGGTTCTCTTTTTTTTCTTCTTTTTTTTTTTTAGTGAAAAAAAAAGGGCTCTAAAAATTATATATATGTATATACACATGTATAATCTTTTAATCATTTTAAACCAGTGACCCATTCTGTTCAAAATATAACTGAAAACAGAAGAAAAAAAAAAGTTGACAGAATTAAAAGGAAAGAAATATTTGACAGTTACACCATTACTGATAACCAAATAGAATGGTATTGAACCAAACCGTTCCTCGCTTTCAGACAGCAGTGATCTTCAAACAGCCATGAGCAAGGTCCATACATTGCCATCACTACCAGCTACAATGGGGGCATGGAGGAAACACTGACATGACACAACACCTCATCAGTCATTCCACCAACACATGCACACCTGAAGTTCCTTTTCAGGGAATGACATTTTTTTGTCAATGACATACTATAAACTTGCAAAAATAACACTGACATGGCACTTCAACAAATAATCGACAACATCATTTCCTCACAAAAAGGCTGTCTTCTAACTAAAGAGCTGTAATGAAATGAAAACCAAATCACGCATTGGAAAAAAAAAGAAAAAAAAGATGATGCCTATATCTTTCTCAGTTTCTGCTAAATGAATCGATTCATTATGAATATATAGAGCAACATGGATTCTCAAACCTGTCTGACCTGAACAATGCGCTTTTATCTTTTCATCTGAAACATAATGAACGTGAAAATGGGTTAAGTTCTAGAGAGGATTGAAGAATTAGGGATAACAATTTTAAAAAAGGGCTGCATACATACATTATGTCCAGACAAGTGTCTCACAGTATTGTCGTTACAGTAATTCCCTCACCTCATACAAAGTTATCAATACAATCCTTTTATGTTTGCTTTTTCTCTTCACAATATTGTCAATGCATACACACAGTCTACACATCTCAAAACCAAATGAGCATGCACACATTACATAGAAAATGCACATCCTCTGCTCTTTTGCATATGCAACACAAAAATATTTTGGCAATGCATGAATCCATACAAAATGTTAAAAAGAAACAAACAATTTATCAGCTTCATAAACAAATATGGCAAAAGCATGTCAAAATGCACCAACCGTGAACAAAATATTATATAAAAAAAAAGATTGCTGCATAATCACAAACAATTTAGCAATGTACACTGCAAAACCGCAAACTGTTATGATAATAGGCGTAGAGCAATGCTAGTCATGTTACATGTGTGTGTGTGTGTGTGTGTGTGTGTGTGTGTGTGTGTGTGTGTGTGTGTGTGTGTGTGTGTGCGTGCGCACATGTTTTCAAGAGAAAAGATCACTGTAGTCTTTTGAGTATATGCAGAGCAGGTGACACAAAAAGATGTTCTTCGCAGCAGACAGTACAACGCTTTACAATCAGATTCTGTTGTCACTCCTCTCATTCACATGCATGTCTTAGAAATATTTGTTTTCTTGATCACTGATATGATAAAATGAAAAACAATATTCATATAAAAAAGCAGATTGCATTTGTACAATAAGGCACTCCAGCTATAAAGCACATGAAGAAGGAAAGACTAACAAAAACTGATAGCCAAGAAAACACAGGACAGATAAGTACCCACACCACTTCAACGCTATAATCAGAAAGACTCTCCAGCTTGGTCTTGTGGCCATCCTAATCATTCCCTATCATGTTCTGATCACAGTGTGTGATCCTCATCTACAATTAGTGTCCTGCAGCCAGCCACACATCAACAAGGAATGTTTATACTTCAGTTAAAATCTAGATGTAATTAAAACGGTTTAAAAATTTTTTTTTTTTAAAGTATTATCATTATTTCTTTTGCTTGATACTCTGACTCTGACTTGAGATCCTTCAACAAAATGACATACCTTTTCCTACAGTTAGTTCAATGAATACGTTTAGAGTAAACATTCACTGTCCAGAGTATAAACTGGCCACAAATGTGATGTATCCCTGGAGATAAAACAGCACTAGATTCCTGTCACCAGCCTCCAAAATTATATATCCAGTTTCAGCCTAACACTGTTGAATGATGATGTATACAGCAAAAACACTTGATACTTCAGATACCAGTTATTTACTGTTTGTTCTGATTTTTCCAAGATCATAGTGATGTCTGATGAGGACGACCACAAGACTGCTGGAAAGGACTTTCTTCATGTCCAAACCCCCAGACTCCAATCGGCCGTTAGTCCAGTATCTCCCTTCACACATCTCCAAAGTATCATACAAAGCAGACTGTCTCTTCAAAACCATCACTACGCTACACTGCCAACAAAAAAAAAAGAAATGCTCAACACTGCTATGCCAAACAGTAACAGCTTCCAACACAGAATTCCTAACTTAAAAAAAAAAGACCAAAACAAACCAACAAAAAACAAGCAGAGTGTCTGAAACCATGACAGAATCAAAGCGGATATTCGGAGCAGCCAAAGTCACACTCAGCAGGAGTTCAAAATGGGGGAAATCATAATAAACAGAAAGTTCTAACATAACAACCGTGCATCTTCATTTCCCTCCCAGTAACACCACCTGCACTGAGTGTGTGATTCCTCTTCAGTATCCACAACACAAGACAGTAACACAGCAGTTCAGACAGAGCAAGGCCATGATGGGAGAGCACAATTCCTCATTTCACTCACGTTTACAACGGAAAATGAAGAGCCAACAGACACCAGGCAGAATCCAACACACACCGATTCTTCCTGTGACGTCGACAGCCATGCTCTTGATTATTGAAGTCGTGTTTGACATTAATTATACTGATGAAACATTACCACGTTTCCTGCTGCTACTCAACACACATAAAACAACAGGCTGGTCGGTGCCTACTGAACATGACTAGACAGCCCAGCAACAATCCAGTCTATGAACACAATGCCCAGCTCTCCCCACAGACACGCTCGCACTCACCCTCAAATCACACTGTGTGAATGACCATGACAAAGAACACAAAACACAGGCCCAGGCTAAAACACAGCTTCTCTGGCTAGCTTCCACCATCCACCTCCACCAGAACACTACCTGACCAACTGACTGCAATGGCCGTGCCCCCATCAGAGGCACTGTGTGGGAGAAGAACAAGACTGAGGAGTTATTGTATATATGTATATATAGATATATATATGTATCACTGTGCCTGCTTTGTAAGGCACTTTTCAGGGTGAGCAGCTCACTGTCAACCGACTCTGGCATCTGTGGCCGGCGCTGTGACGGCTGGGTTTGCCAACTGAGTTTGCCAGCTTTCCTGCCACACTGACATGGACGTGTTGAACACAACTTCAGGATCACACACTGCTCCTTCTGAACCATCAAAGCAGGTTACCTCAACATTCAAGGAGAATATTTGTTTTTTTTCTGAGGGGAAAAAAAACCAAAACAAGAAAAAACTTTTTTTTTTTAGAAATAAAAAAAATGGCACTGAATTTACAGCATTTCACTTTGATAACCTACCAAATTACAAACTTCCACCCCTCCCGAAAATGACACACACACACACACACACACACACACACACACACACACACACACACACACACACAGAGCGTAAAGAACTCCTCAAAGATATTTTGACAGTACAAGGACATTCCCTTGGCCTCCCCATGCTCATCAGAAAGCGCTTTTTCTGTGCAATGGGTCAGTCTGTCCAGCTAATCAAGGCCTGAAGTAGCCTCAGACAATCCGTCCACCTTCCTCCCCATTGACTTCCCTCTCCACTTCCTGCCTCTTGTCTTCCAACATTGACTGACCTTAGTTCACTTGCCTCGGGCTGTTTTGGTAACGTCAACACTGCCTTCAACTAGTTCAAGTACAGAAGCAAACTTTCCTTCATGGAAGCACTGAAACCTTTCTTTTAACATACACTTTTAACAATACAAAGATTGAATATGACATGAGCCATCAATTGATTCAATTGAAAAAGAAAAATTCATAGAATTTTAGAAGCTCATTATACATATTGTCACCAACCAACCCACTGCCCACCCACCCACAAACACACACACACAACCTCTCATCTGAATCAAACTTCCTTATTTCTGAAATCTGACATTTGGAAAGACACAACCACTGATGTGTATACAGTTTTGCAGGCAATAACTCCAGGTTATCTAACAGAACCTCCATTCTCATTCCCCAGGTAACATAGCCAGATGCATGGCAGTCTGACAAAAGACATGAACGCTGTCATGTGCTGAATGACTAGACATAACAACAAACAGAATGATGGTCTCCTCTGCCTTCTGAACTATATATTCTGATGATCTAGAGTGTAAATGTATGTAAACATTGATCAACCTGAAGGCACTAACTGCCAATCCAATCCAATCCAATTCAATCCAATCCTATGCTATTGTTTGCAGACCACAGAGGCCACATCAATTGCCTGCTGTTGTGGACGTGTGCAACATTCAAAACACAGTTGACTGATTTCACCTGGACAGGTATTACAGAGGGAAACCAGATCATCACTTTCAGCTCTCCTGTGCTCCGTAAGCGCCAAAGTTTGTTGTTTTTTTTGGTTGGATTCATCACGTTTTCTTTCTTCTTTAGAAAAAAAAGGAAGTCTTTTTTTCAGCTTTGTTACACATTATCAGCAGTTGTAAAATGCATATTATATGTAAAAACCCAGACCCAGAGTAAAGTATTAACAGTTAATGCACAAGTTGTGTTACAACACTGGTTCTCTGTGGCAGCCTGTTAGAGAGAGACCTGGCATATCAGAGTACACAGGGTGGTACACTGACCAGCATTTCAAGACAACCTGCTTTGAAGATCAAGGTCTACTTGTTTGGGCATTCTTTCAATAGGGCATATTTCTCAGATTTCTTTTTTCTAAAATACAGCTGACAGGAACAAATCTGATCCTGCGATCTTTCACAAATAGGTGATACAAAGTGTGAGTGACCTACATAAACCTGGATGTTTCTTCTAAAACCTGTTTTCCAGGAACTGTGTTATGCTAATCAACAGGACATGGCCACTGTCACAGGCTCCTCTTCTTGCTCTTTGTTCTGGAGGCAGATCTTCTTTCAATGAAGAGTGACATGATTCTAAACATCCCCTGCTATCGCCATCATTTCTACTTGAAAATTAAAACACACTTGTGCACAGTATCATATATATATAGCTGTTGTACAGTTTGTTAAAAAAAAAAAAAAAGAAAAAAAAAAGAGGAGAGATACAGAGAGGACTATCCATTAGAACCAAGTCATAAGAAACAACATACCACACCTTAAAGTGACAACAACATGAACAGAAATCAGCTTTATAAATATCAAAATAAGGTAAAGAGAAATAAAAATCAGAAGTTTGATTTAGCAAACACTGTGATCATCGAACATCAGTTGATCTTTTTTTTTTCCCTCTCTGACAAAAGCAACAATGACGACCGTCTTCTAGACAAGATTGCATACTTCGTTCTTTGTTCAACAACGCCATGCTTTTCAACCAGGATGACAACGTTTTTGTTCAATGGATTTTGTATGAAACATGAGCAAAGCAACACCATGTTTCTGTGAAAACAACACACCTGAAAAATAACTGCTACGGTTCCTTTGGCAAGACAGCCTCACACACTTTACAGGGAGCAACAAGAAACGACATCGGACATCAAATCACATCACATAGTTGTCTTCTTCACGTTTTGTCCAGTGGGCAATAGGCACAAACAGGTGAAACTGTGTTATACAGCAGGTCACAGACGGTAGTAGGGGGACAAGGGCATAAATGTATAGCTGCACTGCGTAGACGAACATATCAATCAACATCCCCACCATCTTGCACGTGAAAGCGGTGCTGCTTGTAACTTGCAAAGTTATCACAAGCAGCGTCGGTCAACACTTGGATCTGCTCCTCTCTTCACGCTAACCCACCACCACCACAAACATTTTTTTTTTTCTCAATTTTTTCAATCCCACACATAACAACATCAACGATGACAACGGCGGTGGAGAGATCAACTGCGGGGAAAGGGGGGGAGGGAGGGAGGGTGGTGGCATGCAGAAGGAAGGAAGACGAAGATGCGGCACAAGCTGGTATGAAGCCCAACTCTCTTCACACACTCCATGATGGTTCTGGCCTTCTCCTCCATTCTGCCCGCCCACACCCTTCTCAAGCTCTACTGCCGTGTGTAAGGCGTGTTCACTTCTGGCAGCATCAGCTCTACACAGGCATTCCACCAAACAGTCACTGACCATGTCATACTGCAGCACTGGTGACCCTATGAAGGCTTACTGCCAGCTGCTCTACTTTTTCTTCTTCTTTTTGGATGCAGTACCTGCCCTCTTTAGGGACAGCGAAGGTAAAGCAGTGAGGGAGAGGAGATAGGTGCTGCCCTCAATATGCTGGCCCCCTAGAGAAGCTGAGGTCTCTAATGCCTCGCTCCCCTACGACCACACAGGTTACTGGATACCTTTACCTTTACCTCTTTTTTTTTGATGCAGACCGGTTCACAAACTTTTCAGGAGCTGGATCTAAGGCGCTGAACCTCTGAGGCAAAACAGTGTGAGGGCCACACAATGGATGAGGGCCACTCTTGCAGTTGGCAGACAAAAACCAGTCTGCAAATGGGACACTGCAACACCATGTTCAGTGTCTTTCTCTCTCTTTTTGATCATCTCTGTCTGCTTAGGCACATCATCTCCCTTTCTTCATGGAATAATATGACAACTTCTGATGGTTCTTATCTTTTGCCAATACTCTTCTTATCTTTCTTTCTATTTTTTAATTCTTATTTTTGTTAAACAAAATGAAAATGTAGCTAGACAACACTTGACTGCAACTGGTGTGAAAAGTACTAAACCTTTGATGGGGAAACAAAAGCACACACACAAAAGTGCCATTGTTTTCCTAGACCTTGATGACTAAGCAGGTAACATGCAAATACAAAACATGGGTAAAAAAAAAAACACACAAAAAAAACACTGGGCTGAGATGAGCAGGAACATACTGGCTTACTTGTGCTATGATGACATCCCCCCCCCCCCCCCCCCCCCCCCCCCCCCATTTCCTTCCTGCTTCCTCAACAACTGCCACAGTTATTTTGCAGAGGTCACAACAGAAACGGTATCAAACCCGACCCACTACCTATCTACTATTCAGAGTAACACAGACAACAGCTGTGGATACAACACACCACCCACCCCCACGCTACAACAGTCTTGTTCACAGCAGGGAACAGCAGGAAAACTGTCTCACAGCACAGCATCCAACCCTTTCCACCGTTTCTTTCAGGGAGAAAAAAAAAAAAAGGTCTTTCTGCCTGCTGCAGCAAGCCCCTGGAGAGTCTGTCCTCAAGCCAGCACAGTCCCTGTGTCCTCTGAAGGCTTTGTCCTCCAGCAGTTTGTCAACTGGAGCTGGCCTGGGCAGATAGCATGCTGGGTGTGTGTGTGTGACCTTGTACACCGCTGACAGAGTTCATCATCATCATCACCACAGACGACACCACTCCCCTAGTCCTTCACCAGTTTGTAGATGTGGTGCTGGGCCCCGTGTTCGCTGGACGACACCTCGAAGACGTAGGCGATGCACAGCAACGTTTCTTGGGTGTCTCGGTTTGTGACCACCTGGGTAAATACACATCACAAACACACACCACTGTAAATAAGCGTGAAGCTGGTCTCTAGATCACCAACTGACAAAGGGATGGCCTCAGACTTGGCCCTAAAATACGGAGTTGTATGATACATGGTGACAGGGGATTGTGTGATTCATAAATACATTTTGACTGGTGGTAAGACTGGGTAGGTACCTAGGTCAGTTTCCTTTGACTTATTTCAGATCAAACTTATCACTTTGCATTCAGCCATAATGGTGATTTCTGTGTAAGCAAAGAAAAGACAGTTTCTGATTGGCTGGAATGTTCAATGGCTACAGACAAGAGCTAAACAGGTATGTGTAAATGGTATGAACATTTTATCTTCCCAAATCCCACTGCAAACAATTTTTTTTTTATATAAGAAGAACAGCAGAGTGAAGTGTAATCAGAAAGAACAAAAGAAATTTTAGAACAGAATGGTTGCCAGCTCTGCAAAGTGACAATGTCTCAAGAAGTTTGGCAGGATGCACCATCAAGTCCTGTTCAAATCCTGAAAAGGGAGGAGTGTAGTCCCCTCTGTGGAGTGTCTATCCCTGGTGTGTGCACAGTGCAGCAGTGTACTGACTGAACACCAGCCATCTTCTGGTGTCAGTACTAACATGACTGACTTCTGCCACAACGCCTTTTGTTGAGGCTTTGCACTTTTTCACACAGTTGGAACCTGGTGGAGCCCATTCCATTGCAAACTGTTGGGTGCATGCTGGGTATGTTCATGTCATCCATACCACCTGTATTGCTGACCTACAAAAGGTGGATTGGGTATTTACATTTGCAAAAGAAGTGCCAAGTGCATTTGCACCAAAGATCTCCATTTGCACCACAGATCTCCATTTGCACCAAAGATCTCCCCTGTTTTATTATCTCACTGAAAGGACCATCAAGGGAATGGAGTCTGTACCACTGCTGACTGGCTCCAGAAAGGTAAAAATCCACTCCAACGGAAACCTCAGCAGGAACAAGAAACATGAATTGTTACCACCATTTTAATATCCCTCCTGAAGAGCAACCCCCCCTCCCCCCCCATCCTTCCTCCTGATATGTCTTCCAACACAACAGCTATTCCCCCTTTAATTTAACCTTCTTAGTCCCGTAATGGGATTTGCCAGGATTGAATAATTGCCCTCCCTGAATCCCTAACCCCAATTTCCCGGGATTCCATCATGCAGTGACCGTCACTAATTGCTACCACATGTCAAAGCTCTATCAGGCTAGAAGTAGAAACCTTGCTGAAAGTCTAGAAGTAATTATAGATGCTGGTATGTACTTAGAAGGAGGAAAAGGCGAGCCAGCATGTTGCCTGACCTGGTTTCGTGATGGGATACGAAACCTAGGGGCAGTTTGTATTCAGAGACACCGAAAGCAAGAGGGTTAAAGGTAGGCAGGGGGGCACTGACCTGTAGAATGGTGAAGTTTTCCAGCACGCTGTTCATCATGTACTTCTCGGGCAGGTGCTTCAGCTTGTGGATGAAGTTGATCATGTATTCACACATGGGCGAGCGGTGGATGCGGTACATGAAGCGCCCGTTCTCAAAGCGTGGGTACTCCGTCTGAAACAGTCGGTGTTCCGTCACGCTCAACAGTCTGTATCGGGGAGGAACGTTTTGAATATGTAGGCAATATCCCCTACCCCCCCCCCCCCCCCCCAAAAAAAACAGTGTTCCGTGTCACGCTCAACAGTCTGTATGGAGGAGGAGCATCTTGAATATATGTAGGCAGTATCCCCCACCTCCCAAATAACAAAACAAAAAAGTTTATATTTCACATCAAGTACAGCATCATGTATAAAAAGAGATCAAGTACAAAGCCTTAACTATCAAAAGTGCGGGCGGGCGTGTGCGTGTGTGTGCGCTTGCGTGTGTGAGTGTGTTCGAATTTGCTAGGGCCATAGATTGTTATTAATTGCTTGTGTGATGTATAGGTCGAATGCAAGCGCTTTGATTTGTTTTTACAAGATATAGCGCTATATAAGTTCCATGTATTATTATTATTATTAAAAGTGATTTCTGTTGTTTGTTTGTTTTAAAGTCACTGTATGTATTTATTCAATCAATTTATTTATTTATTTATTCTTTTATATCAAGAATAATGGAATAAGCAGCCATGTGCCTTTTTTTTTTACATCCAGTCCCTGTGTATATGCAGTTATGTAAATCTTGTCATCTGTTCCCACCGGCACACAATGGCCTACTCTTAAGAAAAGCGGAACAGGATTTAATGTGTGCGCAAGTTGTTCTAAAAAATAAATGAACATTGATTATCGTGTATCGACAATTTTATGGGTTCTAAGGTGACTTGGTTTGGTAATGTTACTAATGAAAGATGCTGTGGTCAGTCTGTTTTTCTTTTGGCACCGGTCTTGCCTTGAGAGGCAGTCTTCCTGAGGTCAGCCATTGGGTTTCACAGCACACAGCCTACTATCTTCATTTCCCTCCATTTATCAATTTTGATGGTGGGTCAAAACAGTTGCATACACAAAAATCTCACCATTGATGAACCTCAAAGATCTAGCTCAAGAACGAGAAAAAAAAAAAAGAAAGAAAGGGAAAAAAAAGTCCTGGTCACCTTGATGCTATCTGCACCTCTCCCCAACACTGACTCACACACCATTCCACTTTTCTACGCACACAGACCCCCCCACACACACACACACACACACACTACACACACACACACCTTTTCTTTCATAGATGATACTTACTCAATGTATTTATTTATTTATTACCACTTTATGTCACAGCAGATTTCTCTGCATGAAATTCGGGCTGCTTTACCCACGGACAGCACGTCGCCACAAGTGCAGCACCATCCATCATGGTTTTTTCTTTTCCTGTCTGCAACTGTATTTGTTTCCCTATCATAGTGGCTTTTTTCTACAGAAATTTGCCAGGGACAACTTTCTTGTTGCCATGGGTTCTTTTACAGGCGCTAAACAATGTTTAACACACAGGACCTCGGTTTATCGTCTCATCTGAAATGTCCCATCTGTAAATAAAAATTTGACTTTGACTTCCACTCCTACACACACCACTCACCTCCACTTTCTCCACCACCTGCTTGCCGAAGGAACACACTTTGGTGGACACCTGAATCGTCATGTTCTCACTGCTCTCGTAACTGTCCACAAACACACACGCACGCACACATAATGTTCACAATATATAACTGCCACACACAGCACATAAATATACCAAGGATGTACTAATCATGGTTAGGCCTTGTATTTTTCAGGTTGTAAGATTTTTTTAAAGTAGCATCAGCCCCCCCCCCTCCCCCCAGTAAGTATGGGCAATAAATCTGGATTTTTTGCACACACACACAAAAAAAACACTAAATTTTTTCAATAATCTTAATTTTTCCAGAATCTTACTTTCAGCAAACAGATTAAGTTTACTTCTTATGGCCTGCAAAAACAGTTCAGTGTGCCATAACTAACTCAGTTTTGCAATATGATAAATGCACTTCAAGCTTAACATCCCCCCCCCCCCCCCAACCCTTAACAGACACAAAATTATGCAAACACAGAAAGTCAACAGCTACATTACAATGTTTTAAGAAAAGCACTCAATTTATCAAATCTGTAGGAGCTACTTTCCTCAAAACAAACACACACAAAACCCCAGACAAAACAGATTGACAAAAGTAGAAAATAACCGCAAAAGACACAACTGACAGAAAAACAAAAACAAAAACAAGACAGAGAGAAAGTTATGTTCACAGAACAAATCCAACTCATAGAACTTTCAGATGGTGGTGATACTGTTAACCTTTGCCCTATTGGTTGCCCACTATTGGGCAACCAACCATATCCTGGCCTTTCTCTATGTAGCACCCCCATATGGACAACAGAAGCATACAAATGAGCACAGTACATGTGTACAGGGAAAGAGGAGTTCTCTCCCTTAACCCTCTTGCATTCAGATTCTCTGAACACAAATTGCCCCTAGATTTCGCATTCCATCCCGAAATCAGGTCAGGCAACATGCTGGCTGGCCTTTTCCTCCTTCTAAGTACATACAAGCAGCTATAATTACTTCCAGACACTCTACAGGATTTCTCCTTCTGGCCTGATAAGAGTTTTGACATATGGTAGTAATTAGTGATGGTCAGAGTGTGATGGAAATCTATTGTGTGTAAATCCTGGCAAATCCCAGATTGAGACTTAGGGGGGGGGGGGGGGGGTAATTATTCAATCACAGCAAATCCAGGATCAGGACTAAGAGGGTTAACTAGGGATAGTATCAATACTGACAAGACAAGACTCCCAGTCTTTTCACAGAGAAACTCAACAGATAGAAGGGAGGGAACTCACTGGCTGGTGACGCCATAGAATGCCCCTGTTTCATCCTGGACATTGGTGTTGATGTCCGCCTGCACACACACACACACCACACACACACACACACACACACACACACACACACACACACACACTCTTAATGACCATCATGTGCAATACTGTCTTTGATATTGTCTCTGGTATGAAAAATGTCAATAAAAAAAAGCTGTTTCTCTGTACTTCTGAACAAAAAATTATTACTTTGTACTCTCTTCTTCTTGCTTTGATGATTTGCACCTCTTTTCCATGAAAACGTCCAACAGCAATTACAGGGAGACAGGACACATTCTCACCATGCAAATGTGCAGACTATATTCCAAAAGGTTTTAAAATCCTGCACATGGCACAAAGTCTTAAGTTTTCTCTCTTTTCATTTCCTTTACCGATGTAAAATTTGGAGTAGATTTGTTTCCTTCTCCAAAAGGGGTTTTACCTTGTAAAAATTACAGAAAATACAGTTATGGCATTAATGAGTGCACACACATGAACTCCTATCTATACTAAGCCACCCTCCCCCTCTCCCCCCCATACATACATACATACATACACACACACACACAACACACACACACACACACACACACACACACACACAACACACACCATACATTTACCAACACAACCTCTCAGACAGTATTCTTTTCTAACATACCCCACATTACTTCCCTTGGCCAACACAACACCCATTTCTGTCAAGCACAGTGAACCAAGGATGAATGAATTAACCTAACGAAGCCCACACTCACCCAGAACTTGACGAGGAAGAATGAGGATTGTGGCCCTTTGTCGTACAGCTCTTTCAAGCCTCCCTTCTTTTCAGGAAACTTGTCATAGATCTGCCGAATGTCCACCGCCTGCCACATAAAACTCACTGCCAGAACACATGACAGCATTTGCAACACTGCATACACACGGGGACTAGATGTAAAAATTAAAAAAAGCACATGAGTGCTTATTCCATTATCCTCCATATAAAAGAATTTTTTAAAAAAAGAAGAACTAAAAAAAAATAAAAAATTTATTATTTAAAAACCAGCATCTAATGAGTTCACTTTTTTTTTTAAAATGGCAAACGAGCAAACATCTATGGGAGGAAAAAATGAGGACAGATTACCATCTCAGCACACTACACAATAAGCAATCTTTGATGAAAAATAACAGCTACAGCAGCATTTCAGCACAAAATAGACATTTTCAGACAGCTTCAAATATTGAACTTCTGATACAGATTTGATCAATTTGTGTCTCACTTTTCCATCTAACCACTTTGGAAAAGATGCACAGAAAGTACAGGCTGTTCTAGATCAGATCTTGAGCCCAGTATTTCAAGATGCCCGCTACGTTCATGCTCATGTGAATGGGTGTCATCACAGTTCTGAAGCTCATGTCCATGACTTTTTAAAACATCGTTAAAAAAAAAATCATTTCTTAAAATAAACAAGTCAAGGTGTTGTTCTATATGCTAAGCAGTCTTTGAGAAATAAGGTATTAGAAAAATCAACTTCTCAAGGGCCAACATGCTATGGATGGTCCCCTATTTCTCCCTTCCTTCCCTGTCTAATGTTCACTCACCCTAAACAGACTAGGTTATCAGCTAAAAGCTGGCTGAAGTGTGGAGCAGTGGCTGAACCAAGGCTGCCTGATCATTAGTCAGTCACCTGTCTATCCAGTGGGCAACCTATCACACCTGACTACACCTTCCACACTCTGGCAACTCAACACTCCAGCCACTGTGCAATTCTTTTTTTTTTAATATTTATTTATTCAGTATTATTTTTTTCCCACTGTGCTTTTCAATGTCCCTCTTTTTTGCCTAAACTGACTCAGCATGTCAACAAATGGAACACAAGTTCAATCTTCTTCGGAACACACAGCAAATCACATGGACCATACACAGAACTCTGTTCTAAGAAAGGTTTGCGTAAACCACTGTAAAACCACTGTATTGCATTTTCTCTGTAAGGTCTTGAAACTGTCAGAGAGAAAACCACTGACCTCTAACATGGGGTCGCTGTAGGTGGCGTTGGCACCGATGTGAACAAACAGATGCTTGTGATACTGAAACACATCAACACAGACACATGGAGAATTATGTTTCGTTATCTGTTATCATGACCAGGCCGCTGCATATAACACACTGGTCAAACAGGGAAACACACACACACACAATGTACCATCTCAAAATAAATAAAAAAATTGACACACACACACACAGGGGGAGAGAGAGAGAGAGAGAGAGAGAGAGAGAGAGAGAGAGAGAGAGAGAGAGAGAGAGAGAGAGAGAGAGAGATTTATGTATGTATGTGTGTGTGTGTGTGTGTGTGTGTGTGTGTGTGTGTGTATGTGTGTGTGTGTGTGTGTGTGTGTGCGCGTGTGCGTGGGTGCGTGCGTGCGTGGGTGCGTGTATGTATATTATCAACCCAAACCATCCCCAGCAACCAAACACTGATCTGTTTCAAACTCACAGTGCCTGTGACCAGACCAGACCAGACCAATCCAATGATGTTGCTTATAGCCCTGCCGACCACATAGACCAGACCAGAGCAGAGCAGAGCAAGAGGTAAAATGAGTGCCGACAGTACTCACGGAGTCAGGGTCTCTCTGTTGCTCCAGGAAGGCGGAGAACTCCACCATCCTCAGCTTGGGGCCTGCAATGGACCTGCCCTGCCACGCTGGGCCCATGTCCCCCCCTGGCACTGAGGAGCCCAGCTTGGAGTCAAACCCATAGCCCCCGCTGAACGGCTTCACACTGCACACACATGGTCATGGTCACTTAGATTTTTTTCTTTCTTTCTTTCTTTTTAAATTTTCTTTTTTTTTTTTTTTTGCTAGTCACATTTCTATCTCTATCTTGGTCTGTTGTGTGTCTGGACATTTGGGTAAGTAAAGCTGACAGTGAACTGTTTTCGTGTTAATGGTGTCCCATAACCTAGGCGGTCGTAGGGGAGCAAGGCATCAGAGACCTCAGCTTTTCTAGCAGCCAGCTATATTGAGGGCGGCGCCCATCTCCTTCCTCTCTCTCACTGTTAAAGCATTCTTTATCTCTTTGATTACAGTAGGTTTGTACCTTCAAGATGGTGTTTTGGTGTGTTAAAATCACATCTTGCAAAAAAGTGCATATGAAATGTAAGCTTGCACATTTATCACATTGTAGAACACACAGACACACACAGCCACAGTCACAGTCACAGCCACACACACACACACACACACACACACACACACACACACACACACACCACACACACACACACACACACACACACACACACACACACACACACACACACAGTGGCACACACATGATACAAACACAGAATGTCAACAAAAAAAACCCAGAACCATCTGAAAACCAAGTCACAGAAATACAATACACTAACAAAAACACAGAGTAATCTAGAAAGTAGGCCATACAACCACAAAAGATAATCATCATAACAAGGGAATGTTACCAAAAATAACTAACAAGATAATACTAAAACACAATGACTGGAAATGCCGATAAATCTAATCTATCATCATAAAGAAAGAAAATTCTGATCAACGGGCAGCCATACAAAACACAGACCATATCAACAGAAACAGACAAAAATCCAGGAAAACGGGACACAATCGCATAAAATGTTCACAACCATAAAAACAGATGAATCTCATATATAATAATATACACACACACACACAGGGCATACACACACAGAAGATCATGATCCTATCGACAGAATGTTGTGAAAAGCAGGCAGGACAAAGAGAGCATCAGTCAGAGTGCTGATGAAGACAGACAATGATCAGGTTTACTTACTCTCCTTGTCCCAGACCCGGCTGCCATATCTGCACACACACAAAAACCCACAACCATTCTTCAGACCTTTTCAAGCAAATCTAAAAGCACATCAAATCAACCATACAATCTCAAAACTGCAACACAACGCAATACTGAACGACACCACAAAACTTGATGTTCACACTGTAAACACAAAGCCAAGATGTGATAGATACCACAAAAACTGATGTTCACGGGGGTGGTTTCTTTTTTTCTTTGTTTCTCCACT
The DNA here is from genome assembly GCA_030674155.1 of Stramonita haemastoma. Lineage (NCBI taxonomy): Eukaryota > Metazoa > Mollusca > Gastropoda > Neogastropoda > Muricidae > Stramonita > Stramonita haemastoma. Next base: position 45,331,529 of record CM060333.1, on the reverse strand, counting down.
ACAGCTGTGAGGTTTTTGCATATGCGACCATTTTTCCCCCCAACCTTTCAGTAGCAGCATTATACTGTTCCTTTTGAGATGAATTACACTGCGTAACGCACACCCCATTCATCTTATTTCCATCACAATGAATGCCCTTAGCATCAACCCAACTCAGCTTTTTGTTTTTCTTGAAAGAAACGACTGATTGTAATCGACGCCTGCTGCCCTCTTCCTATAGAAGGATTGTTGCATTTTGTCACACATTTTTTTGTTTGTTTTGTTTAGGGTTTTTTTTTTTCTTCTTCACAGTTCATTAAACCTGGGAGAAGGGTAAATCTAAAACAGCTGATGTCTTTATTTAATGTGCTTCTTTCATTTTTAGAGATGATTTCTTTCAATTGTAAACTTCTATATTTGTTTCAGTTTATTAATGTTTCAGTTCATTAACCCTAACACTGATATAAATCTGCAAAAACCAACATCTGTTTTAATAAACCTCTGACATTTTTGGATAAGATTTTCTCTTCTTTTTTTTTTTAAATTGTTCTCAGTTCACTTAACTTCTTTCTTGCGCACGCACGCGTGTGTGCATGTGCGTGCATATGTGTGTGTGTGTGTGTGTGTGTGTGTGTGTGTGTGTGTGTGTGTGTGTGAGTGCATGGAAGTAAATATGTATTATGCAAATATGCATGTGCATGTGTGTGCGTTTATAAAGCTTTCTCTTTTTTTGAAAAAAAAATTTCTAAGTATTTTTAAACCAGCATAATATACTCAACCAAAGTTACTACTCATCATGACTTCAACTGCACCTAATGACTGATATTTACACAAAGAAATGGATCATTTGACATAAATATAGTACAAACAAACAAATACACTAAAGAATACACTATCTCAACACAGTCAAACAATTGATGAGACAAAGAAAAAAAACTATACCTGTAACAGTGTACCTAAAAAATATTTCTACCAGAAATTAAAAACACATCTTTGTACACAAATTACTTTCCACAGAAGCGACACCAAAAGAAATGGCATGGAGAAGGGAGAGAAGATGACAGATTACACCATCCAAAAACAACAAATATGAAACAGGGGCCCCCACAAATGATGATATTATATATGGTGTGATGATATTACATGTAGCGATCTATTCCTGAGTCAGTGTTGTGGAGAACAAGGAAACAGACATGTTAAAAATAGATAAAGCAATAAAAGCAAATTTTTAAAAAAGGATAAAAATAAAAAAACACACACACAAATAGCCCATAAAAATCAACTTTAAAAAAATGAAGAAACACGTCACACACACACACACACACACACACACACACACACACACACACACACACACACACACACAAACGGGATAGCCTAGTAGTCAAAACATTGCGTTCACAATTTGACGACCCAGGTTCAATTCCCGTTCGAGGAGATTTTTCTCCTGGAGTTAACATCAGTGCTGACTCCACTCTCCCCCAAAGTCCTTTGGATGAGACTATAAACCAAGGCACCTTGTGTGAACACATGCAGAACATCTTGCGCACACGTTAAATCCTGTTCTGCCTTTCATACGAGTAGGCCATCATGTGCCGGTGGGAACAGATGACATTTACAAAACTGCATACACACGGGGACTGGATGTAAAAAAGCACAAGAGTGCTTATCCCATTATCCTCGATAAAAAAGAATAAAATAAAATAAATAAATAAATAAAAATAATAAATAAAACACACACACACACATGCACACACAACACACACACACACAAACACACACACACAAACACACACAACACAGACACACACCCACAACACAACACCCACCCACCCCCACCTACCCCCCCCCCAACCCCAACCCCCACACACCCCCCACCCACCCCCACCCCAAAAAAACCAAAACAGATACTAACAGAAGGAGCCCCGGGGTAGGGTGGGCGGACAGAGGAGGGGGCACACCAGGGGGCAGGCCGGGCAGCCCCTGACCCATGGCCTTGTTGTGGATGGCCGAGGCCGACACGATCTGTGCTGACGACATGGACGCCATCTGCTGCAGCGCCTTGTCCCGGGCCGCCTGGTCCTGCAGGTTGGTCTGTGGCAACACAACACTGGGGAGATGAGGTTTGAATCTGGAGTCCTCTTGTTAAGCAAAAATAATGCTGTTACTGCTTGAGAAACAGGTTTGGTTATTGTTATTGACAACTTGTGTAGATCTCTAGCGCTTTTTTTTTAAAGTGGTTCAAAGCCTAAGTGGTACTAATCCTAGCCTTAACCCTACGGAGGGCGGAGGACCGTGGGAAGTGGAGGAAGCTGGTTGCAAAATCTTCAGTTGTGCCCCCACAGTCCATGGGACTATGGGAAAGTGAGGGTGAATGTGAAGAAAGGTCTAAAGCATTTGTGTGCGTTACATCTTGTCATGGTGATATGCTCGTTCCTGGTTGTTGTTGTGCATGCATTCCCCAGCTTAACACTCTGGGGGTCACCCAGAATGTGCACTCTGACTCCCTCATCCCACTTGGGAATCACGGTGAAACTGCACACTGAATGAGAAGTTTGCATGTATGATTGTTTTCAACTACCTCGCCATATAGGCAGCCATACTCCGACTTCAGAGAATGTCCCTGGTTAATAGTACAGTGTTCTGCACTGGCTAATAAGACAGGTCATCACTAGTTATGGTTGGGCACCACCTTGTTATCTTGTCAATATCTGGTTGCTTGTGTGACATCTGGTGTGCATTTGCTGTTCAGGAAACACGCCATTACTTCTTGGTGATATTGTGTTTTGTGTATTCTGCTTTATCCCAGAATGCAATCACCAGTGCTGTCACAACAGCAGAAGGAATGTAGTGTACATTAAGAGACAAGTGCCTAATGGAACTATTCCTTGGAAAGGGAAAAAATCTATTTCCAGCAAACAGAACACATCCCTAAAACTAGCGGTGCTGCTCCATTGCAACACTCTCTCACAGTAGCCTAAATTTTAAACTGGAATAAAATATATATATATACCGAAAAAAAGTTTCATTCAAAATAATATATCCCAACAAAAAACCAGACAGTTGTATTTCACACATGGGCAGTATTTGCTGAAGTTAATAAAAACTACAGATACCACAGAGTAAATACGGAAGAGAGCATTCCTCTTTGTTTTAAAAGTTCTATGCTTAGGTCCGGCATGTACACAAATGTGCAAAAAACTAATAATATACAATTTAATTAAGTAATCACAGACTGGAAAGACTCTACCATCATCATTACTATAGATCATTATCATCATCAAACCCAGACAATCAACTATCAAAAAAAAAAGGAGGTACCTGTTATTCATACATATTCATCATCATACTTTTACTTTGAGCTGAACGGACCAATTCAAGCCTTCAAGACTGAAAATACAAATGGGAAGTAGCAAAAGAAGACTACAGACAATAACAACATACATGTAACTCGTCTCAAGCAAATACACCAACAATACACCTTTTGCATGAGCCTATTTTTAAAAGTATCATCTATTTCTACCCAGACACAAAGAAACAATCTTCCTCCAACCCCCCCTCCAAATCCAAACAAACAAACAAACAAGCCACAGAAAGAAGATGTGTGAACAGCCACTTTCCACACCTCAGAGATCAAAGGGATATTAATAAGAATAAAAGCGGTGAATAATGAGGTATCAATTTCTTCAATGGTATCATTTCACAAACGTATCGACTGGGCTGATCATCAATAGCATAATGCACACGCACGCATGCACACGCACACGCACACACACACACACACACACACACACTTTCATACATGTTTGACACAGCTAGATATCTGTTGGCTGGTAACACGTGTGCCATCACAAAGGAAACAAATTAATGAAGGTTTAAAGAAATACAAGAAACAGCCACCTCACGAGTGCAGCCATGCGTGTATGTGAGAATGTGTGTGTGTGTGTGTGTGTGTGTGTGTGTGTGTGTGTGTGTGTGTGTGTGGTGTGTGTGTGTGTGTGTGTGTGTATGTGTGTGTATGTGTGTGTTTGTGTGGAAGTGGAAGTGCATACATATTATGTGCACATGTATGTACGTGTGTGTGTGCATTTGTGTGTGTGTGGGTGAGTTGGTGGGTGTGGGTGTGCATGCATGTGTATGCACACCAATGTTGAGACTTTGCATAGGCAACTGTCCACCCACCGGTAAAGTAGCCATGTTTTGAATTTGGGGATGAAGTGTTAAGCATCACACCAGTGTGCATGCGTTTTGTTTGTTGCTTGGTTTGTTTTTTAAATGCATCATCTATTCCTACAGGCATGCAATGACCTACTCTTCTGAATAGCAGACCAGGCTTTACCATGTGCACAAGATGTTCTGCGAGCATTTGCACACAGGCCCTTGGTTAACTCTCCTAAGGAGGACTTTAATCAAGGGGAGTGGAGGCGGTGCTGATGTTACCTCTAAGGGAAAAGCCCTGCCAACAGGGGCCTTAGGGGAGGCTCAAACCCAAGCCATCAGAATTATCATGAGTTCAACGCTCTAACCACCAGGCTATCCCCCCCCCCCCCCCCCCAATACACTTCAAATGAATGCACTTATCTTTAGCCTCTTAAACAACAACATCCACTTGGTTCCTGTTGACAAACTGCTATCACCACCAGCTGATGATAAAACTGAACTGTACCACGGCCTTCACCAATGAGCTGATATCCTCACCTACTCCCTTCTCAAGCAACCACAACAATGAGAATCAGTCAGTGACCGGAATCATTACACAATGGACATTTTTTTCCCAAAACAAACCCAGTGACCTGAAACCCTGTATACAGTTTTATGCAATTCCAACCAGCTAGCTACCTTCAACCTGGGGCTGAGTACAAAGTAAAGGAAATGACTCAGACAGGACAGACAGATATGGCGGACTGTTTGTTTTGATAGGGACAATGGAGTTGAAAACAACATGAAACAATCCTGTTATCAAGATGTGCAGTGCTTAAAATAATCTGTGTTTAAGTCATAATTAGATCCCTTTTTTTTGTTTTGCTTCGTTTCTATTTACAAACCATCTTACAGTCATGTTTAGATAACATTTTTACTTCATCTCTTCTCAGTGATAAAACAAGACACAAACTTAACAGATTCAGATTAGGTAAACATCTTCATTATCTCAAGTGACTTACACATCACTAAAGTGCTACCTAGTCCTATCATCAATCTATTATAATACTCAATTCTTGACTAAGGAGGTCACTGCTTTTCTGAGATCTAGGTATACTGTGAGGAGATATCATAACAGGGACACACAGAAGGAATGGACTCAAAGCTATAACCTTGCCACATCTGGTGTAGTAGCTCAAGTCATTTTAGGATGGAAAAACAACAACTGATGAGTGAATATTCATCAACGACAAACACAAAAACAGCAAAGTAAATATCTGCCACAGACACACACACACACACATACAGACTGTCAGACAACTTTTACAGGCTAATTTTGTTTACACATGCAGGTGAAAAACTGACTCAGCAGGCAAACGAGGCAAGTGCATGATGAAACCTTTGATAAGGACCGCCAACAACTCTCGGCAACGGTCACATTCTACAAACACAATCTCCCTTCTCTCTCTGCAGAACTGAAATATTATTCTACAGCATCCAGAAGGGTTACAGTATGCCTGGGAACTCATTTCAAACACTTAACTCTCGGCTAATCCTCGTACTGCTATCTATCTTACCACATGCCTAGTGATAAATCTACAACTAAGCTTTCCAGTCTAGCAGCTGTGGGTGTTGCAGAAAGATAACTTTAATGTTTCAACTTACATATTAAAAAAAAGAAGATTTTTTATGAACCAAGCAAACAAACACAAAAAATAAACAAACTATGCACTTACTACTACACTACACTACACTACACTACACTACACTACACTACACTACACTGCACTGCACTGCACTACACACTTCACAATACTATACTATCCTATCCCATCCTATCCTATCCTATAGCATCCTATACACAAGGACTAGCTGTCAAAACACAAAGGGAGATCATTAAAATCCTGACTAACAAAATCCAAAAACTGATAATCTACAGAGGATGAGAAAATCTAGTTTCAAAAAGTGAACGTAGTATTAAAAAAACATATAAGTAAGGAAGAAAAACCCAAAGAAACAGCCAACCCAAAAAAGACTGTCACAGTTAATTCATAGAAAAAGCAACTGGCCATATCACAGCATCCACACCAAACACTCACATTATTCTTCACAGGCCCAAAAAGGCTAAGTTAGTAGGACACCAAGAAAGAAAAAGTTAAAGGAAAAGGAAAATCCACAAAAAAGATTAGAAATCTGTTAGATATTTTTTAAATCTCTTTTTTACATAAAATGCTTTTCCTACTACAGGTCATAATGAACTGTCAGCAATTAAATCACAATTTTGCATCTCTCCTGGTTTTACTTCATCTAGTCAATAAATCTGAAATAAGTTCACTCTCACCAAAGAAAAACCCTTTTCATCCCATTTCAACAACCACATTTTACTTGTATGGAAAATGTGCACACTTCTTAGGTACGTGTCATCCACCCAACATTCAGGAATTATTATTCATAAGCTGAAGCCTTTCTCATACATATAATCCAAGATCTTTCACATGCATTTTATGCCTTATGAAGAGAGAACAGAACACTACTAGATCCGCACATCATTTACCAGCAGACGGGAGACAAACCTGCCTCCTCACCCTCTAAACTTTGTAATCCTCTCAGGGCATCAGGTTGAGCATGCACAAATATCACCTGTTCACCACTGTATATTTATTTTTAAATCAAAGCCAAAGTTAGCTGATTTTAAGGACCCTTCAAACATTGTACATGTATGATAAGATTTTAGAGAAAAATTAGTGAAATGCTCTTGGTTCTCATACTGTGATCACAATTTAGATTACTGCTTTAAGCAAATACTGGCAAAATAGTGGAATGATATCTGTTCATCACTTTTTCTTTTGACTCAAAAGACTTCATTTGAACTTTAACATGGAGGTCAGTCTGTACGAAAGCTATCCCTTTTTCTGATTCTTTTTTATATACAGTAAAGAGGTAAGAAAGCACTCTCCACCAATCAATGACATTCCTGATCACTGCCTGACAATAAGTAAGCACATTTGATTCAAGAGAAGCGCCACCCAAGAGCAGTCAGTCAAGGACCTCAGTATCCCTTCAGATTTTCTCAACAGTTAGACCCCTGGCTTCACACCCCACTAGGTTAGAAGTGAAATATTTAACATATCACTGTCGAACTGAAATATTTAATATATCACTGTTGAACTGAAATATTTAATATATTATCACTGTTAAACTGAAATATTTAATATATCAATGTCGAACTGAAATATTTAATATATTATTACTGTCATAAACTGAAATATTAAATATATTATTACTGTCGTAAACTGAAATATTTAATATATTATTGACAGTCTTTGACCTTCAAGCACAACCAAAAAGGCAAAAACACTGCATCAGAACAACCAAACGTGAGTGAAAAGGGTGCAGGCCTAGAAGGGTGGGGGTTAGGGAGAGGAGAGGAGGAGAGGAGAGGGACAACAGAAGCCAGAGGTGCATTGCATTGCAGTGCAGGGCACTCAGTGAGGGAGGCAGAGCTAAGGTTCACCTGCGGGTCTCCAGGAGGGTATCTGACCTTAAGCTGGGACTGGATCTCCTTCGCCTTGCGTCGCGCCAGCACCTGGATGTGTGACGACACCTGCTTGCGCGTCCGTGTCTTGCCCGTGCGCAGTTTGATGTAGCGTGCAATGAGCTCATTGCGACCTGCAATACAGAGACACCATGTTCCACTTTGACACAGCACGGAATTATAGTTTTCATCACAAAAGCTGTATAGTCCTCTATCTAAAAAATAATAATAATAATAATGTTGCCTATTACAATTTTAATCACAATCTTTCAGATTTTCGAAACTTTCTTTTAAAGGCAAAGTGGAATCCAGCACTTACAATTTATGTTATTTCACTTTTGCTGGAAAGCTGCAAAGGGGGCTGGGGAGTGGGAATCCTGTGGATATGAGTGCATGTGGGAATAAAAAGGTAGTGTAAAGTGGTGCAGTGTAGCACAGTGAGGAAATGTTATAAAGTGGAAAGTGATTAATCACTTAATGTGCCTTAAATTACTTTCACTCAACATACTACGGTTCTTCTTCCACACACACGATTTTTATCACCAGCAGAAGACAGAAGCCATTAGCAATTTACAAGAAAAAAGAAGAAGAAAATAAACGGGGGGGGGGGGGGGAACAGGATAAAACAGAACTTTTTACAAGATCCTTGATGATTATGGAATGAATCAAGAACGCAAGTGACTGGACTGCCAGGACAATCACTCCACTTCCAAGAGTGACTGTGAGTGTGTTTATATGTGCGTGCATGCATATGTGTACACTTCTTGACAGCAACCTTCTGAATTAGGTCTGCTGGAAGTTCCAGCCTTCTATTCAAAGAGCATCAGGGATCCAGTCCTTATCTAGCTATATGTGTAGTCTGCTTACAAACACGGTGTCCATGCCACTCAAGTACCCTCTGGTGAAAATTTCATGCAATTTATATCAATACGAATAACACAAGGTTTAGGCCCTTAACCTGAATGAATACATAAAGTACAACACACACACACACACACACACACACCACACACACACACACACACACACACACACACACACACACACACACAGCTAAAGGTTGTTTAAACTCCAGTTTATCAGAGACCAAAGTAACACATGATATCCAAAAAAAATTTTTTTAATGAGGAGGGTGGAAAGGGAGAGGGGGTGGATTGTAGGGCTAACACACCACAGAACTGCCTTTCCTTCTCTGTTTGTGGTCTTTGTTTTCCACGTTCATTCATACATACATACATACATACATACACACAGGTCTACCAACCACAGCCCTCACCTGATGACACAGACAAATGAAAACCCTCATTATCCCTGACTGCTCTCGCCCACACATCTCCTCCTCCTCCTCCTATACATCTGCCATCTGCCTGATAATTCTTCAATAAAGGCTGGGGGAGGAAAACAAGAAAGAATAAAGGAAAACAGAAATAAAAGAAGAAGAAAAAAAACAACGAGTACAAAATGAAAGCAAATGTGGCATTACAGAAAGCATTAAAAAACAACAACACCCAAACAAACAAACTCAACAGCCTTGAATAGCTGGAGAACGAGCCTAAAACAAAGACCTTCTAATGGATAGATCCATGCATAATGTTTGTGAGTCCATTAAAATCAAATGTAATTTAGTGAACTTCCTGCCTCTCCTTCTCTCTCTCTCTCTCTCTCTCTCTCTCTCTCTCTCTCTCTCCTCTCTCCTCTCTCTCTCATCCTCACACCCTCCCCACACCACACACACACACACACACA
>CM060333.1:45299629-45312129 GCA_030674155.1 Stramonita haemastoma | reverse complement strand
GGTTCAATTCCCAACTGGGACGAGGTGAACAGACAATGATACTCATTCAACATGACAATCATACTCATTCAACATAACAATCATATTCATTCAACATGACAATCCTACTCATTCAACATAACAATCATATTCATTCAACATGGCAAACAAACACATTCAACATGGCAAACAAACACATGGCAAACAAACACATTCAACATGGCAAACAAACACATTCAACATGGCAAACAAACACATTCAACATGGCAAACAAACACATTCAACATGGCAAACAAACACATGGCAAACAAACACATTCAACATGGCAAACAAACACATTCAACATGGCAAACAAACACATGGCAAACAAACACATTCAACATGGCAAACAAACACATTCAACATGGCAAACAAACACATGGCAAACAAACACATTCAACATGGCAAACAAACACATTCAACATGGCAAACAAACACATGGCAAACAAACACATTCAACATGGCAAACAAACACATTCAACATGGCAAACAAACACATGGCAAACAAACACATTCAACATGGCAAACAAACACATGGCAAACAAACACAATCAACATGGCAAACAAACACATTCAACATGGCAAACAAACACATTCAACATGGCAAACAAACACATTCAACATGGCAAACAAACACATGGCAAACAAACACATTCAACATGGCAAACAAACACATTCAACATGACAATCAAACACAATCAACATGACAATCATACTCATTCAACATGACAATCAAACACAATCAACATGACAATCATACTCATTCAACATGACAATCATACTCATTCAACATGACAATCAAACACAATCAACATGACAATCAAACACATTCAACATGACAAACACAAATCAACATGACAATCAAACACATTCAACATGGTAAACAAACACATTGAACCTGTAAAATCACTTTGTAGATGTATGCACAATACACATTCCACACAGCGAACAAACAATCAAAGCACACTCAACAAGGCAGACCACCACGCACATCCAACATGGCAATCAAACGCATATAACAAAGCAAACAGACAATCAAAACACATTCAACAAGGCAGACAGACACCACACACATTCAACAAAACACATGGACAATAAACACAATTTAAAAACATTATCAAACAAACAAAATATATTACATGTCCAAAAAGAATTTCACTCTTCACAAAATCAGTTCAGACAGAGTGTAGTATTATTTACCAGTAGCTGTCTTTGTCTGTCTCTTGGTCTGTTCATCTGTCTACATCCACCCTATGAACATGTGTTGATGGTGTTAACGTTCATCTTGTCTTGTGAGTGGAAAGCTTCCCATTCATTACTGTTCGAATTTCTTCCAAAGTGTTTTAAAATAAATATTGAAACCACTTTTCTTTTGTAAACTTTTCTGTTGTTGTTTTACGCATCATCTTTTGTTTCAAACCGATTGAAAAACAAAGCGAAAACCTTTCTGAAACGACATTAATTAGTCAGTCAATGGTGAGACTAACCCATTGTGAAAAAGATACTTTTCCTGTTGTCTGAAGTTCAGAGCCCGAGATGTGAACGATACAGGTGCAACTGCGCACATGTTCATACCCTTAAAGCCTGATCATTTTATTGGTTCTAGAAAGGTCACTTTCCACAGCCAACACCAATGCCCAATCTCCCTGCAAGAATATCAAGAGCCTGTTTCAATTCGCGGGCAAACTTTTCCCCTGAAACCAGACACGCCATGTCCACAAAAAAGTCTGCAGCAAGAATGATATCTATCTGGACCCCAGGTGTGACCGTATCATATTCTGCTACTGTCTAGACACTCAGCAACTTTCCTCCTCCTTTTAGCCTCAAGAATGTTCAGGAATTAAGAAAATGATCCCGGTCTCAGATGTGCCAGACCTCACAAGGAAAAGTATCAGCTGCTGGCAACAATTCCCTCTCCAAACCAGCACCAAATTGCAGCAGCAGAGAGGAAAACAAAAAGAAGAATGTGGGATAAACACATGTGCACACAAGAGCGCACAGCGATTTGAAAATGAGAGAGAAAAGCAAGGCTACCCCGTGTTTAAAGCTGTTATGTAGCCTCCATCCCCATCTGGGTAATCTGTCCCTCCAGGCTCCAGACACCTCCTGGCAAATACTCTGATTGTCTGGGGTTTCTTCATCCAGATACATGTCACAGGGAGCAGTGTCATTAGCATTGCTGTATTTAACTAAAAAAAAAAATACTGGCAACCTCCCTCTCTCTCTCAATATACTGAATACATCCTCTCTCTCTCTCAAAATATGCTGAGTACCCCCCCCCCCCCCCCCCCCCCTTTTTTCTCTCTCTAAAAATATGCTGAGAGCACCACTCTCCTCTATTTCTCTGCTTCAAAATATGATGTGTAGCCCCCTTCACTCCCTAAAAATATTGAGTAGCCCTTGCCCCCCCTCCCCCCCCCCCCCCCTCCTCTCTCTCTCTCTCTCTCTCTCTCTCTCTCTCTCTCTCTCTCTCTCTCTCTCTCTCTCTCTCTCTCTCTCTCTTTTCTCTCTCTCTCCCTCTCTCTCAGTCTTACATTGTGGGTTTGTTTTTTTAAAATTCAAGCCTGCTGTAAAAAAATTAATAAAATGAACAGAACAAAGAGCAGAGAGACTGAGAGGCTTACACTGCAGTTCTAGAAACACGCAGTCTGACGACAACCCAATGAAGCCCTTCACATGGCATCTGCTGGCATAACCCAGCGCCACACGATCGATCAGGAAGCCCAACGCACTGACACATTCCCTCCACCATTCTGACAGGCGAGTGAATGACACAGGTTTCTTTGCAAAGCCGTTGCTTATGGAACTGCTCTTTTACACTTCTTCCTGGACTAAGGATGTAGGTGGATCGGTGGTCTAGAGGTAACACGCCTGCCTAGAAAGCCAGACATCTGGGTCGGAGTGTGCGGTGGTTCAAATCCCATTTGGGCCCCAAACTTTCCTCCTATCCATCAGAGCATGAGTGACGTGGTGGTCTGGGTGCTTGTCTTTCGGATGAGACGATAAACCAAGGTCCCGTGTGTTACACATCATTATTTAGCACACATAAAAGAACCCATGGCAACAAGGGGGTAGTCCCTGGCAAAATTTTGTTGAAAAAAGCCACTCTGATAGGGAAACTACACAGTTGCAAACAGGAAAAAGAAAAAAAATAATGGGCAGGTGCTGCACTTGTGACGACATGCTCTCTCCCAGGGAGGGCAGCCCAAATTTCACGCAGAGAAATCTGCTGTGACATAAAGTGGTATGAAATAAAAAATAAAATGATAAAATAGAGCTCTATCTTGCAATGCATTATGCTGTTCAAACACAAGTTGTCCTCCTCATCTTGATTCTACTATAGTTACGGAAATATGCCTGAACCCCACAACCACAAAACGGGGGGTAGTTTGAGCTAAATGCAGGCAAGTTCCTAGTCAAAAAGAAACCTCATACAAACAAACCAAAACACCCAGATATGTAACAATGTAAATTTACACAAAAAAATTAATTGGTTTACAATTTCAACTTTGAATGAACAAACAATGACAAAGTAAGTTGCTGCTTTCATTACTTTTTTTTTTTTTTTTTACATTTGCAAAAATATTATACTTTTGTCTTCACAGGGTGTTTTGCAGGTGGTATTTTGTATAATTTGGTTTTTTTGTGTTTTTTTTTTTGGGGGGGGGGTTGGTGTTGCCCTTCAGTACTTATTAACAAAAAAATGATCTAGTATGTATAGCAAGAAGGCCTTAACACAGGAGGCATTTCAGCTGCAAGTATACCTTGTTTTTAATACAATGTACAATTTTTTTTTTGCAGTACAAAGTTACATAGAGGTCCCTTTTTTTGTTTGGTAGGTTTCTGTTTTGGTTTGTTGTTGTTGGTGTTGTTTTTTGTGTGTGTTTTTTTTTTCAAGGGGATGGGGGGATTTCTTCGTTCTTTTTACGAAGTATCCATTTTCAGAAATGAAACAGTAATAATGAGGGCTGTGCACAAGTTAGTCTGGGCATAACCTTGTGTGCGTGCATGTGTGTGTGTGTGTGCACACACGCGCGCGCATGCATGCGTGCATGTGTGTGTGTGCAACACATGGGTCCACAAATCTTTTTCAGGCTTTCCTCACCCATTTTCACTTAAAAAACTGCAGATTTTTTTTTTTTTTTAGTTGGGTCTTTTAACATTTTTTTTGGCCTGAATATATTCTGCATTTGAATTGGCAGTCACACAGATGAAGAGGGGTAATCTGTCCCCTCTATAGACATCATGATCATGAATGAAAAACCCAGCGGATCCTTGCAATTCATGCATGGGCACGGTTACACAGTTTCAGTCCTTTACTCTATGAATGAAGGGCCCCAGCCAGCCGGAGTGGATGCCTGCCTGCGTACACTTGCTTATAAACATAATGCATTCACCACTTCTTTCAGTCCTCAACTCTCTTTTTTTATCATTCTAATTTTTCGCGGTGTGAATGGGAAGACAGTCAACATGGAGGGGAAGAGGGGAGGTAAGCGTGGGAGGCAGAGGAATAGGATTGGCCAGGAAAAGTGCAAAAAGGAAAGGAGTGGTGTGGCAAGTGCCTTACCACAAAATCTGCATTAAAATGCCATTACGCAAACACTGACAGGGATTATAAAACTATCGGTGGTTTGTTCTGCTTACCTTCTGACCAAGGTGATGAAGCTAAGTGTCAGTGTCAGTGACAGGGAGGGAGGAAGGGAGGGAGGGAGGGAGGGAAGGAGGGAAGGAGGGAGGGAGGGAGAGAGAGAGAGAGAGAGAGAGAGAGAGAGAGAGAGAGAGGAGAGAGAGAGAGAGAGAGACAGACAGACAGACAGACAGACAGACAGACAGACAGACAGACAGACAGAGACAGACAGAGACAGACAGAGACAGACAGACAGAGACAGACAGAGACAGAGAGAGAGTGTGTGAGGGTGGGTAGAGTTAAGCCCACTCAAACATGCATTTGGAACTCTTGCTGTTCCTTTACCTAAAACTTGACGGTGTATAAAAGGCAGAACATTCCTTCCTCAGATGCTGTTTACCTATCAAAAATATCACAGTCAAGGAAACAACAGCTTGTAATGTATCATGTGAGAAACAACCCCATACTGAAAAGAATAGTATCAACACAAATCCCCAAACCTTCAAAGAAATCAGAATGATAGATTCCTCTCTCTCTCTCTCTCTCTCTCTCTCTCTCTCTCTCTCTCTCTCTCTCTCCTCTCCTCTCTCTCTTCTTCCTCCTTGCTGTTTACAAAACAATCAATCTCTCCCTTCCTACCTCTCCCTCCCTCCTCTCTCTCTCTCTCTCTCTCTCTCTGAGTTGAAACTGAAGGAACTCTCTGACCCTGTCATAAAAACTTCCATCCCTCCCCCCCACCCTTTCCTCATCTGTCACTGAGGTGGTGGTGGTGGTGGTGGTGGTGGTGGTGGTGGTGGTGGTGGCCCTCCAGTGAAGAAGGTCTCTAACAGACCCTTTTGCTGATTTATGGTTGGACAGCCTGGCTTCTGTGGTGACACCGCTGTTATGTCAAGATCCATTCATTCATTCAGACTCCCTGCCTTTCCCCCTTATGCAACATTTCCCCACATGACCCACCCTCCTCTCTGCGTCATGGAGCCTTGGGAAAGGCCCAACACACATATACATCTCTCCTTCTTCCTTGGCTTTATTTTCTGTGTTTATCGTTTTTTTTAACAAGGGGCACCCAAAAAAAAGAAAAGAAAAGAAAAAGTGATTTATTGTTCAAATTTTTACTGTTGGAAATTCATTTTAAAACCAGTTTTCTTTCATACACAATTCATTCACCATGACTGGATTGGATCAAATAATGTTATAAAGAAAAGAAGACCACAATATATCATAGGAAACACATTTGTACTACACGGGTTTTATTTTTCCAGTCCTAAACTTGCCTTGTTATTCCATTATCCTCGATATAAAAGAATATATAAATGAATAAATAAATAAATAAATAAATAAAGCACTGCTTTCTTCCTGCCCTCCTTCAGAAGTTTTTTTTTTCCTTGTATATTGAAGATAGTTGAACAAGCACTTGTGTGCTTTTTTTACATCCAGTCCCCATGTGATGTGTATGTAGTTTTGTAAATCTTGTCATCTATTCCCACCAGCACACAATGGCCTACTCCTACAAAAAGTGGAAAACAGGATTTAACGTGTGCGCAAGATGTTCTGAACAAGAAGTGACTGAAGCAGTATGGCACACTGAATTTTACAGGCAAAGAGTTTTGGGGTAAGATAAACCTGGCAGAGCCCATCCCTCTCCAGGTGGATGCATGCTGGGTATGTATGTGTTCTTCATCCCACTTACCAAGCCTGCCTTACTCTAGAAAGTTCTACAAAAGATGCATGGGGGGGGGGGGGGGAGGGTATCTTGTGTACACATACAAGGTGTTCTGCATGCACTACACACAGGACCTCAGTATAAAAATCTAAAATCTCATCCACAGAACTGTGACTGAGGGAAGTGAAGTCAGGCAGCACCACTGTTAACTACAAGGGGGAAATCGCATTCAAAGGACACCTAAGCCGAGACTCAAACCCACACCCTCATTTATCATCAGATAGCATGACAAATGCTCTAACCAACTACATTATCTTGTTTTTCCACAAAACATTACAAGTTAGATGCTCTAACCAACTAGACTATCTTGTCTTTTCACAAAACAAGTAAGATGCTATAACCAACTTGACTGACTTGTCTTTTCACAAAACAAGTAAGATGCTATAACCAACTTGACTGTATTGTCTTTTCACAAAACAAATAAGATGCTATAAGTATAACCAACTTGACTATCTTGTCTTTTCACAAAACAAATAAGATGCTATAAGTATAACCAACTTGACTATGTCAGTATCTGGTCTTTTCACTGAAATATTACAGCTCCAAAATGAACTGACTCTTCACAAGCCTAGGCCCTGTAGAGTAAAAGGGGGGGGGGGGGGTGATAAGAGGAGAGAGGTAAGAGCAAGCACTGCACTGTGTGTGTGGGGGCGGTGTGGGGAGGCCATTTTCTTCCTGATAAAAGAGAGGGCTGAGGGGGGGGACAGCTGTGTGGGTGTGACTGAGTCTTCACTATCTCTACACACACACACACACACACACACACACACACACACACACACGTGCGTACACATACACAGAGGCACACACACACACACACACACACACACACACACACACACACACACACACACACACACACACACACACACACACACTCACACACACACCGTGCATACTCATACACAGAGGCACACACACACACAGTGAGACACAGACACAGACACACAGACACAGACACACACACACAAACACACACACAGAGGTGCAAACACATACACAGACACACACACACACACACACACACACACACACACACACACACACACACACACACATGAGCTAGCAACCACAAAAACACACTGTACACGCACACAACACATGCGCATGCGCGTGTGCGCACACACACACACACACACACACACACACACACACACACACACACACACACACACACAGTGACACACTATCCACACACACACTCAATAAATAAGATACACACACACACACCACACACACACACACACACACACACACACACACACACACACACACACACACACACACAGTGACACACTATCCACACACACACTCAATAAATAAGATACACACACACACACACACAACACACACACACACACACACACACACACACACACACACACACACACACACACAGTGACATGCACACTTACATCCTGTTAGTTACAGAGCTAGCCAGGTAAACAGATAGTACAGTAGTACAGTCTGCAGACGATGACAGTGCTCCCCTCCCTGTAATCTCTGCCCCCTCCCTAATCCCGCTTTCAGCTGTAAGTTTACACTACACCTTGCACCAGTTGGGCTATATCACTCTGATGGTACCAAGTTTTGACAACAGATCCGCTTATGGTGTGTCACAGAGTGTGTATGAGTGTGTGTGCTCATGTGTATTTCTGTGTATGTTTATCAACATGTGTTTGCTTGGTGTGTGTGGTGTGTGTGTGTGTGTGTGTGTGTGTGTGTGTGTGTGTGTGTGTGTGTGTGTGTGTGTGTGTGTGTGTGTGTGTGTGTGTGATGTGTGTGTGTGTGTGTGTGCGTGCATGCGTGCGTGTCTGTCTGTATGTTTGTGTGCATGTGTGAACACAAGACTGCAAGCATGTACAGTAAACAAGCACATGTACACTTACACTTACACACAAATATTTCAGCTGTCTGACCATAAACAGAAGCATTAAAAGATTTAACTGGCCGTACTCCTTTAATGTAGACAATGCCTAAGACTAACACTACTAATACAAATCATCTGAAGCATGGAAAAATTGAAACAGAAAGGAATATGTTGTGCATGCAGGAAAAAGGAAGCTAACAGTAACACAATAGTTCTTAGATTCATATCAAATATAATGATGATTATGAGAATGACAGATGTGGAAGTTTGCCTATCAGTATCATCAAGCACAACCTTCAGACAGATTCACAGCCTCAAGTTTATTTTCTTACATTGAAAATACAGAATAGAACAGAACAGAACAACAGGAGACCTTCAACCTTCAGTTCTGCAATAAATGAGGGACAAGACAGAGGTGAGGGGATCACAAGGTAATTAACAGGTGTGGAGGTTGTTCAATGACATTTTTTCACCTTTTAAGTTTTTGTTGGTGGTTGTGCTTGTTTGGGATTAATTTTTGTCTTGGGATTTTTTTTTCTTTCTTTTCTTTTTTCTTTTTTTTTGGGGGGGGGGGGGGGGGGGGGGGAGAGAGAGAGATTCAGAACTGACATCAGTCAACACTTCATTATCTTTAAATAGTTTCACACTCAAAGAGAACTCGGATACTCACCATACATCTTGCCTTCATCGGACAGGATGATCTTTCTGCGCCCACAGGGGGGGTAGATGGCTAGCGCCTCCTGAAAGCTCTGCTCAATGTCGGGGCTCCACACCCCCTCAGCGTCGGACAGGTCATCGCAGCCATCGTTCTTGTCGTCGCTGCCCATGGAGTCGGCGGAGGTGGGGGGAGGCTGCGGCCCCTCTCCATTGCCGCTGCTCCAGGCGGGGGGCATGTCGGAGGGCGCTGACACCATGTCCATCCCGTCCCCTCAACTGCCGCCTGCCACACACCACAACATAGTGTTGAAATGATGTTGGTTAATTAATGTTGGTGAAATGTTTTTCTCTGCTTTTTAATTTTTTTTCTTGATGTTTTCTTTTTGTTTTTTTCCTTAGATGATTGGCTTGATGAAAAAAAACAAATTGATGCTTACTCAATGTACCATCTGAAAATAAAATTTTGACTTGACTTGACTTGACTTGACACTGATCACTGATTACATTCCTCTGAAGTCTGAGTATCACTATGGCTGCCTATATGGCGAGGTACTTGAAAATAGTCATACACGCAAACTTCTCATTCAGTGTGCAAATTTCAATCTCACAGTGATTCCCAGGTGGGATTAGTGAGTCAGAGTGCACAATCTGGGTGACCCCCAGAGTGTTAAGCTGGGGAACAACAACAACAACTGATTAGATTTTTCTCTTGTTGGTTACGTTTATAAATAGTTTTATTGTTCATGAATTAGATTCTGTTTAGAATTTGGAATATTTTTTACTATTCTGAATTCAAGAATTATTTACAATTGTGTTGTTGTGTTTTTTTCCTTAGCTGTTCTGTGTAGATTTAGTGAATTAACCCCCTTTCCCAGTTCCAAAACCCCCTTACCCCCACCCCCCTCCCACATACACACACACTCACACACACACTCTTTTTTTTTTTTTTTTTTTTAAATGTCTAATATAACATTTTGTGAAAAGACGTAAAATGAATCAAGCTGATGACCACTCCGTCCTCCTCCTCACTTCTTTGATGTGTCCATCTACTGCATGTTAGGCTTCAGACCTAAAGGCTCAAGCCAAAGTCCTTCACACCAATCAATCAATGACAACACGTATTACTCTAGTCTTCAGCCTTGTGATGTCAAAGTTCAATATTTATAAATGCTCATTTAAATTATATTCATGAGACTAACTCAGCATCAACAGCCAAAGTATCCAAAAGTTGATTCATAACATCCTTAACAGGTAAAGTGAAGCTATCTTGATGAGATCATGATATAATACATTATTTATGTACGTATGCTCGATGCTGCTAAACCTTAGCTTAGGGGAAGCGAGTGCTCTGACCACTGACTGAGCTATCCTGTCCCCACAAGTAGAGAACCATTGTTATATTTTTATTGGTAAATTCATCTATCTCATGTAAATGCATTGTACTGCCATTATATGCTAAGGGCTCAGTACATCCATTTTCAGCAAAATATATATTAAAAAATTTAGGTGTTCCCATAACCTTGGCAGTTGTTGGGGGTGAGGTGTCAGAGACCTCAGCTTCTCAAGGGGCCAGTGACTTAATGACGAGGATAATGGAACAAGCGCTCATGAATGTGCTTTTTTACATCCAATCCCTGTGTGTATGCTGTTAGTGTTTCATTTTGTTTTCATCTGTTCCCACCAGCATCCAATGACCTACTCTTCCGAAAAAGCGGAACAGGTTTTAACGTGTGCACAAGATGTTCTGCATGTGTTTGCACACAGGGCCCCTTAGCATATACCGATACAGTCTCATCCAAAGAATTTTGGGGGGGAGTCGAGACAGCACTGCTGTTAGTTCCAGGGGGGTAAACTCCTCTTGAAGGTCAGCAGATCACACGCCCAATGCACAACGCTCTAACCACCAGACTATCATGTATAATGAAAAGGAAAAACCTGCTAACTGAGGACTGCTATTACCACAGTGTTTTACAAATTAGCACAACCAAAAACCTCCTTCCACACCCCCCCCCCCCCCTCTCCCCACTCATAACCAAACTAACAAAGAAACAAAAAGTTCAACAACACTCCAGCTTTCTTTGTGCTGAGTGCACAGTGTTTTGACTGCAAACCTACCCACAACCTGGCCCTATTGCCCCTCTTGTCTAAATAACCATACTTAATAAGCAAGGGAGACAAGAAGATGATTAATAGGCAAGGGAGACAAGAAGATAATTAATAGGCAAGGGAGACAAGAAGAAGGCAACTCAAAAGTCAACATCTCATCTTATTGCAGTGAATGAGAGTGGAGTGAAGTGTATAGACCTACTACTTAGACATGTCTGTGTACACACACACACACAGACACTGTGGTGGGCAAAAGGAAGAACGGACTATAGCCCCTGTAAGTAAGTGTGTGTGTTGTAAGCAAGCCCCTGCCACCTGAAGGCTAGGCTAGGCAAGGCTGACGTGGGGAGATTAGCCTGGCTCCTGGCCAATACAACTCACCCCCTCTCCTCCTCCTCCTCCTCCTCCAAACAGCCACTCCCTAGCCTACTCCTTCACAAGACCTGCCACTTCTTTTACACCTCCCCTCCCCCACCTTTATACTTCCTTCTGTCTGCCTACTTACCTACAGCCTAAACTAAACCTCTCTCTCTCACTCTCCCCCCTCCCTCTTCTTTTTCTTCCTCTTGAGCCCAATCTACTGTTTTCTGGCTTCCTCCTCTTGTCTTTTTTTATCATGTCAGAGCGCCCCCCCCCCCCCCCCCCCCCTTTTTTTTTTATCCTCTTGTCCTCTTTCCTACCTATTCACGCCCCCTCCCTCCCTCCTTCCTGGCTAAGTCCCCTAACCTACCATCTTTTTCAAAGCCACTTTCAAACATTGGAGGGAGGGAGGGAAAGGTGGATAGATCTGTACATGTGTTAAATCAGAGATAGTATAAGGCAAGGACAGCTTAGTGTGTGTCTGGGCTTTGTTTATCTGGGGGTTTTTTGGGGTTGTTTTTTTTTGGGGGGTGTTATTGTTGTTATTGTTGTGAGGGAGAGGGATATGTTTCTTTAAATCATTTATTTTTCTATTGTCTCCTTTTCTCGATTCAGATTTCTGTTTCAGTCGGCAATATGATCTTTCATTTAGAATTTAACACTTGGGGAGGGGGGGGGGGGGGGGGGGGGGTATTTTGATTTTGGGTTTTTTGGTTGGTTGGTTGGTTGGTTGGGGGGGGGGGGGGGGTTGTTTTTGGTTGGGGTTTTGTTTTGGGTTTTTTGTTGTTTTGGTTTTGGTTTTTTTTTTTAGTTTTTTGTTGTGTTTTTTGTGTGTGTGTGTGTGTGTGTGTTTTTTTGGGGGGGTTCTTTCTTACCAACCTCTGAGCTCTGTTTCAGTCAGTACTATCATGTTTTAACACATTATTTCTGTGTTACCCCCTCTGTGCCTAGAGCTCTGATCATCTGTAAACTTATGTAAAGGCTCTAGAGACTTGGAACTCTGTTGTATAGGCCTGTCTGAGGGTGCTTTTTTACTGCCAGGATATTTGTGTGTGTGTGTGTGTGTGTGTGTGTGTGTGTGTGTGTGTGTGTGTGTGTGTGTGTGTGTGTGTGTGTGTGTCTGTGTGTGTCTGTGTGTG
>CM060333.1:45293410-45294529 GCA_030674155.1 Stramonita haemastoma | reverse complement strand
TGTGTGTTGTGTGTGTGTGTGTGTGTGTGTGTGTGTGTGTGTGTGTGTGTGTGTGTGTGTGTGTGTGTGTGAGAGAGAGAGAGAGAGAGAGAGAGAGAGAGAGAGAGAGAGAGAGAGAGAGAGAGAGAGAGAGAGAGAGAGAGACAGACAGACAGACAGACAGACAGACAGACAGACAGACAGACAGACAGACAGACAGTAACAAAAAAATACATCCGCTCTTGGAAACCAAAGACAGCATTCTTCATGCAATTATTCATTTATTTTTTTAATTAATAAAAACCATTAATGTTTTGTGTACAACAAACAGAAGCCAGCTGATTAAACCATGCATACTAATGATATAACAACAACAATAATAACAGTGTACTGCAGCATACATATGTTGTAACAGTCGTTACACTTTAGCACCAAGAGAGTAGCAGTACATAAGATCTGTCACACAAAATAATAAGCAATCTTTTAAACCGATGCATGATTACGATCTACCTCTCTCTCTACAGCACTCAAAACACACACTCACACATCTAAAAGTGGTGAATTTCTCTTTGACCCTACTGAGGTAAACAAGACGACTAGCATGGCATGGTAAAAATTTTCTTTTTTGAACTCCGAGATTAAAAAGAATTCATATTTTTTACATTAATGTTAGAGATGTTTTGGCTTGCTGATTGAAAAAAGGGAGAAAAATTCATATTCGAATAAAATGATGACAGTTTTCAAGTAAATTCATTTTCTTCTACTTTTTTTTTCCCCAGCCCAGCCTTCCTGAATCTGGGGAGTAGATACTTTCTGAAAACTGAACAAAATAAGACACATGGGGAAAAAAACAACCCCAACCCTTGAATGGCCCTTGGACCATCCCCACTCATCTCCCCATTTTTAACAAACAAACAAAAAGACAGCCCCCCTTCACCCCGCCCCCAAAGTCTGTATAAAGTCTTGTCCTTATTGCTCTGATCTCTTCTATCTTCCAAAGAAATAAATATTCTTTTAACTTTCAAACACGTTAGACATTAAAACTGCCTTTCCTGTATATCAATATCAGTTACCACCCTCCCCCCAAGCACAACAAAACACGACATAACATAAGACAGTAACATCTGCAATATGTTTGTC
>CM060333.1:45280910-45285910 GCA_030674155.1 Stramonita haemastoma | reverse complement strand
CACACACACACACACACACACACACACACACACACACACACACACACACACACAAAGCGTCGAGTACAAAGAAATTCTTCACGGATGCAAAAAACAGTTGATCGAAAAGAAGGAGGTATCTGAGACAGCCTAGTTCGGCGGAAAAATCCTGCATTGCGACAGAAATACAGTGCTTAGCCTGAAACGAGTGGGGAATATAGTTTCATTGAGTCCAGCCTCCACAGATACCACCACTTACAATTGTGAACATCGACAGATCTCTCTCGATCTACACCAAGGTTGAATGACAGATGTGTGGACCTGAAGCACGACAGATCCTCTCGCCTTGGGTGCACAGAACTGACAGCTACCTTTATAGCTAAGTAGACGTTTCTGAAGATCCTAAAGCCCACAGACCCCATGTCTACAGTTCTTAAGATCCTACACTCCACAGACCCCATGTCTACAGTTCTGAAGACAGACACATAGACTCCAAATGTCGTTGACATCCGTGTGGATCCGAGCCACGACAGGTCCTCTTACCTTGGGTGCTAATAACTAACAGATCTTCACAATACACCCAAGTAGACGTTTTCTGGGGATCCTAAACTCCACAGACCCCATGTTTACAGTTTATTTATTTTTTTATATCGAGGATAATGGAATAAGCACTCATGCGCTTTTTTTATTTTTTACATCAAATCCCCGTGTGTATGCAGTTTTGTAAATTTTATCTGTTCCCACCGGCACACAATGGCCTACTCTTACGAAAAGCGGAACAGGATTTAACGTGTGCGCAAGATGTGCTGCATGCGTTCGCACACGGGGCCTCGGTTTATAGTCTCATCCGAAGGACTTTTGGGGAGAGTGGAGTCAGCACTGACGTTAACTCCAAGGAAAAAAAATCCCCTCAAACAGGAATCGAACCCGGGTCGTCAAACAGCGAGCGCAATGTTCTGACCACTAGGCTATCCCGTCCCCAGTTCTGATGGACAGGTCTCTACACAAGGTGGCCAACTATAAGCATCCACCTCCTAGCCACGATCAACAGCTCTTTACACCTAGGGTGGCATCTATTTACACCTAGGGTGACAGCTCTTTACACCTAGGGTGGCATCTATTTACACCTAGGGTGACAGCTCTTAACACCTAGGGTGGCATCTATTTACACCTAGGGTGACAGCTCTTTACACCTAGGGTGGCATCTATTTACACCTAGGGTGACAGCTCTTTACACCTAGGGTGGCATCTATTTACACCTAGGGTGACAGCTCTTTACACCTAGGGTGGCATCTATTTACACCTAGGGTGACAGCTCTTTACACCTGGGGTAACAGCTCTTTACACCTAGGGTGACAGCTCTATCGATCTACAGCTCTTTACATCTGGGGTGACAGCTCTATCGATCTACAGCTCTTTACACCTAGGGTGACAGCTCTATCGATCTACAGCTCTTTACACCTAGGGTGACAGCTCTATCGATCTACAGCTCTTTACACCTGGGGCGACAGCTCTATCGATCTACAGCTCTTTACACCTGGGTGACAGCTCTTTACACCTAGGGTGACAGCTCTATCGATCTACAGCTCTTTACATCTGGGGTGACAGCTCTTTACACCTAGGGTGACAGCTCTTTACACCTAGGGTGACAGCTCTATCGATCTACAGCTCTTTACACCTAGGTGACAGCTCTATCGATCTACAGCTCTTTACATCTGGGGTGACAGCTCTTTACACCTAGGGTGACAGCTCTTTACACCTAGGGTGACAGCTCTATCGATCTTTGTCAAGACAGATCCAAAGACCATCAGTTCTGAAGATCAACAACTCTTTATACCTAGGGTGACAGCCCTATCGATCCTTGCGAAAACACATCCAGTGGCCTACATGCAAAAACAGATCCAATGGCCTACATGCCAAAACAGATCCAATGGCCTACATGCCAAAACAGATCCAATGGCCTACACGCCAAAACAGATCCAATGGCCTACACGCCAAAACAGATCCAATGGCCTACACGCCAAAACAGATCCAATGGCCTACATGCCAAAACATATCCAATGGCCTACATGCCAAAACAGATCCAATGGCCTACACGCCAAAACAGATCCAATGGCCTACACGCCAAAACAGATCCAATGGCCTACACGCCAAAACAGATCCAATGGCCTACACGCCAAAACAGATCCAATGGCCTACACGCCAAAACAGATCCAATGGCCTACACGTCAAAACAGATCCAATGGCCTACACGCCAAAACAGATCCAATGGCCTACACGCCAAAACAGATCCAATGGCCTACACGCCAAAACAGATCCAATGGCCTACAGTTCTGAAGATCGGCAGCTCTAGACTCACAACTCTATGGATCTTTGCCACAAAATAATGATCCCACAAAGTTATTCACCGTTTTTCTCCAGGCCCAGGTTGACAGATCAAACCCATTGTTGCTGCTATCCCTAAAATGTAATGGGAGTTATCCCTGAAGTCGGAATGCGGCTACCTTCATGGTGGGCAAAAAATCCCTGTCGCATACACAAAACCTGACCATTGGTAAACCTTGGAGCCCTAGCCGAGGACGGAACCCAAGAAAAGGGAGTTGAGGATATATACTATGAAACAGAGAGTCTATCCAGTGTAAGATAAACTAGGTCAGTGGTAAAGAAGTGTATCAAGGGTGGGAAAGATAATTATGTCAATCTCCCTATCTCCACACGTCCACCTATCTGCCAATACAACCCCCCCCCCCCCTCTCTCTCTCTCTCTCTCTCTCTCTCTCTCTCTCTCTCTCTCTCTCTCTCTCTCTCTCTCTCGCTCGTATGATTTGTAGGTTGGAAAGGGGGGAGGGGGTAGGAAGAGAAAGGAGGAGGGAACATGTCCGAATAAAGTCCAGTCACATCCAGCAACATCGATGTAAAAAAATCAATCTAAAGATGACTCTTAAAGCAGAGAGAGAGAGAGAGAGAGAGAGAGAGAGAGAGAGAGAGAGAGAGAGAGAGAGAGAGAGAGAGAGAGAGAGAGAGAGAGAGAGAAGAGAGAGAGAGAGAGTTGTGTCAGAGCTTGTGTGTATTATGTCTTGTATTCATTTTTATATTTATATCCTAGTTTTGAAAATTACAGTCTCTAATGCTTGAAAACATTAAGCGCTTTATAAGTATTCATCATCATTTAACTCTAGTAGACCTTATGAACAAAATAAATCTACGACCCTCAGATCAAAGTGACCCTTCACCTTGCAGTGACCTCCCGCCATTTGGATCAACTACAAGGTCATCATAACCTGCCCCTTTTTATACATTCATTCACAGTGCGTGTTTATAACCCAGCTGATATAACGACAGCAGAGCAGGGCTATTACATCATCTAACAATAAATTCGCATCGTCTAATCTAAAATTAAAATTCGAATCTTTCCAGCCTGCCATTTGTTCCGTTTCAGAACGGTGATCACATGTGTCAAACCTGTGAACATGTTTTGTCTGTGTTTGGGTCATAACATCTATCGAATCAGCATCAAACATCATATATATATATATATATATATATTTCCACAAAATATACATTTTTTTCTCTTTTACATTAGATTTTAACGAAATATTCTTTTCTCAAGCCCCCCCCCCCCCCCCCTTTCATTTTTTTTTTTTTTGAAAAACAATCCCCCCAGGCAGGCTACAGGAACAAATCAACATCTCAAATATAAAATCCCTTTTTTGCCCCCCACCCCCCCACCCCCCCAGGATACCAGGGGGCCTGTCAGTTATCAAAAACAGCATCCGCACCTTATGGTAATTCTCAGCAAGAAATTCCCTCTTTTCTATTCCTCTCTTTGTTTTTGCCTTGTTCCTTTTCTTCCTGTCTCCTCCTCCTTACCTCCTGCGCGGGTGTAATCCTGTTCTCCTCAATATCTATGGGGTGTAGTAAAGAGACTTTTGGGGGGGGAGAGAGAGAGGGGGAGAGAGAGAGAGAGAGAGAGAGGGGGGGGAGGGAGGGAGAGGGAGAGGAAGAGAGAGAGAGAGGGAGAGATTTATTTATTTATTTATTTATTCTTTTATATCGAGGATAACAGAATAAGCAATCATGTGCTTTTTTTCATCCGGTCCCCTCTCTCCTTATTGTTATCCACATGTCTCCGTGTGTGTGTGTGTGTGTGTGTGTGTGTGTGTGTGTGTGTGTGTGTGTGTGTGTGTGTGTGTGTGTGTGTGTCCCTCACACAAGGCAGAGAGAGAGAGAGAGAGAGAGAGAGAGAGAGAGAGAGAGAGAGAGAGAGAGAGAGAGAGAGAGAGAGAGAGAGAGAGAGAGAGAGAGAGAGAGAGAGAGAGAAGAGAGACACAGCGGCAACAAAGACAGAAACGGGACAGAGAGCAGATTGAGAGAGAGGAAGACAAAGAGGGAGAGACAGGCAGACAAAGCGAGAGAGAAACACACACACACACTTACACACACACATACACACACACACACACACACACACACACACCACACACAAACACACACACACACCACACACACACACACACACACACACACACACACACACACACACACACACACACACACGGATAACAATAGTTTTAAGTTGAACCAATAGTCCTTACTCAAACATCTTTTTCGAAACTCTAAGTTGACTTTAGTGTTGAATTTCATTGCGAACGGACGTCGGTTTCCGCCTGATTCATAGAGAAATGAAGTACATACAAAGTACAAACGACATCCTTCAGAGACAATGTGTTCAATAATATTATCCAACTACTTCTCAGTTTCCTTTGTATGCATTACAGAACCCCCCCCCCCCCCCCCCCCCCCCCCCCCCCCCCCCCCATCTCTTTATCAACGACGTAGAATTGCGAGAGTATTCTCTCTCTCTCTCTCTCTCTCCTCTCTCTCTCTCTCTCTGTGTGTGTGTGTGTGTGTGTGTGTGTGTGTGTGTGTGTGTGTGTGTGTGTGTGTGTGTGTGTGTATGTGTGTGTGTGTGTGTGTGTGTGTGTGTGTGTGTGTGTGTGTGTTTTGTCTGTCTCTGTGTT
>CM060333.1:45260910-45263410 GCA_030674155.1 Stramonita haemastoma | reverse complement strand
GAGAGAGAGAGAGAGAGAGAGAGAGAGAGAGAGAGGTGTGTGTGTGTGTGTGTGTGTGTGTGTGTGTGTGTGTGTGTGTGTGTGTGTGTGTGTGTGTGTGTGTGTTTTGGTGCTCGATTTTCTTTTTGTTTGGGGGTGGGGGGGGGGGGGGTAACAAAGCCCCATTGCGCGCGCGCACACACACACACGCACGCATACGCACACACACACACACTGCTCTTTAATTCTGGTTATGATCCAGACAAGCTACCCAAATTTCCTGTTGACGGCATTGTACTAAAAAAAATAGTAAAATATACACATGCTATTGAGTTTCTTGATGGAGTCTACTTTACTCCAAACTATCACGGAACAGTCATACCCAAATACAGTCATTCTTCTTCTTCGTCGAACGCTCAGACAGCAAGTGTTGTCTGTCACATGAGCGAAAATGCCTTGCGCTACCCTTAAGCGCCTGACAAGTCAGGCCCGCCACATCCGACTTTGGCATGGGAGAGAAATGTTGTTTTAAATCTTTCTGGGGGGAAAAAAAAGAGGCAAAAGGATGGACCAAGAAGGCAGAAAACAGACAAGAAGGAGGTGACAAGAAGAAAAGGAACAAGGCAGAAACAAAGACAGGGATAGAAAAGATGGAATTCCCGGCACAGAATTTCCCGGAGGTGGGGGTGCTATTTATACTGGCAGGCCTCCAACATCCCCACGAGGAAATACAGTCATTATGAACAAAGCTAGAAAAAAGTTGGACTTTTCTTAAGATTGTTAGCAAGTAACACAGTGAGGACAGGACATTAAAGTACTTATATCACTTTCATCCTCGCTTGTTCGTTCCAGGCTGACATATGCACAAGAAGTTTTCTTCAGTGCTTCCTCGGCAACATTTTTTTTTTTTTAAGTTGCAGAGTCTAGATTCTAAAGCTTAAAAACTTGCACTGGGAGTCCCAGGTCATTTATAAATGCACTGCACTTAAAGACACACAGAGAAGCGGGTGTACTACAACTTGATGAACTTAGAAAAGCTTTCGCTGCTCAATTTGTATTAAAAAGTGTTGTTTGTGAGACTTTTCCCCTACGCGAAGTTCATCTTAGATCTGATAAAGATTCCGGAAAAAGGGCTGAAAGGAGCCAGTCTTTTCCCTTGCTTCTGACATTCTTGACCCTTCCAAAACAGACGGGGGAAAAATATCTGTCAAACCGTCATTTTCACCAGCTCTCGGGTAGGATTTAAACGAATCCACTTTTGATATCCATAAACTAAACTACCACCCCCCCCCCCCCCCGAAAAAAACACGCCCCCAACCCCCTCCCCCCAAAAAAACAACAACAAACAAACAATCAAAACAAAAACAACCCCGATTCACCTTACATAATTATCAAAGAGCTCCGTATGGTAATGTACAGACAGCCACTAAAGTGGGTTTGTTTTTTTAATAATTAAAAAAAATATATCATAGTCTACATATTTACAAGGATGGTTCTGTGCCCGAAGATGGTAGAGCAGGGGCTGCTTTGATAATCCCTGCACTAAGATGTGTAAAGCAATATCATTTAAGTAGATATTTATATATCTATACTGCTGACCGCGTAGCCATGCTTATGGTTTTCAGTAGTATTAACACTTTGCCAACGTATACAAAACAAATCTTAATTTGTTGTAGATTCTAGTGTTACTTGTGCTTAGTAACTCACCAAAAAGACAAGAAGCGAAATGACAACTGAAATACGATAGCCTGTCTCATTCATCTTTTGTCAATTAAAGATATTTCAGTAGCTTTCGTCTGGGTTCCTTCTCACAGTGGGGTTATTTCTAATGAGACGGTGGATCAAGCTGCCAGAAAAAAAACAGCTCACAATTCTGAAGGAAGGCTACAGTAACTCTCTCCATATCATTAGATCTACAAGTGTTACAGACGGATAGAGAAAATATCCCAGCGATTCAGAAAATACTTTCAAGAACTCTGATTGTCAATGTTATCTTAACTGCTTGAAAGGAACTAATACAAATATAAGTCCAGCACCCTCTTCTTCCAGGCTTTCTCTTCAAGTCCCAAATACATCATCAGCTTAAATGTATCGTTTTCACTGCAATGCTCCCCACACCAAATTTTGCAAAAATGCTAGAGTTGTAAACAAATCACAGTGAATCACTTTCATGTGCACTGCTTATTCACGGGGCATCCACTTAATTATTTATTTTATTTCATTGTTATCATTATTCAACAAGTTATCATTATTCATTTATCATTCATTTATCTTTTATAAACAAATGCTTGGTCACTGTCATCCTTCCAACTCTTCGTTTTCACACACCACGCAGACGCACGCACGCACGCACGCACGCACGCACGCACGCACAGCACGCACGCACGCACGCACACACGCACGCACGCACGCACGCCACACACACACCACACACACACACACACACACACACACAACACACACACACGCACACACACACACGCGCGTGCACGCACGCACACGCCCCGACACACTATAAACA
>CM060333.1:45248410-45255910 GCA_030674155.1 Stramonita haemastoma | reverse complement strand
TCCTTCCCTATATGACAATTTAGCATCTTTCTCACACCTCTGGCTCCGTTATATCATGACAATTTAGCATCTTCCTCACACCACTGACTCCTTGTTATAGGACGATTTAGCATCATCTTTACGCCACACTTTCACAATCAAAACTTAACCCTCCAAGTGGTAGGCAATGCGAAGACACTAACCGTCCATTGAACAAACTTTTAACAAAAATATCCTCCCCCCCCCTTTAAAAACAGCAAAAAGCAAACAAAAACAAAAAAATACACAAACAAAAAATTACCCCCCCAAAAAAAAACCCAACAACAACAACAACAACAAAACATACAAAAACAAACCCCAAACCCAACCCAAAAGAAAACAAAAAACCCAGGCTAAGTAGCGGATGCACTGTCAGGCTTCTAGCTATCATGCACTAGGCAATGATCCGGTTCCATGTAGGATGGATGGGAAAGGACGGTAGAAAACGGACATGTATGCAATAATAGCAATAATAGCGAGGTAGATCTGAGACCTCTTTACAGGCCAAAATTCACCAAGATTTCTAGAAAGCAGCCAGTCAACATCCCTTACTTGACTTACAATTTTACACACAGAAAAAAAGCCTGGACAGAGAACTATAGTGATTAATTTTTCTCGCTGGGACCAGTGTCAAAGCGACAGAGACACAGAAGTGACTAAAAGACCATTACAGGATTGACATTGCGCTGGAAATTACATATGTTCGTTTCAATTGGTTTTATCTGTCAACTTCAGCACGGAAAACATCCCCACCTTCTAAACAAATTTGTGCAACGTCCACTCCTCTTATCATATTTTTGTTTCTTCTATTTTCTGTCTTTTTTCCCTTTGTCTTGTCTTGTCCTTTCTTTCTTTCATTTATTCTTTATCTTTCTCTCTTTCTTTCTCTGTCTGCCTGCCTACCTGTATTTGTTTTCACTTAATTCTGCCTTACCAATATGCAGGCCTGTACGTTGTCAAGATATGTGTCTTCCCATACACCTGATAACTAAGCCCTCTCATTCTTACAATACATATACATGAGCCTGGCATGCACAAACTGCCATTTAACACTCTGTTGTGTATACCGCATTTATTTGTTGCGTATACCCCATTTATTACCTTTTTAATTATTGTACATTCATTTTTGGTAGGGTGCATAAACAAATTACTGATACAACTTCACAGCAGTAAGCCTTCAAAGTTCGTTTTCTGGGTGGGGTGGTGACCAATGTATGGGTGAAAAGCCTAGGCCAGGGGCATACATATCCAAAGTTTTTTTTCAAAGGACTACTGCATCACTCTCACGTTTCCTCTTCCAGTTTTGCTTCCCACCGTGGTCAGACCAGTTAGGGACTACTCTCTGGTTTGGACAGGCTTCTCCTGGCCTGGTTTTTGGTCTGTACTATAATGATCATGTTCACATTTTGACATCATTCTTTGACGTATTGTCTGCCCTTTTAATGATACCATAACGGTCCTGTCATCTGGGCTATAAACGGCACAACATTTGCTTTTGTTTAGGTTTTTTGGGGGGGTGGATTTTTTTGTTCTGTAATAACCATTTTTTTCTTCAGCTAGAACTCCGAGGTGAGATTTAGTGTGCATGAATACATATGACCGCTCAGTCACTTACACACCATTCCGCATTCGGGGATGTTGTCTAAACACGGAACACCCATGCGCATGCTTTTGTTGTTGTTGCTTGCTTTTAAAATGTTATCACCATTTTCTAAAGCCACGCACTGGCCTACTCTTCCAAAAGGTGGAACGGGCTTAATACTTTTAATATGTGACCAAGATGTTCTGTGTATGTTCGTACACAAGGCCTCGGTGTGTAAGCTCATTTGAAGGCCTTTCTGGGGAGTGAAGTTGCCACTGACGTTAACCGCAGGGAAATACTCCACACTGAATGAGCAGTCTGGTGTGATTGGAACCTGCGCCATCAGATCGCAAGCTTGACGCTCTAACCACTAGCATATTAAGTTATCACACTACAAACCCCCCCCCCCCCCCCCCCCCCCCCCCCCCCACACACACACACACACAAGGATTTTACTGAATAAAGCGCAAACTATTTTTGTTAGTTTTTTAATATTTCTAAAGTGAAGTCGTCTTTCTTCGGATTATACCAAAAACAGAAGTTCGTTCAAACTAGTGGCTGGTTTCTACAGACTTGAGGCCTGCAAGACTGCTGTTCAAACCGACTCAAAGTCTTCTCATTTCGCCAGACCATCAGTGCTGGTCTAACTGCCCGGCTTTGAGGAGAGGTACTCCTAAAGGGCCTGCATAAGCAGTCAGCATTTTGCACACTTTAAAAGTAAAGGTGTCCCATAACCTATGTGGTCGCAGGGGAGTGAGGCATCAGAGACCTCAGCTTCTCTAGGGGCCAGCATATTGAGGGCGGCGCCCACTCTTCTCCTCCCTCGCTGCTTTACCTTAGCTTTCCTGACCCTAAACAGGGCAGGCACCCATTTACAGCTGGGTGAACTGGGGGACTGTACTGAACTCTCGCGTTTCATGTGTGCGTGTGTGTGTGTGCGTGTGCGTCCGTACGTGTGTGCGCGCGCGCGTGCGTGCGTGCGTGTGCGTGCGTGCGCGCGCGAGTAAATACGCACACGCATTCGAGTAGGCTATTATTATGCACACACTCTCTTAGCTCTTAAAAAAAGAAAAGAAGCAAAACCCCCATGTAAACTCCAAGACAAGATCTCTAGATAGGCTTCTTCTGGCTCAACAAAAACACAATCACTTCCAAGCCAAAACAAAAAGCCAAAAAAGAAGCCAAAAATAGGGTACAAAAATTGGGAAGAAGGAAGGTGGGGAGGTTGGAGCTTAAAAAGCCATGAGGCTAGCTAGACTAGACTACTGGTGAAGAGGGATGATGGGGTTAGGGATTGGGGTTTGTGAGCAGGGGAGGGGAGGGGGAGGGGAGGGGGAAGAGACTAAGAGAGGGTGGTGGTAGATGTAATGGTGGCGGGCGGTTGGCGACAATGGCGGGGACCCGGTGTGTTGGTTGGGCAGGGGGAGATAAGGACACACAACAATCAAGGTCAGGACCCCAGACTCGCCTTTTTTTTTTTCTTTCTTTCTTTTTTTCTTCTCTTTTTCCTTCTCTTTCCTTTCACACTCACGTTTCCACAATAGGCTAGACCACCAACCACACCCCCCCTCCCTCTCCACTCAACCAGGCTGGGAGGTAGGAGGGAGGGAGGGAGGGAAAGCTGGACAATAATAGTCCAGCTCCCTCTCCGTCTGCCTCACCCTCCACCTTCCACCTTTTCTTACCCCCCCTGCCCCCCCTCCTTATTTTCTCTGTGTGTGTGTGTGTGTGTGTGTGTGTGTTCTTACTGGGGACATATTATGAACACACGCAAGATCACTCTCCTGAATACCTTGTTACACGATATGTAATACGATACATATGATGTATATTTATAACACACACACACACAGAGAAATATATAGATATATAATCTGAGCTAACAGGAAAACGAAAATACCTAGCCTAGCATTGTCTTACAGAGCTCTATTTTCACCAGAAATGAAATGACACAGGTCTCTTTCCCAGTTTCTTACCCAGCTGGAGTTGTATTGGGAGTGAAAACAAAACCAAAAAAAGTCACTTCAGCTCGCGGCATGACTGTGTAAAGATTATATGGTTCTTTTGATTGATCATTTCATTTTTCACTTGATTTTTCACCATCAGCCATATAACTGGAACATTTTCAAAGGTTTGCAGCTAAATCCTTTGTATACTCATTAAAGGGGGAAGTGACAGGATTTGCAGTGACAGGAGCGTTTCACCCTGGGATGGCTTGTCATGTCTGATATAAAAAAAAAGCACAAGAGTGCTTATCCCATTATCCTCGATACAAAAGAATAAAATGAAAAATGAAAATGAAAATGATGTCTGTATGCTCACACAGAACATTCTCCAACATATGCAGTCTGAGGCAATTTCAGTAGCCGAGATTGTGATCCAGAGAAATGCCATGACACTAAAGCTAATCCAATCCAATCTTCTTGTTTATAGCCCCGCCGACCACAGAGGCCGTATCGGGGCTGCATGACACTAAAACAAGGAAGAGAAAGCTCAAAAGAAGCAAGGAACAACTCTTAAAATGTAAAATTCTGCCACCTCCAATTTGTTTGTTTGTTGGTTGTTTTTTTTAATGAGAATATTCCCTGTGGTAATACCACATCTGCAACTGCCAACCAATCCAATCCGTTAAGCAGATGTTTGACCAACATGTCTTGTTTTTACACTACTGGTGGTTATTGCGGATTCCCACCCTTAACCTACCCAGCTGAAGCTTTTGAGTGCAGTATTTGATGAATGAGTTTGATAAACGGACGATTATAATCACAGATATAACTCATATATTTTGTCCAAGAAAAAACTTCAACTGACTAGTCTAAACAATTCATATTCAACAGTCAACAATGACTGAAGATTTTTGTTCAAACCTATCAACAATTAGGCAATACTTACTGCTTTGTGTTTAGACATCGAAGTCGGAATATGGCTACCTTAATGGCGGGTAAAAATTGTTGTATGAATACCCAATTTCTTACCATTGGGAAACTGCCGTGCACTAGCCAAGGAACAAAAAAAATCTGATATCATTGGGGTGAACAGAGCAGAAACATAAAGGGGTAGGTGAAAAGAGAGAGAGAGAGAGAGAGAGAGAGAGAGAGAGAGAGAGAGAGAGAGAGAGAGAGAGAGAGAGACAGACAGACAGACAGACAGACAGACAGACAGACAGACAGAGACAGAGAGCGCACACAGTAGGAGAAAAGACTGGCTGAAAACGAAAAAAAACAGCTGAAGAGACTGTGGCCAGGAAAAGGACAGATGATGC
Organism: Stramonita haemastoma; assembly: GCA_030674155.1. NCBI lineage: Eukaryota > Metazoa > Mollusca > Gastropoda > Neogastropoda > Muricidae > Stramonita > Stramonita haemastoma. The sequence continues at coordinate 45,251,048 of CM060333.1, read as the reverse complement.
AACATTACAAGTAGCCTGCCTACAGGGGCCTAGCCAGAACAATACAGGAGCCCTGAGACAATACAATACCAGGCCACTCCAGATAAGGCACAAGCCTCAGGGCTCTGGCGGATGCTGATAAATCGGCGGTGGTAAAAATAGCAGTAGTACTCGTAGTAACACCCCTCTACAAACCCGCCGCCCTCGTCCCCTCATTCACTACTCTACACACTACATAGTAGGAGAGAGAGGTGTTCGGCTGACATAGTAATGTGGATGACCACTCACATTTATAAATAATGATTATGACAATGCATATACTTATGTACTGGCTTAATGCAAGAAAAGGTATGAACACGATTTTAGTAGCCAAAGCCTGCAGCCTGCCTAAGAGACGAGTATCCTTAAGTCTTTTCTGGAGTCGCCTATATGCGCATGGTGGCATGGTGTGCATACACATGCATAATATGAGAGACAGACAGACAGACAGACAGAGACAAAGATAGAGAGAAAGAGAGAGAGAGTTAGTGTGTGTGCATGCGTGCGTGCGTGCGTGCGTGTGTGTGTGACGTGTATCACAGCTTTCTTTCGAGGAAGTTGATAAGACGTTTTCCAGTAATCAACACCCCCCCCCCCACCTCTAAACAAACAATCAAACCCCCCAAAAAAATCAAACAAAAAAAACAACAAAAACAACAAACAAACCCAACACCCCCCAAATGTACAGATAGGGGGGGGGGGGGGGGGGGAAATCTCAAGTTGTGATCAGAAGCAGCTGGGTGAATGCGCACAGCTAATGTTACTGCCGAGGCAGCCGCAACCACAACAGCAACCAGGGCCGCCACCTGATGTTGCTGTTGTTGCTGCTGCTGCCATGTCCTTGTTGGATCACCGACTTCTTCACGGCACAGCAGGGCGCCAACCATTAAACTAACTAACTACACTAGGCCTAGGCCTAACCTTTCCTAGTATAGACTAGAGACTGACCTCGCTCTCAGAAAAACTAACAAGGCCTACTGATTGATGTTCAGTGAGGAAGGAAGGCCAGAGTATTGCTCTGGAAGCAAGCAGTCTCTCTGTCTCTATCTGTCTGTCTCTGTCTCTCTCTGTCTGCTTGTTTCTGTGTCTCTCTGTCTCTCTCTCTGTCTCTCACTCACTCCCTCACTCATTTACTCTTTCATACATTAACACACACGCATAAATGCACGCACACACACACGCACACACATGCATACACACACACATGCACGCACACATGCACACACACAAGCGCACACACACAGAGAGTTAATGCACCTGATTACACACACACACACACACACACACACACACAACACACACTCACATGCATAGCGATAGGGAAAAAAAGCACAAAACAGGCCAGGAAAAAGGCACTGGCACTGATGAAGTAAGAGAACAGACAAGGGAGGCAGACACACAACCACAAACTGTGACAAGACAGACAGACACACACACACACACACACACACACACACACACACACACACACACCTCTCTCTCTCTCTCTCTCTCTCTCTCACACACACACACACAAACACTCACACACAAACCACAGGATTATGCAGTCAGCATCTCTCTCCCCCCCCTCCCCCTCCCACCCTTCCTCCTCATCCACCACCACTCTCTCCATACCCCCCCCCCCCCCCCACACACACACACACACACACACACCACCACCACCACTCTCCTTCCAGTCCTCCTCCTCCAAAAAACATACCATCCCAATCTTGAGGACATACATGTAGACATGTAACTACAGAGGACTTGAACCCCAAAGCCACACGCCCGTGCTTGGCTGCCTTGTTGGGGCCAAGTGTGGCCACGGGCGATGGACTGCTTGATAACAATTAGCCCTGGAGAGTCTGTGAAAGTGGAGCTAGGGCCTAGAGGGGATGGATGGGGAGTAGTGGCATAGGGGGGAAAGACGGGGGAGAGGGGGGAAGTTGAGGGAAGTGCTAGAGACTTGTGCTAAGAGAGAGAGAGAGAGAGAGAGGGAGGTGGTGAGAGAGAGAGAGAGAGAGAGAGAGAGAGAGAGAGCAAGCGTGTGTGAGTGTATGTGTGCGTGGATGTTTGTGTGTGTGTGTGTGTGTGTGTGCGTGTGTGTGTGTGTGTATGTGTGTGTGTGTGTGTGTGTGTGTGTGTGTGTGTGTGTGTCTGTGTCTGTGTCTGTGTCTGTGTGCATACACATAAATGAGAGAGAGAGAGTGAGAGAGAGTGCTTATTATATATACACAGTCACAAACAAACAAACAAACAAACACACACACACACACACACACACACACACACACACACACACACACACACACACACACACACACACCCCTTCACAATCTTGAGGACATACAGAGGTCTTGAACTCTTTCAGAACGCAAATCCACTGGAAGCTCTAGAGAGTCGTCTAGAGAAGTTGGTGACCCATCAGATACCTCCAGTACCAGTCCCACACCCATTGGAAGTGAAATGGACAGAAAAACTGAGATGATCACCATAAAACCAAACCAGCGCATGGCAGCCAGCCAGCCAGCCACAGAAACAGACTGGCAAGGTTTGTTTGTTTTGTTTTGTTTGTTGTTGTGGCATCACTTCTGAGCATGATAAGGACAGTAACCATGATGCCTGCCAGCTAGGCTACATG
>CM060333.1:45240910-45243410 GCA_030674155.1 Stramonita haemastoma | reverse complement strand
TTTAACGTGTGCACAGGATGTTCTGCGTGTGTTTGCACACGGGGCCTCAGTTTATTGTCTCATCTGAAAGACTTTTGGGGGAAGTTGAGTCAGCACTGATGTTAACTCCAGAGGAAAAATCCCCTCGACCGGGAATCAAACCTTACATTACTGTGCAGTGATTTACAAAACTCAGTTCATTTATACAACAGAAAGGATGAAATTTGTAGTACAACTAATGTATACATTACTGAGCAGTAATTTACATTACTCAGTTCATTTATACAACAGAAAGGATGAGATTTGTAGTACAATAATGTATTACATTAAAGGTAGAAAAAAGGTAGGCAAATTTACAGGACCCACTTCATTTATACAACAGGGAAAGGATGAGATTTGTAGGACACCAAACTGTGTACCATTACCGTTGCTGAAATTTACAGGTCTTCGTTCATTTGTACAACAGACAGAATGAGATTTGTAGGACAACCAACTGTGTACATTACCGTGCTGAAATTTACAGGTCTTCCTTCATTTGTACAACAGACAGAATGAGATTTGTAGGACACCAACTGTGTACATTACCGTGCTGAAATTTACAGGTCTTCCTTCATTTGTACAACAGACAGAATGAGATTTTGTAGGACAACCAATGTATACATTGTTGTGTTGAAATTTACAGGTCTGAGTTCACTTACACAACAGAAAGGATGACATCTGTGGGACAACCAATGTATACATTACTATGCTGAATTTTACAGGACTTATTTTTCATTTTTAATTTTCATTTTCATACCACTTTGTCATGGCAGATTTCTCTGCTTGAAATTCGGGCTTCACTTCCCAGGGAGAGTGCATCGCCACAAGTGCAGTGCTACCCATTATTATTTTTTCTTTTCCTATCTGCAACTGTGTTTATTTCCCTATCAGAGTGGCTTTTTTTTCTACAGAATTTTGCCAGGGACAGCTCTCTCGTTGCCATGGGTTTTTTTAATGCGCTAAATAATTCTGTGTAACACATGGAACCTCAGTTTATTGTTTCATCTGAAATACTAGCACCCATACCACCACTCATGGTCTAATGGAGAGTGGAAAAGTTTTGGGCCCAAATGGGGACTGAATCATTGCATACTTCCAACCCGAACTTTTGTTTTCTAGGCAAGTGCATTACCTCTAGACCACCGAACCACCCATTATCAATGTTACTGTTCCATATTGAATTGCTTTGGATAATATAAAGTACTGTTCTTTACTGTCCTGTACTGTATAAATTATGATGCTGCACTGTGCTATACTTTGCAATACTTTATTGTAAATATCATATTTTACATAATATCCCTTCAAGGTTCATTAATACAAGCAAGATTCTTTTGCAATGCTTCTTTCTGATCAATTCTTCTAATCCAACATAATCCTAGATATCTCAGGTAACTTTTTCAATCATAAGCAGAGACTGAGATATGCCGGTCATGCAAACAGAAACACACAAACAAATCTGATGACGACAGTTCTCCATGGTAAGGTTGAGGACAGAAGGAAAAGAGGCAGACCACCAACATCCTACATTGCCAACATCACTGAGATCAGTGGTCTGGGAGGGCTACAGGAGATGGTAGAACTCAGCAGAGACAGAGAGAGATGGTGAACCCTGGTGGCACTGTGTGGACCTCCTACCATCGACAGCAGCGATGGAGACAGGTAACACTTGTGTCAAAGCACCAAATAATTTCATACTTATTATTTACTGCCAGAACTTAAGTATATGCAGCATAACATTAAATCTTTATACATTCAGGCACAGAGCCACACCGAAGATTTTGACATCAAAACATAAACATTCCCATCCCTTGAAGATGTCACAACAATGACTCTCACCTGTGTGTCAAGGTCATTGACTTCCAGGTTGACCTTGACCAGCTGTTTATTTACAAAGGTCACCAGAGTCTGAAACAGAAAGTCAATGACTTAACCAGTGTTTGGCATTATTTTGTGGTGGCATGAAAAAAAAAAAGAAGCCATTTATGCAATAATTTGCCAGATGGGTAGGTATATAGCCTGCTTTGAAAATATGTACCTAGGTTACAAGAAGAATATGGTTTTTGAAATGTCCTTTAATCTCTTACATCCATGTAGACTGCTAGCTAAACCCGATTTTAGTTTCTGTTCAGCAGCATTTAATGGCTGAGGTACATATACACACATACAAGAAAGACAGACTTTTCACTCCTCTCAATTTGTCACTTTTCACAAATTACAATGAAAGAAAGAAATGAACAAAGGTAAAAAAAAGGATCTCAATCCCTTTTAATCTAAGAAATATGAATAAATATATAACAAATAATCAATGTTATCATAAAATGTTGCCATAGCTGGCTCTGGTCTTTTCTGGATGTCAGCAAGATTGATCATGTACACCCTCAAAACATCAAACGGATTATTCGTTCACTTGGCTTACAGCTTGTTCCTTGTTTTTTCTTTTTAATTTTACACATATATTTATTTGATTATGTTTTTTAAAAAT
>CM060333.1:45225910-45238410 GCA_030674155.1 Stramonita haemastoma | reverse complement strand
TCCTCTGGAGTTAACATTGGTGCCAACTCCACTCCCCCAAAAGTCTTTCGGATGAGACTATAAACTGCGGCCCTGTGTGCGAACACACCCAGAACATCTTGTGCACACATTAAAACCCATTCCACTTTTTTGGAAGAGTAGGTCATTGTGTGCTGGTGGGAACGATAACAAAATGGCGTCTAAAAACGACACTTGTGTGAATGCATTTTCTAAAATTTTGTCATACTGGCATATAATGGCCTACTCTTATGAAAGGCGGAACAAGTTTTTCACATGAGCACAAGATGTTCTGCATGTAATAATTTGCACATGGGGCTTCAGTTTTTAGTCTCATCTGAAGGACTTTGACATTCAGTTCAATTTTCTTGTCAAACTGGGAAGAAAGGGTTAGGCTGGGAATCAAACCCAGAACCTCTCAGTGAACTTGTTAGGCTGACAAACATCTTAACCATCCTGCCACCTTCTTTCTTGCACAGTACATAAATACTGACCAACTATAACCTCATGATTACTGTTTTTCTCTACAATTATAAAACAGACTTACCAAACCGGGCTCCAATGTCACTGAAACAGAGAAAGAGAACATTCATATTAAGCCATGTACACAAAAGTTTTTTTTCTTACATGACAAATGTTACTTTATTCTAAATCAGCAAGGGCAATTCTAAACAATCACGTCTTGAAATACTGTATTATATTTGATGTCTTAATCTTATCCTCTATTTACCCCCCACCCCCCAATTTTTTTTTTAAAGATCATAGGACAATTCGGATACAGTTCTCTATTTCTTTTTGATTACATGGCTACTGTTCAAGAAGTACTGTCTCAATGTACCTGAATAATGAGACTGTTATGAACATAGAATCATGATAATCACAACCACTAAATATATTATACAATCACAATAGACTTGGACAAATACTAAGAAGAGTGTACCATTAGAAAGTGTGTTTTTTAACGTCAGTTTAACACAATGAAGATGAAAAGTACTTGTGAGGAAAATGAGATCTTTTACACAAAGAATCATTCCTCTTTTTTCTTTCTACAAAACAAAATTACAAATATGCATGCCTTTGATTTTGCTTTTAACACTAAGTGCATCATTTTAAATGTTTCAAAAGTTAATAGAACATTTTCCCAATTAATTTTCAGATAATTTTTTCACATCTTTGAGCTGAAATCGGATAACAATAGTTTTACCATTTAACTTAACAGGCAACTTTATTTTCTGATGGATTCATTTTGGTCTGTTCTAATCTTGCCCCAAAAAACAACAATAAAACCTGGTGAAACATTCTTTACACAAGCAGCGACAATGCATACAAATTGAAAGATTTTAATATCTATAACAGGCAGATCAAGACAGGCTAACTTACTCGTTAGTTGAGGTGATCTCTTCTGTAATTCTTCTGGTCTGCAAGACACCATCAATTTTCTGGAAAAAAAAAGAAAAGAGAAGGCAATTAAAAAAAAACCCCAGCTTCATCTCTTCTTGGAAATGGGATAGCTCAGTGGTCAGAGCGGTCGCTCTCCCCAAGCTAAGGTTAAGCAGCATCGAGTGTGGTTACCTAGTGGATGGGTGACTTTGTGCGCCTCGGCTTCAGTACAGTCCCCCTGTTTGTCCAGCTGTAAATGGGTACCTGCCCTCTTTAGGGTCAGGGAAGGTAAAACAGTGAGGGAGAAGAGATGGGTGCCGCACTCAATAAGCTGGTCCCTGGAGAAGCTGAGGTCTCTGACACCTTGCTCCACTGTGACCACATAGGTTATGGGACACTCTTGAGCTCCACACTATGGACTGCAACAACAATCCCTACCATGCCTGGCTTAGTTACTGTGTGGAGATATCACCTGGCTGATGTGTTATTACACATTTTTTGGGCTTAACTAGACGTGTTGTTTCTTTACATCTGCCTTGTCAAATATTTCAAAATAACAACAACAAAAAATCAGAATCCAAACTAAAAAAGCCCAGATGAAAACAAAACACACAAAAAATTATCTAATCACTGGTTTCAACATAGCAAACAAATGAAACAAAACTACCGAGAGAACTGACAGGTGATCTTTGAAGCATAAGCTTGCAATCTAAGCATGTAAAAAAAAAAAAGAAAAAAAAAGAAAAGAAAAAAAAAAAAGAATATTTTTTCTAATGAAAGCAGCACAGCTCACAGTGAACAAATCTAACAACACTCAGTCCAGAGTGTAAAAATTAGCGCACCCCTTCCCTTTTACCTAGTCCAAGTGTGGTCAGTTCCTGCTATAATTAGCACCAGCTGGACCCATCTGGAATGGGATGGAATGGATTGGATAGCAGCGAGAGGAGCTGAAAGTGGGGGAAACTTACAGCTGTGAGCTCCTACTGCAGGCCTGACACCCATTCTTGTGTTCAGTGAAAAGTACTTTGGAATTTGTTCAGGAAACGTACATCTTAGCAGTGGCCTTAAGGTCTGCTACATGACAATTCCTGTTCTATGACTGATCAATGCAAAAAGGATCACTAACTTCAGAGAAAGTCACACACACACACACACACACACACACACACACGTCCACCCACCCACCCTTCCAAACACGTGCACACGCGCACACACACACACACACACACGTCCACCCACCCACCCTTGCGCACACACGCGCACACACACACATACACACACACATCCACCCCCCCCCCCCCCACACACACACACATATACACCACACACACACACAAACACACACGCACACCCTTCCAAACACACATACACATACACACCACTCCTACCTACCTGTACAACCAGCAGTGTGACACAGACGTTTTCAGGCAGACGTACTGGAGCACGGAAATGCCGAGCCAGGGCCACCAGCAGGTGCAGAATGGCCACCAGATTCTTGGTGTGCACACCTGTGTACAACAGCCAGTCAACCTGTTAGCCTGAGCTCTGGAGGTCCAGCATTCATTATGATACATGTATAACAACAGCAATAAACTTTTTTTTGGATTCCTCAGCTAGAACCCGAGGTTTTCCAATGGTGAGATTTTGCATATGCGATCGTTTTTGCCCACCATGAAGGTAGCTGCTTTTCGACTTTGGGGATGTCTGCTGGGCATGTTTGTACTTGATGCTGCTTAACTAGACTTGGGGAAATTAGCGCTCTGACCACTGAGCTATCCCACCCCAAAATGCATGCCCCAAGTGAGGATCTGAAGGTCGTGTGTTCATGAGTACAACAGACTACCAGATATAAATAAACAAAGTGCATGCACACTCACTGTCCACACTCCACTTCTGCTGGTTCCAGACCGGGGGCAGCTGCAGGATGCGGTTGATGTAGTCCAGCACTACTCGCAGCTTCTGCTTCTGACCTATCTCAGACTGAGTCACCTCCGGGGCCTCCACCTTCACGTTCGCCAGCTTCTCTGAAAACAGCAGGAGGCAGACTGCTGAACACCACACATCATCGGCCATGCATGCTAACTGATCTTGGGTCAACTTTAAGCACAGACCTACCAGTGCTTGAATTTCTGTCATGTATACATTACATACAAGTAGATGATCAGATATGCATGTTGTTGTTGTTGCTGTTGTTTATTGTTGGTGGACTTTTATGGGTATTTTTGTTCTTCTGTTAGAGCTGCAATGGTTACCAAGGGGGAGATTTTGCATTTGCAACCATCTTTGCCCACCTGTGTTCTGGCTTCAGGGATGTATGCTGGGTATGTTGGCGTTTCCATAACCCACTGAACCCTGACGTGAATTACATGATCTTTAACGTGCATATTTGACCTTCTGCATGTGTATACACGAGAAGGGAATTAAGGTACTGGCAAGTCTGCACTTGAAGTTGACCTGGGAGATCGTAAAATCACCAGGCATTGCTGAGATTCAAACCCATGACTTCATGAATGCATAGGATTGAAGACAAATGGTACTAAACCACTCAGCTATAGTACCTGTCAAAACTACAGGTTAAAACCCCCATAATTCACATCAGTATTCAGTGGGTTACAAAGAAAATCTGGTAACATGACCAGAAAATGAGATCATGAGTCTCAAACCATCAAAGCATGTAAGATATTTAACCATCTCTTCTTAGGCTATCCCAAGCACAAGGATGGCTGTCCTTTTCGCATTGTTCTGTAAATCATAATAAGGAAATAATACACTTCTCTGGCACACATCATGACCTCATTGCTCAATCATAAAAGGAAAATAAAACACTTCTCTGGCACACATCATGACCCTCATTTCTCAATCATAATAAGGAAAATAATACACTTCTCTGGCACACATCATGACCCTCATTGCTCAATCATAATAAGGAAAATAAAACACTTCTCTGGCACACATCATGACCCTCATTTCTCAATCATAATAAGGAAAATAATACACTTTTCTGACACACATCATGACCCTCACAGCTCAAAATCTTACCTATCAGTTTCTGCAAGATCTGCCCATCAAACAGATCTTCTTCAATGTCTTTGACGATGATGCGATGGTCTGCCAGTTCATCATTGATCCAGTCCAGCAATATCTGCACAATGACCGTAATAACAAATATCACTCTCCTACTATTAACATAACAGCAATAATCATAACGCCAATTATAACTAAATTTCTATCAACAGGCGAGCAATATTCATCACACTGAGTATCATTATACTACTATCAATAAGATAACATCAAAGTAAATGTTTTTCCTTTGTACAAAATCATTTTCTTCCAGGCAAAATAAGGATAATCATGGACCAAAAAAAAAAAAAAACCCACCCAAGAAGTTTTTAAAAAGTATTTTTCTTCCATCATAATGTATCTGTGCAGCAGGAAACCAGGATTTTTTAAAAACTTTTTTTTTTTTGCTTCAAGGAAAAAAAAAAAGTCAATAAATAAATCAAAAGCCCTGGTCATTTGACCTAGAGCCAGAGGTATTTGCTCGGATTCTTCAATAGTAACACACTCTGGATAATACACGGGTGTGGGCGAGCGCGTGAATGCATGTGAGTCCGTGTGTGTCTGCATGTGCATGTGTGTGTGGGGGTCAAGTCAAGTCAAGTCAAATTTTTATTTCCTGATGGTACATTGAGTAAGCAGTGATTTGCTTTTTTTCATCGAGCCATCTATCTAGGAAAAAAATAAAGAGAAAAATAAATGTTTCACCAATATTGTTCAACTAACATGATTCAACAGCCTTAAAATTAAGATATATCTATAGATTAAAACAAACAAAAAAGAGGAAAAAAACAAAAAAGAGAAGAAAATAAGAAGAGGAAAATGTGTGTGTGTGTGTGTGTGTGTGTGTGTGTGTGTGTGTGTGGTGTGTGTGTGTGTGTGTGTGTGTGTGTGTGTGTGTGTGTGTGTGTGTGTGTGTGTGTTGTGTGTGTGTATGTGTGTGTGTGTGTGTGGCATGCATGTGAATTCTTATACACATACATACAGATAACATACCCCCCCAAAAATATACATGTACTTACTTTGATGAGATCTTTGAGCTTAGCACTTTCTCTAGATGTAGGCTCAATCATAGATCGCTCCTCTGCTTCCCCTGTCCAATGTAAAACAGAAAATGTTACAAACAATGAATTGAATCAAGTCTCAACCGTCTATTCCATTCATTAACACGAACACAACAAATGATACCACAAGATGGCAAATCACCAACAGCATGTCATGATGAAATGAATTTTAAACAGGGTTGTTTTCACTTTGAAAGTTGTTTTTTTAGCATGTTTCTGCTTATCTCCCTTTAGGTTTGCAGAGACTAGTGAATCTCCCTTCAGGGTTGCAGGTTAAAGGGAGACAATCTAAGCCTCAGTTACTAACCCTAAGGATACCTGAGTATGTTTTTATGTAGTTATTTCTCTTTAATCACAGCATTCACACCACCCTGAAATTTTTTATTAATTATTTTTCTTAACAATATCTAAAAGCCCTAATCAATTACTACTTCTCAAATATTTATATGCACATTACAGTTTGGGGGCTATTTTTTCTTCTTCTATTACTGAAAAGGCTAGGCAAAATTGAGCGAAGACAATACTGCATACTGTGCTTTTTTTTTTTTTTAGCCCCTTCAACATAAAAAAATCATCTTTATTATTTGATTTTATAAAAAAAATAATAAATAATAAACCTTTAGAAATGGAATGATCTAGGCCTGTCAAAAATACAAAATAATGCATGATAATACACCAAGTAATGAAACTAAAATCTAAAAGTATAGAATTTAATGTTCAAAACATCATCATTCTTTGCAAATAGGAAAACAAAAATCTCATAGAGATTTTGTTATTGTTGAAATAGATCAAGACAAGCAAGGGTATCAAAAATTTTGATATTCAGTCAAATATTCTAAAATCCTTTTTTTCCCTGAAAACTTTATGCCTGTACTATCTGAGACAGATTTTTTTTTTTAATGAAAGAATGAAGAAAAAAAAAAAAAGCAACCCCAAACAACTAACTTACCACAAAAAAGGGCAAAGAAGTGCAAGGTGACAGATTAACACAAGCTCACCCTTTATCTCCAGCTTTAAATCAATATATAAAGACTCCCCCCCCCCTGCCCCCCCCCCCCCCCCCCCCCCCCAGCAAACAGCTACATATTTGCTAAAAAAAAACAAACAAACAAAAAACAAAAATACCACAACATTATGAAAGTAAAAATGAGTGAAGACAACGAGTAGGACTAAGACACTAGTAACACAGAGACTGAGACAGACAGTCACAAAACTTTCCTACCCAGCTGGTAGCCCTCGGGTCCAATGTCAGGCAGGGTAGGGCTGGATGGAGATTCTATGGCATTTTTCCCCTCCTCTTGCAGTTCATTCACTGCAACATACATCACAAAATCCACTTTGTTAGTTTGTGTTAATAGGGGGGGAAATTGACCAAACACAGAACATACGGGTCTACACACACACATGCAAAATGCATGCATACACATGCATGCATACACATACAAGCACACACATGTGTACAAGTGTGCACACACACTCACTCACTCACACACACACACACACACACACACACACACACACACACACACACACACACACAGACCATACACACACACACATATGTAAAATTATAAATATATAAATAATATATAATTCACACACACACATGCATACCCCCCCCCCCCCCCCCCCCCACACACACACACGCATACCCCCCCCCCCCCCCCTCACACACACACACACATACATATAATATATTCATAATTTCTACTGAAGCTGTTTTTGTGTTTTATGTTCGGAGAAACAGGCTCATATGTTACAGGCAGGTCTACTGACAGATCTTGCCACACACACACACACACACACACACACACACACACACACACACACACACACACACAACAAACACACACACACACACACACACACACACACACACACACACACACACACACACCACAAAATAACACAACACAACACACAAACACAACACACACACACACACACACACGACACACACACACACACACACACACACACACACACACACATTCAAAGTGCTCAAAAAAGAGAAGGGGGAGGGCACATGCAAGAGACTATACGACTACAACAGTACAAGAGTTGGGGGGGGGGGGGGGGGGGGGGGAGCAGCAACGATCATTCATGCACCAATGTCAGCGCGAAACTACATAAAGTCATGTTTGCAACCGTAACTAAAGAAATCTGACTTTATACACCTTATTTTCTTATTCAATCTTCTGAAATCTTTCAGCATGCTCGTGGACTCTCGACCACATTCCTGACATTCTCTTCCAGTTTTTCAGATGAGTTTTTCGTATCGAAGGTGTGGTCCTATCTCTCGCAACATCCGAATGAAAATAACTGTAAACGCACCGTCAAATGCATGCAATAGATACCTTCTTTTATCTTCTTCTTCCTAGCAAGTGTTCCAATTTTCTCGAGAAAGGACTCGTCCTTCTTTTTGGGAGTAAGCGTCCCAGACGCTGAAGTATTCGGAGACGTCGCCATACTCGGAAATAACAGCACTTCCGGTTTGCGGAGGGCGCACTTGATTATATCTAGCCCTTTCCACTCCGTTTTCAATTCCGGCGTGCAGACTTTATATCAACTGTTTAAGTTAGTTTAACGTGCTTATCTATTTATGTCAAACATATAGAATTAAGTCTCAACATAATGAAAGACACAATGAAAGACATAAAGATAAGCTTCATAATGTTTGTGACTGTTACAGAGATCAACATAAAAGTAGGTGCGGAAAAAGACATAGTGTGGTGGCCACGAGTGACGGCTCAAAAAACGACCGAAGATATATATATATATATTTTTTATACGATAGCTTCTTTGCCAAGCCAACAATTAAGTCATTACAAACACTTTTTAAATAATCCAACGTAAGCAGATACACATGGATATCACCAGTAGATGAAAGCCACGAGGGTCTGCACGAATTATGTGTTGAACAACAAAAAAAGTAGAGTTTCTGAAGATTCATGCATGTTCCATGCGTATTACAACAGGATCTGGGCGTCAGTCTTGTCTCATCCCAAAGGCTGACTAGCACTGAGCCAGACCATTCACGGTCACAGAATGGGGTGGAGGTGTGTGGGTGGGTTTATCAAGGGAGGAGACACCTGACTGCAGAACAGATGCCCAGGACCTCAGACCACGATTCTGGCTTCGGAGGTGACGCCGCCACCTTTGAGCATCAAGCCCGACCATTGCATCAAACTCGGCCAGTGTGTAGAGGGAGCCATGAAGATGGACCTAATTTTCAGTCTTTCTGCTGCCTCTTGTTTTATCTTTCTTCTTTTTTCTTTCCTTTCTTTCTCCTCTTTAACCTCTTCTTCTTCTTCTTCTTCTTCTTCTTCTTCTTCTTCTTCTTCTTCTTCTTCTTCTTCTTCTTCTTTTTCTTCTTCTTCTTCTTCTTCCTTTTCCTCCTCTCCTTCTTCTTCAGGTTTTTTAGTTTAGTTTTGTTTTGTTTTGTGCTAACAGTTCAAAATGCTTGGACGAAAGAAAACAGACCAAGTACACGTAAACAGACGAATTAACTACTTGTTAAAAATTAAAAGAACAACAAGGAGGAGAAGGAGAACAACAACAACAAACAACAAACAACACGATAACAAAAACAAACAACGCAAAAGCAAAAGAAAGAAAAGAAAAATATACAAACAAGAAGAAAAAAAAAAAGAAAAGAAAGAAAACAAAAACAAAACTGACCCATCCCACGTTAAAAAATAAATAAATAAAAAGAGAAATGGGCCGCCGATGCCATACTTCTTGCACAACAGATAAATGAGAATTGACAACAGGGACAGAACAAATCTGGGCCATCTGTTAGAAGCGGCTATTTTGCTTGTATTGGTTTTCCCCCCAACACTCCTGAAGACGAAGAAGCTCACAAGGAAAGAGGTTACAGTGCCGGACAGGGGGGGGGGGGGGGGGGGGGGGCTTGGGTGGAGGGCGGTTGGAGTTGCGGAGGAGGAGGCATTTGGGAACCAGACAGAACGTGTTCAACTATCTTATTTATTTTTCATTTATTCTTATATTTCAAGGATAATGGACTAAGCACTAATGTGCCTTTTTTTTTTTTTTTTTTTTTTTTTTACATCCAGTGCCCGAGTGCATACTGTTTCGTCAATTTTGTCATCCGTTCCCACTGGCACAAATGACCTACTCTTCCGATAGGTTGTAACAGGTTTTAACGTGTTTTTTTAGAAAAAAAAATTTTTAATGTGTGGAGGACGATCTCATCCGAAGAAGTTCCAGGGGAGTGGTGTCAGCACCGATGTTAACTGGCAGAACCTGAGCTGTTAGATCGCAAGAGCAACCTTCAACCCTCTAACCGTCAGGCTACCCCGTGCTGTCAAAGAAACAACGAGGCATCCACCCTTCCCCCCTGTTTTGTTGTTGTTGCTGTTGTAGTTTGCGTTCCCCAGCTTAATGTGGTCACCAAGTAGGCCTACTGTGCACTCTGATTCACTGATTCCACTGGGGAGTTACTGTAAGATTGAAAATTACAAAACTGCACACATACGGGGACTGGATGTAAAAAAACCCACATGAGTGTTTATTCCATTATCCTCGAAATAAAAGAATAAATAATTAAAAAATAAATAAATAAATGATCTTCAACTTCAAAGGATCACCCTGATTTGATGCAGGACACTCAGCTCGACATGACAATATCAGTCAGTTATCATAAAGTCCCCCCTCCACCCCCACGCCACCCCCAACACACATATCCAATGACTGGAGTACTTCAGTGAAAACTTCAGTTCATCAAATTTCTCCTGTTGTCAGTTGTGTGCCAGACTGAAGTGCCACAAGTCACTCATTCAGTCAGTCGATTGATTGAGAATAAATACGCAAATAATGAGAACATACATGAGTAAAAAATGAAATAATAATAAAGGAAGAAAGAAAGAAAGAAAAAGTTTTGTTGTTTTTCAAGTGTCTTTCGCACGCGTAGTGTATTTAATTTTTAAAAATCTTTTGCTTTGAGGATAGGGGTTGTGTGTGTGTGTGTGTGTGTGTGTGTGTGTGTGTGTGTGTGTGTGTGTGTGTGTGTGTGTGTGTGTGTGTGTGTGTGTGTGTGTGTGTATGCGCGCGCACGCACGCATGCGTGTGCGTGTGACTTGTGTGGCTGTGCGCGCGCGTGCGCGCGCGTGCGTGCATGCGTGCGTACGTACGTGCGTGCATGCGTGCGTGCGTGGGTGTGTGAGCACATGTACTCAAAGCACACTTTTAAAGTTTTCTTTTTTGCCAAGTTTCGGAACATTCCATATACGCCACACAACACCTGCCAGTCACAATCCCGACATATGTATGGCCTCTGTGGTCGGCGGGGCTATAAACAGCATGACTGGATTGATGGCCGATGCCATTAATAAGAACAAGACACTTTCCAAACTGTCTAGTCCATCGCCAGGTGACAGTATTTCCGTTAATGTCTTTAGTGGCAGATACACCCGAAACTAAGTTTTAGGCTGTTTCCTCACTATCATGTTGCCCTTTTTCTACGTAGATAAATAATTGTGTTTCGTGGAGTTATGTTCTGCAAGTATTACTTATATTCGTCTGCCCACATCTTCCTATCGCTGTTCCGGTGTGGGTGCCGGGGGCACTTTCTGTTCGTTCACCTCTCCCTTGAATTTCTCAGCTCTTTTTTTCTGTCCTTATTTTCTTGAAACTTTGCATCGAAAATTGATGACTCTTTTTTTCTCTTTTGTTGTTGTTACTGTCTGTTGATTCTGTCCAAGTTTTCTACCTCCTTAACCACGCCCTTTTCTTTTTAAGTCTGAAATATGTTTTTGTGTGTGTGTCACTCCCAACGTCCTTGAAAGTGGAATTTTCCAGAGCTACATTCCTTTTTTCTTTTAAAATAGTAGCTACATCTGTCATGCTCTTCTTTATTTTTATTTTCATTTCTTCTTTTATATCGAGGATAATGGAATAAGCACTCATGTGTTTTTTTACATCTAGTCGCCGTGTGTAGGCTATGCAGCTTTGTAAATCTTGTCATCTGTTCCCACCGGTACATGATGGCCTACCCTTACGAAAGGGGGAACAGGATTTAACGTGTGCGCAAGATGTTCTGAGTGCGTTCGCACACGGGGCCTCGGTTTATAGTCTCATCTGTTGACAGCATTTAGTAGGCTACTACTTGCGGATATCAGAGCAATACAGGACAAGAAACGGGAACTAAGCACAATTTATCATGAAAAAACAAAACAACAACAGCAACAAAACAACAACCACCACAACATTGAACACAGACGACTGCAAAGTGGACATGAAAGCCTTTGCAGAGAGCGCCCTGGCATCCATAGGGGAGACTACTAGGGTGGAAGGCGGAGTTCTGTGTCTTGGACTTTGGCACTCAACCGGCATAAATAGAGGATTTTAGTGAACACCTTCTGTGATGTGCCACATTGACTCTCAGTGGAATTAAAGGAAGAAAAAGGAGAAGAAGGAGGAGGAGAAGGAGGAGGAGGAGAAGAACAAGAAGAAGAAGAAAAGAACAAGATAATCATGATTATTACAACTCATAGCACAACGCATTTTCGCACATCATGACAGACAACAGTTGCTGTCTGAGCGTTCGACGCACAAAGAAAAGAATAAAGATCATACTCCTATTAACAATGCATCGTGAATATAAAAACCATAGCATTAGGCCATTTACACACCACGTTATCTGATAAACTAGCAAATAGGTTAAAACGAGTTCTGTAAACCTTGTTTTGACCTCACCATCTCATCTTAAAGTCTTCCATTATAAATCTATATCACAGAAAAAAAAAACACTCTCCGAGGGCACTGCGCCAAGGGGTGAAATAAAACCCTATGAAAAAAGTCTTGCCTTCTCTGGGTCATGCTAATATGTAATGTGAGGCCATTGTGATGAAACATGTATCACCAATGCTCAGTTGACAACATTTCAAGGGTGTTTTATATTATTTCAAAGTCTTGGTATATATACAAACTGACATATCTCGTTCGGTGTGTGTGTGTGTGTGTGTGTGTGTGTGTGTGTTT
>CM060333.1:45200910-45220910 GCA_030674155.1 Stramonita haemastoma | reverse complement strand
ATAAAAATGGAACAACAACAGCCCCCCCCCCCCCCCCCCCCAAACAAACAAACAAAAAAGTTACAATTAATTTTTTCCCAGATACTCAGCACGTTAACGTTGATAGGCAGATGGTGTTGATGATGTAAGTCTACTGATTTGACCTTGGTTAGTCGTTAGTTAGATAAGAGTGTCACATACAGAGAGAGAGAGAGAGAGAGAGAGAGAGAGAGAGAGAGAGAGGAGAGAGAGAGAGAGAGAGAGAGAGAGAGAGAGAGATTTGATTTGGTTTGATTTGATTTGATTTGGATTTATTTTATATCGCGGATAATGTAATAAGCACTCTTGTGTTTTTTTGACATCCAGTCCCCGTGTGTATGCAGTATGGAGAGAGAGAGAGAGAGAGAGGGGAGAGAGAGAGAGAGAGAGAGAGAGAGAGAGAGGAGAGAGAGAGAAGAGAGAGAGAGAGAGAGAGAGAGAGAGAGAGAGAGAGAGGTGGGGGCTGAGGTAACCAAGACAGTGTGGAGACGACATTAGTTCTTATCAAAGATGTTTTAGATAGTGGCTGATAACTAACCATAAAATGGGCGAGGTATAGGCCTACACATATTTCACCACTCTGCGTGTGCGTGCGTACGCGCGCGCGTGCGCGTGTGTGTACATGTGTTGCGTGTGCGCCGTGCGCGCGCGGTGTATGTGTGTGTGCGTGCATGCGTGCGTGTATGTGTGTGTGTGTGTGTGTGTGTGCGCCGTGTGTGTGTACACGTGTATGTGTGTGTGCGCCGTGTGTGTGTACATGCGTATGTGTGTGTGTCATGCGCGCGCGCGATGTGTGTGTCCAGTAGATCTCGGTAACTGCTGAACGAAACTGGTCGGACCAGGGAAAAGACCAGATGTTTGGCATAGCATCTGTGGAGAGTGATCAATGACGTTGACTGTGACCTCGCTTCAAAGAAGTAGAAATACGCCATTTAAAAACCTCAAGCAAAAACAACTAGCCAGAAAAACAAAGCCCAAACAAAACACACAAAAATGAAGAAGAATAAAATGAGGAGAAAAAATATTTTTCTTACGAAAAATCATTGTATTGCGTTATATTTTAGTGTAGTGTAGTGTAGTGTAGTGTAGTGTAGTGTAGTGTAGTGTAGTGTAGTGTAGTGTAGTGTAGTGTGTAGTGTGTATGTGCTGTGTGTGTGTAGTGTAGTGTGTGTAGTGTAGTGTAGTGTAGTGTAGTGTAGTGTAGTGTAGTGTGAATACATAAGTCACAGGAGAGTTCTCTGCGTGGAATTCGGGCTGCTCTCCCTGGGGATAGCGCGTCGCCACAAGTGCCGCGCCACCCATTTTTGGTTGTTTTCCTGTCTTTGACTGTATTTGTTTCTCTATCAGGGTGGCTTTTTTGTTCAGATTTTTTCCAAGGACAACTTTCTTGTTGCCGTGGGTTCTTTTACGTGCGCTAAATGTACGTAACGCACGGGACCTCAGTTTATCGTCTCATCCGAAAGACTAGCACCCAAATCGGTCTAGTGAAAGCAAAGAAAAGTTACGGGCAGAGACGGGGATCGAACCACCACGCCCTTCAGACCCGGAGTTTTCGCTTTCTAGGAAGGTGCGTTACCTGTACACCACCGATCCACCAAATTTGCAAAATGAGGTTAAGAAAAACTCTTAAATGTTTCAGACTGCTTTTCTCTCGCCCTTGAGACTGATTCGGCAAAACTGGGTCATACTGATGAATCATTCCGTCTTTCCATCTATCCTTTTATCACTGGTGACAATGTACATGTGCGCCTGTATACCTACTTCTACATGGTAGTTTGCAGAGAGGGGCTTTTAAAAAAAATTGTTATATTCTTTTATATGGAGGATAATGGGATAAGCACTCGTGTGCTTTTTTTTTCCATTCAGTCCCCGTGTGTATGCAGCTGTGTAAATATTGTCATCTGTTCCCACCGGCACACAATGGCCTACTCTTACGAAAAGCGGAACAGGGTTTAACGTGTGCGCAAGATGTTCTGCGGTTCGGTTGTCTAGAGGTAACACACCCTAGCAGAAGTTGAGATGTCTTTAGTTCGATCCTCGTTGAAACCTTAACTTAAAAAAAAAACCCAACTTTTTCTTCTTCTTTGTCGTGGAACACCCAGACAGCAACTATTGTTGTCTGTCATTGGAGCGAGAATACGTTGCACTGCCGTTAAGTGCCGGACCAGTCAGCCCCAACACATCCAACTTCGACATGGGAGAGAATTGTTGTCTTCAAGTCTGACTGGAAAAGGGAAGGAGAATGGACTAAACGGCAGCAAATAAACCAAAAATGTGACAGGAAGAAAAGGAATAAGGCAGAAATAAAGAGAGGGATAGAAAATAGCGAATTTCTAGCACAGAATTTCCAGAAGGTGGGATGCTATTTATACTGACAGCCCCCCACCCCACCCCCACCCCCCGGGCATTCCCACGGGGAATTAATTTTTTTTTTTTTACCCCCCACTAGACTTGGAGTTGTGGCCTCAGTGCTTATCTTCTCGATGAGACGAAAGACGAAGGTCCCTGCGCAGCAGGAGAGTTGCCCCAAGCATATTTCTGTAGAAAAAGTCACAATGATAGGGTAAAAAACACACAAGCAGACAGAATAGTTACATTTGAAAATGGGTGGTGCTGCTCTCTCCCGGGGACCGCATCTCGAGTTTTACGTAAAGAAATTAGCCGTGACCGAAAGGATACTGATCTATCCTGGGGACGGGGATAGCTTAGTATAGTGGTCAGAACACTCCCTTCCCTCAAGCTAAGGTTAAACAGCATCGAAGTGGTTACCCATTGGATGTGTGACTGTTTGCGCGCCTTGGCTTCAGTACAGTCCCCACTTCACCCAGCTGTAAATGGGTACCTGCCCTCTTTAGGGTCAGGGAAGGTAAAGCAGCGAGGGAGAGGAGATGGGCGCTGCCCTCAATGTGCTGGCCCTTACAGAAGTTGAGGTCTCTGATGCCTCGCTCCTCTACGACCACATAGGCTATCGGACACCTTTACCTTTTACTTTTTTATCATTTAGAAGATAGTGGTGTAGGAAAACAAGAACAGGTAACCACTTACAACTTCTCCATCATTTGGTCAGTAATAGTGATGTGGTTTGACTTGCAATGATTTGCTTTTCACTGATGTCCTTAGACTGGCAATGGGTATAAACAACAGATAGGCAACAAGACAAATGAGTAAATGCTATTCCTCTATCTCAAAAAGAACAAATACCATTGCACATAAAAAGCAAACAAACTGAAACCACACAAAATCAAAACCAAAGCAAGCAAGCAAAAGAAAACCCACCACCACCCACATACATAAAATGCACACACGCGCATGAGGCTTCTTCCACAGCAGGGAGTAAAAACTGGAAACTCCCCCGTGGGAATGCAGTGGACCTGTCAGTACAAACAGCATCCCCACCTTCTGGAAATTCTGTTCTAGAAACACCCTCTTTTCTATCCATCTCCTCGTTTCTGCCGTGTTCCCTTTCTTCCCGTGACCTTCTTTTCTTTTTTCTGCCTTCTTTGTCCATTCTTCTGCCATTTTTTCCAGAAAGACTTTAAAGATAACCGATTCTCTCTTATACTGAAGTCGGATGCACTGGGCCTGACTTGTCAGTACCTAACGGCAGCTGAGGGATGTACGATATATGACAGACAGCAGTAGTTGCGATCTGAGCGTTGACATCGAAGAAGACGAAGAAGATCTTGAAATGGAAGACCTGTGGCTCTGACATGGTCAAAGGACTGCATGAATAATTTACCAGGACTGCATTCAGACAGCGGACAGAGGAGAGGATGAAATACAAAAGATCAAAGTATCGACAGCATGGCTGAGTCCCTTGGTCTCTTTATCCTCGAAAAATATTGCTTAGAAAATGTTCACACTGTCTAAGTTTCTGCTTTAATCTGTCCATTCACTTGTCACTAATGTCTATGGTGTTTTAGCACCAAAAAATTATATCATCAGTCTATCTTAAGTATTAGTTATCCTCGAAGTCGGAATGCAGCTACCTTCATGGTGAGCAAAAATGGTCGCGTACGTAAAATCTCACTGTAGTGAACCTTTGAGATCTAGTGAAGGAATGAAAAAGAACATTTGCAGATATCATGTTGACCTCATTATGTAAGTATTGTGTTAAACATTATGTTATGTTCTCAATCTTTGTAACATTAAACATCTTAATATCTTCCTGCTGCAGTTTAAA
The DNA here is from genome assembly GCA_030674155.1 of Stramonita haemastoma. Classification (NCBI taxonomy): domain Eukaryota; kingdom Metazoa; phylum Mollusca; class Gastropoda; order Neogastropoda; family Muricidae; genus Stramonita; species Stramonita haemastoma. The sequence goes on along the minus strand of CM060333.1, from coordinate 45,216,709 downwards.
TACATTTAAAATACTACTACTACTACTACTACCGTAAAATCCCTAGCATAAGCCCACCATCTAGCAAACGCCCACCCCCCACTTTGGGCCAAACAGTTGTGCAAAGGGGTAGCTACCTAGCAAACGCCCACCCTGCTTTTTTCAAAGAGACTATGCTCACTTTCACTAGAATTTGTGCATACTGTTCTAAAAGTCATCTTTCCCCCCTTCTTTACCTTTCCGTGTTTCTTTCCTTTTGTCTTATTCTTTGTCCCCTCTCCTCACTCCCACCCATCCCCAACAAAGTGACTTAAAATTACCTTATGCTTTTTCCACTGACGTCTTTTGTCTGTCAGTGATGTACCAGTACTTTGACGACGCTTCCTGATGGCCGAAGCTGGTTCTTGAATCTCTCTGTGCCATTTTTGCAAAATGCCGAAGCGACAGTCTTACACTGTATCTTTCAAATTGGAAGTCATCCAGTATCTGGGTAACGAAGCAGGTGGGAATGTTTTGGAGTGTGCCCATGAATTTTCTGTGGATAGGAAGAGGGTCAGGGAAGGGAGTGAAAACAGAGATAGACTTGAACAGCAGTACGGAAAAGACAAACAAAAACGGAAACTGTCAAAGAGGACCAGCAGCTAGATCTGAACATGTCGACCAAGGTGTGCTGCATTATCTGGAAAATGAAAGATCTGAAGGCAGGGTATTGCGAAACAAGGACCTACAAGGAAAGCAATGGAACTCGTTGGCCTTCTTTGCCTCAAAGTCCCTTTTTTTTCTATTTTCCTTCACTTCTACTCACACGACCTAACATACACGCTTTAAGGGTTTGTATCCACTCAATTAAACGGTTGAGCACAAAAATTACTTTGTGCAAAGGGGTCTATCCCTAGCAAACACCCACCCCCCAATTTTGCCCTAAATCAGTGCACAGGGGGGGCTGGGCGTATGCTAGGGATTTTACGGTACTAATTGTGAACGGAATTTATATAGTGCTGTATCTTGCACAGACAAATCAAAGTGCTTATAACCAACCGTATTCTTACACAGTCATGCAACAAATATCAATAGTTTAAACAATACACAATCACACACACACACACACACACACACACACACACACACACACACACACACACACACACACACACACATATTTATATATATATATATATATATATATATATATATATATATATATATATATATTATATATATATATATATATATACATACACACATACATATATAAAGGTTATACACTGCGGCAGGGTGATGGGATATCAGGCTGTTGAAGGTTAAAGACATTTCTGAGATTTAAAAAAGAGAGGGAAAATCTTAAGTTTAAAATAGATGTCTTGAGGGTGGATTTAACAGTATCATAAGAAGTTTTTGTATATAAATAACCCAAAGCTCAATCCAGGCACTAGTTCATTCATAATGGGTGGTCCTTTCTAAAAAATATCTTCAATACTGTCATCTTGTGAATGCTGAAGACATTGGGTTTTGTTTGGGTTTTTTTTGGGGGGGGGGGGGGGTTGCGTTTCTCTAATGGTTTCCAAAGGTGATATTTTGCGTATGCGACCGTTTTTTTGCCCACATGAAGGTAGCAGTATTCCAGCGTCAGGGATAGACACTGGTGAAGTATGATAAGTGTCTTGCTGTAAAGTACTAGAGAGGGTCAAGTTTCTTTCACTACTGCTCCTCTGAAGAGTCGAAACTCCAATCAGGGGTCGAAACTCCAATCAGGTCAGCTCAGGCAGGCAAAAGAAATGGTCTTTTCTAAAAACTAAAAAAACAAAACAACAAACAAAAAACCCACCAACAACAACACCAAAGAAAAAAACAAACAACGAAAACAAACCAAAAACAAAAAGAAAAAAACCCTGAAATATTACCACTGGAAGATTTGATTCTTCAGGATTTTTGGCAGCATCTTTAATAAAAACGTTTCTAACCAGTTTCTGCAGGTAGTCTCCCTCTGTTTTGCTCTCCTTCACTCTTGTTTGCTTAAATTGTTGTGAATGTTGCTTGTTGTTGCTTTTTCCTTTAAAAAAAAAAAAAAGGAATACGCTTCTTCTGTTTACTTCTTAGAAACAGGACACCCATCCTTATCCTTTTATCATCATCATCATCATTATTATTAAATTATTATTATTATTATTATTATTATTATTATTTGACGATATTATCTTCATCCATCCCGAGGACAGAACACGGGTACCTTCGTGGTGGGCAGAAGCGGTGAACCTCGGAGCTGTAGCCGAGGAACAAAAACAAAAATTCTGCCTTAGAATAGATAGACTTAGGATCTTATGAGTAAGGACATTGAATGGGTTTTTCGTGACAACAACAATTTCTGCTGCAGGAAGGGGGGGTTGTCTTTCTTTTCTTATCTTTAATTCTTCTTTTTTTTTTTTAACATTGGGTAAATGATATTATCAGTGTTGCATGGACAGTTTAGTATTAAATCCTTTTTTTTTAATCTATTTATTTATCTTTTTAAAAATTTTTTATCGAGGATAATGGAATAAGCACTCATGTGCTTTTTTTACATTTAGTCCCAGTGTGTATGCAGTTTTGTAAATCTTGTCATCTGTTCCCACCGGCACGCAATGGCCTACTTTTACCAAAAGCGCGCGCGCGAGTGTATGTGTGTCCTACAATCGTTCAGCTTTTTCTTTTCGTCTACTATTTAGCTTTTTTTTTTTTCTCGTGTTATTTCCCGGTTATCCCTTCTCTGGGCGATATCAAGTCTGTTTCTTTCGGTTGTTGTTTTTCTTCTGCTGGTGCCTAGTCTGTCCAGTCAGGGTGTTTTTTTTTCCTTTCTCCTTCTCTGATCCAGAGTGGTGCTCACTCTCCTGTATTTTCCCCACCTTGTCTTTTTCCTCTGAGTTCCATCCCTCTTTTTATTCTTCCTCTCATTTCCAGTCTTTCTGCAGATTCCTCTAGATTCGTTGAGGGGTGTGTGTGTGTGTGTGTGTGTGTGTGTGTGTGTGTGTGCGTGCGTGTGTGCGTGCGTGTGTGTGTGTTGTGTATGTGTGTGCACGTGCGCGAGTGCGTATGCTTGGCGTGCGTGCTTGCGTTCATGGGTGTGTGTGTGTGTGTGTGTGTGTGTGTGTGTGTGTGGTTTACAACTTTTTTTGTTTGTTTTTAGGGGAGACCGTATATAGGGTCTTTGATTTTAGGTCAGTTTAAAGGACTCGGCAGCATTCCTGGGGAAAAAAGATGGCCGTCTGTTTATGACGTCACAGGCTGCAGCGACCGATTAAACTTAATGACAGGCGCTTCAGCCCAGTCGGCCATTCCCCCGCGGCAGTTTCCGGCCAAGAATGGCGAACGCAGGTGTCAGCTTCCGCGCGTTTCCAATGATGTCTTTCTTTTTGCTTTCGTCTGAGGAAAAAAATAGTCCAGACCTTTTTACCACAAAACTAGTATCTTTCTGGATCTCTGAACAGAACACATGAAGATTTGTGAGTTTGGGGGTATTTTTTTTCCCTGTTTTCAGCTAGATCTATGTTTTAGATATTTTTTCTATTCAAAAAAAAAAACCGGGACTTTCTTTTCAATCATAAGTTTTTCTTTCTTCTGGTGTGACCTTTTGCTGGCAATTTTGGTTGGGGGGCAAAACTGATTCGTTAAGTTGTTTTATTTTAGTTGTGTGTGTATTTTTTCTAACCAATCGTCCCATATTTTTCGATTGATAAAAATGGGACTTGCTTTTCAATCATAAGTTTTCTTCCTTCTTGGGAGACCTTTTGCTGACAGATTTTGTTTGGCACAAAACAGATTTGTAAGTTGTTTGTTTTCTTTTAAAAAAATGTTTCTCTCTAACCATTGGCCACGAATTTTTCCAAATCAAAGAAAATGGGACTTACTTTTCGATTATAAGTTTTTCTTCTTTCTTGGGCCTCTTTTGCTGATATCAATCAACGTTTGGTGATCCAGAAAACTTCTTTTGTTTCTGTAAATGTGGCACTGCTGTTGAATTCTTTTCTTCTTTAGGTTCCATACCCATCACTAGTGCTTATGTATACATATACGTGCCGTGCTTCGTTTGCAATATGCTGTGAGCCTGAGAGGAGAGAGGAGAGAGGAGGGAGAGAGAAGGAGAGAGAGAGAGAGAGAGAGAGAGAGAGAGAGAGAGAGAGAGAGAGAGAGAGAGAGAGAGAGAGAGAATGAAATATATTGGATTCTTCACAGATTTGATTGCTTAAAAAAAAAATAACAACAAGCTTACAACCATTTTCATTATTGTGTCTCGATACAACTGTGAGAAACAAATGATTTTGCCGAATTTCCGCATTCCTCTATTTTCATCTATATAAACAGCTGGGTACACAAAGGGCACGTGACGGCATCTGGGATGTTTGCAAACTTTGAGTTTATAACAATCTCTCTCTCTCTCTCTCTCTCTCTCTCTCTCTCTCTCTCTCTCTCTCTCTCTCTCTCTCTCTCTCTCTCTCTCTTCTCTCTCTCTCTCTCTCTCTCTTATATTTTGGACTATTAGCATCTTGAAATTTGAGAAGAAAAAACAATTCTGGACGTTTTCAACAAAATGATATTGATAACATCTTGTACATGTTGGTGTAAAGATGACTTTTTCGGAATACTTACAGAGGAACAACTGACCAATGAAGTAGGCAAAATAAAATCATAAAGATGAAGAAGAAGAAGAAGAAGAAGAAGAAGAAGAAGAAGAAGAAGAAGAAGAAGAAGAAGAAATAATAGCTAACCAATCCAGACTGAAAACGCTTTCCGTCTTTAAAACTTTCCTTCTTCCATCTCCCTCCCCCCCTCCCCCGACCTATTTTCCTCTCATCCCTATGATAAGCACCTTCATTATAAAGAAATGAAGATGAACTATGGAGATATCGAAAAAAAAGTTTAAAAGAGAAGACAGAGCGGAAAGGAAGCGGTGTCCCGGTCAAAGCTAGCTGTTCAGACATGAGTCACGTGCATTTCCTCCTGTCTGATGCCTGTCAGACCAATCAGGAGGACTGGAGTGATTCACCATCCCATCATTCTAACACATGAACGTTACTGATTAAAATACCCAGAAGTTCTATTTTAATTGAGGAACAGGGGTAAAGGTAAAGGTGTCCCATAACCTATGTTGTCGTAGGGAAGCGAAGCGTCAGACCTCAGTTTCTCAGCAAGACATCTTCAGCAAGTGTTCTGCAGGATTGTGCCACAGACCTTTCTCAGAATTAAAGACTAGATAATGGCATAGCCTACATTCTTCATCTGGTTCCATGGTGATAAGGCTTCTATAATCTTCCCAAGGGCTCTGCATGCTCCTCTCTCTTTTGATTGTTAGTTTATTGTGAACGTTTGTCTATCTAAAACAACTAGAAATGAACTGATACAAAACGAAAGAGGAAAAGGGTTACAGTTCCAGGAAATGCAAAGTTTCTTGCTTTAGTTAATACCTTATATCTAATAATAACAGTTAGTATTCAGGTATGCCTTCAGTGCCTGGGTTTTATCACAGTTTTTGATTAAACCATTGACGCTGGGGGCAAGAGCAAGTGATAGGCTGTATGAGAACATCTCCAAAGCTGACTGTCCTTATGCCCTCTCGGCCGAGAGAGTGGGGATGTAGTGTGGGCAAGGCATCTCCAGTATAATCAAATTTCTGCCCAATTTCCGAAACAGCAGCTGCCTCCTCTGCTGTTTTGGAGGTCATCATCATCGAATACGATGTATTCAGATCTACTCAATAATGGGGCTTTTAAAGTTAATTCACCAGTAAGCAAGAGAGAAGAGAGAGAGAGAGAGAGAGAGAGAGAGAGAGAGAGAGAGAAAAGAGAGAGAGAGAGAGAGAGAGAGAGAGAGAGAGAGAGAGAGAGAGAGAGAGAGAGATGGTTACAATTTTAAAGATTGTGACTTAGTCTCTCTATTAGTAGTTATTTAGTTGAAGTTTGGATGCAAAAAGAAATGTTTATAGACTAAGAACAAGATTACCTTAAATTTAAAAAAAAAAGTTAAATGAGCAAGGAAAGTGTCTTTTCTGCAACATATTTTGATTACACAGATAGTTTAATGAAAGAAAATAACATAGATAAATCAGTAATTCCACTTTTCCCAGGGGTTCATCAGATTCCGCCATTGAAAAATAAGTCAGCTAACTTTGACACTGACTGTACAAACATAAAAAGAAGACCAAAATTTCTTAATTGTTATTTTCCGTAATGCTTTTTATTTAAGGTAATCTTGTTCTTTGTCCATAAAGATATCTGTTTGCATCAAACAAGGCATAGCTAGGCCTACACTTCGTATGATACATTTCGAAACTGCCATTTTTCTTTGTTTTGACAATGGAAGCTGACATATCTCTGTAAAGATTTTAACTGTATTTGCAAAGACTGGTACTCCAAGAGCTATTTTCATGGCCTGGTTATCTGAGCTTTGCACTTCCTTTAATAAAGTATTAGAAGCAGAAAAATATACTTCCTTACTATGTATCAGTTTCGGTCAAACAAGGGAAAGAGTAAGGTGTATTAATGTTTTAGTGTCCTGACTCTATAGTTGAAAACTTATTATCCTGAAAAAATATGGATTTTTTAAAACGCATTTTCGCTTATATAACAGACAACAAAAAGAAGAATGTACAATAAAGCAATTTGTACAGAGATAAGTTTAATGTTATGATTTTTTTTTTAGTTCCTCGGCTGGAGCTTCGATCTTCTCCAAGGGTGAGATTTTACATTGTATACGACTGTTTTCACCCACCATTAAGGCACCCACATATTTAGTTCGGGGATGTTAGATATTCTAAAAGTGTTCTTTTGAACTACACAGCCAAAAATACCTCACAAATTAGTTTCCTTTTAAATATTTACATTTACAATGTGCAAAACCTGATGCATAGAATTTTAAAACAAATCACGGTTACAATCTATCGCCAGGTTACACCATTGAAAAAGTCTTCTTTACAAAGTGTTCTATGGAGCAATACATATATGTATATATATATCAACTTGATATCACATAATTTGCGTTAATCAAATCACAAGGCTTAATGTAAATATGGTTTTCTGATCTGTCCTCCAGAGTGTGATTCGAACTGTGTGCTGACAACATGGAGTAGGCCTACTAATTATCAGCTTTTCTTGCCAGTTTCCGAAAGGTGTTTATTATGAAAGAACTAGAGAACGGTTATGTATTATCGGTGATCAGTTTTAACAGATTGTTTTCCTCTCGCTACGACAGACACAGCTGCGACTCTCTCTCTCTCTCTCTCTCTCTCTCCTCTCTCTCTCTCTCTCTCTCTCTCTCTCTCTCTCTCTCTCTCTCTCTCTCTTCTCTCTCTTCTGTGTTTCTCCCAACCTTTCTAATTACTGCATAGCAACTGTTCCTAACTAGTCCGAAGTCCTCATGGTTCGAACGATATGCGAACTCAACGCCTAACTGATCGATATACCTCCATTTCAAGTCCTCTCTCTCTCTCTCTCTCCTCTCTCTCTCTCTCTCTCTCTCTCTCTCTCTCTCTCTCTCTCTCTCTCTCTCCTCTCTCTCTCTCTCTCTCTCTCTCCCTCCCTCCCTCCCTCCATATACACCCCCCCTCTCATCATCCCAACTTCGTTCTGACCCCAAAAGCTTTCCTATTACTCAAACGATGAGTAATACTGTTCACATATGACAGAGCTGCTGGCTGTATAGCCTAGCGAACCAGCTGTTGTCGTCTGCCGTACTTGACGTCTGCTTCATTTGTGCGGTTGTTCTTTTGAGCTGTCGATGGATCATAATTGTTGTTATGATGGAGGCCGTCATATGTGTGCGGAGAAAAACAAGACACTCGACGTTTAAAAAGAACAACCAGTGCTGCAATACTAATCTGGATGAATCATTCAGAGTTTTACATGGATGTCTTTGAGGACAAAGCAACTTATCTGGTCGTCATTTTGGTATCATGTTCCCCGGTTTATTGAAACTTTTTTGGGTCTATATTGAACTTTGAAAACAGCTTTTAAAATAGGCTTTTGAACTTAGACGACTTTTTGAGTTGTTGATAAACCTTGTCACAACGAAAAGGAAAGTGAAAGAGTACCACTAAAAACTAACTTTACAACTTTATTTCCAGGACATTAAATAGGAACGAGCTGAAAACCATTTGTCTTCCTGGATTGTGTGCATCATACCATACAACGAAAAATAGGGGGCCAGTTATAGGACAAAGTGCTCAAACTGTCACGTTAAATGGCATGACAAATATGCTGATTAACTGAGTACAGGAAACATACTGTAGAAGAAACTCAACGACACACACTGCGCCACAACTGTGAGGACTTGGAACTGATGATCTGTTGAGAACTATTGCCTAAAAACGGAAACACTAAAAAGTAAAAAGTGGAGAGAACTACATCCAGACCTTTGATTTTGGTGTAGTAGACACAAACGTATTTTTTTCAGAAGACAACAAAAAAAGCACAAAAAACAAACCAAAAAAAACCCGAACTAATCCCCCGCACCTGCAAGCATATTTCACAAAACAGTGTGAGTGAAATCGTTACGGGCTGTACTTGGATACTGCTAGCCAGCCATAAAGGAGTGAATGATAAGGTGGTTACATGTTGGACAGAGATAAGATGAGACAATGAGAGGGACAGTTGCCCGATGTGTGGTGGTTCTTGTCACTCTCGCCCTATCCCACTCTAACACGTCACACACTGGACAAGGAGCAACGGTCAATACGAAAACTGCCAAACTTGCCGAAACTGTGGAACCGATTCGGATTCGACAGAAAGGGACAAACTCTGTCGCAAGGTAAGACAGGAATTAAAGATAAATGCGTGTATGTTGTCCCTTGATGGAGCGAGACCATTCGTTCTTGTTGTCTGTCAGTGTTTGCTGTTGAAGTTGTCTATTCACAGCATATTCCACTGCCTGAAAATATAAATAATAATGATACTTTGTTTCTGTATCTGTCTGTCTGTTTGTCTGTCTGTCTCTGTCTGTCTGTCTTCTGTCTCTCTGTGCCTGTGCGCGCGCGCGCGCGTGCGTGTGTGTGTTGTGTGTGTGGAAGAGAGAGAGAGAGAGAGGGGAGACAAGAGAGAGAGACAGAGAGAGACAGAGAGAGAGAGAAGAGAGATGCTACTACTAATAGTACATTGCTACTGTTTTAAAAATCACTCAACAATGTGTGTGTGTGTGTGTGTGTGTGTGTGTGTGTGTGTGTGTGTGTGTGTGTGTGTGTGTGTGTGTGTTTCGATTCATTTTACGTCTTTTCACAAAATGTGATATTAGACATTAAAAAAAAAAAGAAAAAATGTGTGTGAGTGTGTGTGTATGTAGGGGGGGGGGGGGGGGGAGGAGGAGGGGGAGTTGTGGAAGTGAGTAAGGGAGTTAATTTACTAAATTTACACAGAACAGTTAAGAAAAAAAAAGAAAAGTAAACACAAATGTAAATAATTATTGAATACAGAATAGTAAAAATTCCAAATTCTAAACAGAATCTAACACATGCCCCCACCGTCGCCAGACTAAGGGATAGATAGATAGATAGATAGATAATGATAGATAGATAGATAGATAGATAGATAGATAGATAGATAGATAGATAGATAGATAGATAGATGTTATATTTCTAAACTGCACAATAGAAGACGTGACACACAGAAAATGTGGATTTAAAGTAAGTAAGGAATGACACTAGAGGACTGACAAAACAAAAACCAAAAAAGGGGGAAAACCCCAAGAATGTTGCTATGGCTGATTACGAGACCAAATTTTATAATAATTACACACTAGCATAATGACATATACACTGAGTTATCAATTGGAATTTTGTCAGGAGGATTGATTAGTTGCAGGTAAAAGAAAAATTCTGAAAATTCTGATCGGCGCAAAACGGGAAGTATACACGCGCAAACGGAAAAATATCATGTGTCTTCAAAACCCCAGTAATAAACCAGCCTCCCACACTGGATGGACAAGAGTGAAAGGGCCAGCGCACAGCAGTCCTGCTTCACGCCCTTGTTTACTAGCAATGCGCCAAATGCATCTATAGATCCCCATTATCCCCCATCTCTGCTGGCTCTGCTTGTCTTGCCCTCATCAGGGAACGGAGCCACCATTTGCACGGTCACATTTTCGGAGGGTGGGCCATTCACGGTCCATTCCGATTTACGGTGTCGAGTGCCTTGATCAAAGGGAGCCCATAACACTTCTGGCTCTGTTCTCTCGTTCTCTCTCTCTCTCGTCTCGTCTCCTCTCTCTCTCTCTCTCTCTCCTCTCTCTTCTCTCTCTCTTCTCTCTCTCTCTCTCCTCCTCTCTCTCTCTGTCCTGTCTTTCTCTCTCTCTCTCCTCTCCTCTCTCTTCGTCTCTCTCTCTTCTCTCTCTCTCTCCTCTCTCTCTTCTCTCTCTCTCTCTCTCTCTCTCTCTCTCTCTCTCTCTCTCTCTCTCTCTCTTCTCTCTCTCTGTTTTTCCAGAGTTGGAGATGGCGTTTACATCCTATTACCTGTGCTTCTATCTTCATAACCAGACTATCATTTAGAAATAATTATGACTGCTAGAACTTTTCGCTGGAGAGTACTATAGGCTTACTCTCTGGCGGCTGATGCACTTATTCAAAGTGTCTCCACCCACCCCCCCCCCCACCCCCTCTCCACCCTGTCTCCTTCTATGTTCTCTGTCTGTCTGTCTGTCTGTCTGTCTGTCTGTCTGTCTGTCTGTCTGTCTGTCTGTCTGTCTATCTGATCCCATATTACTGCTTTTGTTCTCATCATAATTATTCTTTTATTTTTCATAGAAATGATAGGTTTTGGACAGACAGTTTATTTAATAATACATCGGCGGTGAGACCAGATTAATAATGAGAAACAACTGGTTTTGTAAAAAGTCACATATTAAACGATATGAAAAAGAGACCGTTGATTTTTTTTAATCGTGGAACTTTTTTTTATCAACTGGAATGTTCTTCACATTTGATTTGATTATCAATATGTGAATGATTAGAATAAAGACAACTTAAAAATATAAATACTTTTTCTTTTGTAAAGTTGCTGCACTGTACATCTTTCAAATTATCTGTAATTCATTTTTAATTCTTAGTCGCAGATTCTGTACTGCAATATAGCTTTACACAGATGAAAGCTTTGGACTTTCAATGCCAGGATTAAAAGATTATGGTCTTTGCTACGTTGAATACTTTAAGGATAAATGTTGAAGAATTCGACCTAACGATTAGGTAGCTGTGTTCCAATTTGTATTAGCCTATAATGACAAAAACGTATTTATTGAGGCATTATGGTTGAAGTAGGTAAGGATGTGCTTTTATTGAATACCTTAAATGGTTAAAAGGATATATTAGGCTGAAGTGTCTATCTCGTGTGTGTGTGTGTGTGTGTGTGTGTGTGTGTGTGTGTGTGTGTGTGTGTGTGTGTGTGTGTGTGTGTGTGTGTGTTGCGTGCGCACGTGCGTGTGTGCGTGTCTGTGTCTGTGTTTGTGTCTGTGTGTCTCTGTGTGTCCTGTGCCTTTTTTGTCTGTTTGCTGTCTATATATCTGTCTGTCTGTTGTATAGATCTGTTGTCTATTTGGATCGGTGGTCTGGAGGTAACGCGCCTGTCTAGAAAGCGAAAAGTCCGGGTCGGAGTGTGCGGCTGTTCAAATCCCGTTTGGGCCCATTGGCCCAACCCCCCCCCCCCCCCCCCCCATCCATTAGATCATGAGTGGTGGTCTGGGTGCTAGTTTTTCGGATGAGACGACAAACAGAGGTCCCGTGTGTTACACATTATCATTTAGCGCACGTAAAAGAGCCCACGGCAACAAGAGGGTTGTCCCTGGCAAAATACTGTAGAAAAAGCTACTCTGATAGGGAAACAAATACAATTGCAGACAGGAAAAAGAAAAAAAAAGGGTTGGCGCTGCACTTGTGGCGACGTGCTCTCCCCGGGGGAGAGCAGCCCGAATTTCATGCAGAAAAATCTGCTGTGACGTAAATAAATAAATAGATATTTGTCTGTCTCCCCTACCCCATCTTCCTTCTCGTCTTCTGCTTCTTTTTCTTCTTGCTCTCCATCTTCTTTCTCATTTTCCCCTCAAAATGACGTAGAGATCAACCTCACCCATTCTTCAGTCAACATTTATCTCACACACAACACACACACACACACACACACAAACCAAAACCCACACACACACACACACACACACCACACACACACACACAACACACACAACACCACACCACACACACCACACGCACGCACGCACGCAGCCGCACACACACAACACCACACACACACACACACACACACACACCAAACCAATCACAGAGGTCTTGCAAAACTGGAGATTTCCATACTAAGTATTAGCTTTTTTAAAAAAAAAAGAAAAAAAGAAGTGAAATCTGTTACTTAAGCCGTTTTCTTTTAACAATGCTTCGACACGATTTAAGAGGCTCCCAAGGAAGGTGGTGGTGTTTTGACGGAACATTGCTTACATAGAACTGGACAAATCTATGATCCTGTACAAAACTATGTTGCATTGCTCTCCCCCCCTTCCCATCCCCCCCCCTCTGCTCCCCCCCCCCCCCCCCCCCCCCAAGATTTTGTAAGTTTTTGTTTTTGCTTTTTGTTTGTTTGAGGGGGAAGGGAGGGGGAGGGGAGGGGGGGGATCATGTAGCAGGTGCTTCAACAGACGTTTTGGCATTCAGCGTTGATATATGAGGTGACTTCTCTCACCTGTACTCTTCAACCTCTTCCTCGAAAACATCATGACAGAGACACTGCAAAACCACAACACTTCCATCTCCATTGGTGGAAGACCCCTTTGCAACCTCAGATTTGCAGATGACATTGACCTCATGGGCAGCAGCAAACAAGAACTGCAAATCCTCACAGACAATTTAACAGATCGAGCGAGCACATACGGCATGGAGGTCAGTACAGAGAAATCAAAGATCATGGTCAACAGCGCGAGTAATGACATCACGGAAATAAAGATGAATGGAGAAATACTAGAAGAGGTGAGCCAATTCAAATACTTAGGCTCCATCCTAACAAAAGATGGCACATCAAACAATGAAGTGAAAGCTCGCATTGCAACAGCAACATCTGCTCTAGTCAGACTCGAGAGGATCATCAGAAGCAACATCAGCTTCTGCACCAAATACCACCTTTACAAATCCCTCGTGATACCTGTCCTCCTATATGGCTGTGAATCATGGACTCTGACAGCAGAGTTAGAGAGGAGAATCCAAGCATTCGAGAACAAGTGCCACAGAAGACTCCTCAGAATATCATACAAAGAACACAAGACCAATAACTATGTGAAAGAAGAAATCAAAAGTGTGTGGGCCCCCAAGAGCCTTTGCTCTCCACCATAAAGAGGAGAAAGCTGATGTGGTTTGGTCACACCACAAGACACAACACTCTAGCAAAAACCATCCTGCAAGGAACAGTCGAGGGCAAGAGAAGAAGAGGCCGCCAAAAGAAATCATGGGTTGACAACACAAAGACTGGACCGCCCAACCCCTGCAACACCCTCCTACTAGCCACACAGGATCGTGAAGCATGGAAAAAGATCGCTGTTGCGTCTTCTCTCATGTCCCCCTACGTCCTTTGGGACATGGGACTGAGTGAGTGAGTGAGAGTGAGTTGATATATGTCTGTCTATCACACCTTGTTCAAGGTGTTGTTTCCCAACTCCAGCAGAAGCTTGTAAAGTGGCGATTGTTTTCAAGTTGAGGTATGGCGAAGACAGTGCAGGAACTGCAAGGCCCAAGGTGGGATTTCTTCTTAGTCTAACGCTCACACTGCAACTACTGGGTTTTTTTCCTTCTGCAACTGTATTTGTGTCCCTATCAGCGTGGCTTTTTTCTTCAGAATTTACCAGGGACAACTCTTTTGTTGCTGTGGGTTCTATTACGTGCGCTAAATAATTATGTGACACACCTGACCTCGGTTTATTGTCTCATCCGAAAGACTAGCACCCGGACCACCACTCATGGTCTAATGGATGGGGGAAAAGTTTTAGGCCCATGCGGTGTTTGAACCACCGCACTCTTCGACCCGAAAAATTCTATTTCTAGACAGGCGCGTTACCTCTAGACCACCGATCCACACCTGCTACTAAAGTAATTACGAAAATCTGAAATGATAAAATTATATGATATCATCAATAATTTTACTTTAAAAATCATTTTTCAAAGGATCAATTCATGATCTATTGTGTGCTGAAAGACCGTGTATTAGTATTATGTTTAGAATAATGTTTACTTTGCACCAGACCTGGAATACGTTCAAAATTTCCAATATTTAGGTTCTCATGAGAATAATGGCCCCTGTCTACAAGACATCAAGGCTATAATAAGTATGGCCAAGCAAAAGATGAATCAGTTAAGCAATATTTGGAAAGACAAAGACATAGCTAAATATCTCAAAATTAGAATTATCAAAACACTAATCTGGCCTGTCTTGCTGTATGGGTCAGAAACCTGGACTCTACGAAAATTGGAAATAGGCAAGATAAACATGTCCGAATTAATGTGCTTCTACAGGTGACTTCTCAAGACTCAAATGGTCAGACAGAAGAACAAATGAAAGTATTCTTGATGAACTCTCAGCTCAAAGACAAATGTTGGCTGAAACTGATAATCACAGACCGTCATGCAAACAGAAACACACAGACAAATCTGATGACGACAGTTCTCCATGGTAAGATTGAGGGCAAAGAAAAAGAGGCAAACCACCAACATCCTACATTGCCAAAATCACTGAGGTCAGTGGTCTGGGAGGGCTACAGGAGATGGTAGAACTCAGCAGAGACAGCGGTGATTAAGACAGTTACTTGTTAAAAAACCATTCTTCTTGGGTCACCATTATTTTCCTGGACAAATTTTTGAATTAATGTGATTCTACAGATGACTTCTTAGAGTCTTCAAGAATGCTTTCATTTGCTCTTCTGTTTCTTCTTTTCCGTCTGATAGCCCAGCTGTCAGAGCACTCGCTTTCCCCAAGCTAAGGTTAAGCAGCATCGAGCGTGGTTACCGAGTGGATGGGTGACCGTTTGAGCGCCTTGGCTTCAGTACAGTCCCCTTGTTTACCCAGCTGTAAACGGATACCTGCCCTCTTTAGGGTCAGGGAAGGTAAAGCAGTGAGGGAGAGGAGATGGGCGCCGCCCTCAACATGCTGGCCCCTAGAGAAGCTGAGGTCTCTGATGCCCCACTCCCTTACGACCACATAAATTATGGGGCACATTTGCCTTTTACCTAATTAGTGGTCCTTGATCTTGACTAAATTAACAAAAAGGATGGGTTATATTGCGCACAAATGTGATCTTGAATTAAAAAAAAAACGTATTCATTTCACCGAAAAACAGTTTTTAAGATACACCATTGCTTTTTTATTTTTAATGACTATATGGTGGTCGTTATCTTAAGTGAATTAGAAGAAAAAAATTCAACAAGCATAACAAACAAACGAAAAATACACCCCCACAAAACAACATACAAAACATATATATTGCACACAATTCGAATTTTGTATATGAAATATTTCATTTCTCCAGACATTTTTTCTGATACTTCGTTACTCTTTTTATGATGGAATATAGTCTTGTCGTGAGAGAGTAAAACATTCTTCTTTTTTTTTTATAGAGTAAAACATTCTCTTAGCAATGAAATTAGGGAGTGGGGTGATTTACTGGACTCTTGATCATAGACCCCTAGGGCCTGGCTCAGCCCAAAAGCTGTGTCAGCTATTGATGTCAGCTAATTGCCAAGGCCCACACTAAAATACTGTTATGTTGTAAAATGTTGTGTTGTAAAATGTTGTGTTGAGATTGCCTTCAGCCATGACAAGCTCTTAACATA
>CM060333.1:45185910-45188410 GCA_030674155.1 Stramonita haemastoma | reverse complement strand
ATACGTTTTCTTTCTTTCTTTGTGTGTGTGTGTGTGGGGCGGGGGGGGGGGTTCTGTCTTTCATTATTTCTTTCTTTATCATTTAGTAGTATCCGACAGTTATTGAGGATTTCAGCCTGTTTGGTCCAAACAAATTAGATGTCCATCTTCATGTTATCCACACACACACACACGCACACGCCACACACACACACGCACACGCACACGCACACACACAACACACACACACACACCACACACACACACACACACACACACTTCCCCGCAAAAACAAATCATGTAAGGAGTTTTTATGTTTGGTTTAGATAATATTTATTCAGAAAAAAAGAAACATACCTTACATACACACTTATGTGAAGAGCAACAACAACAAACAAACATCTTATGACGTGTCCTAACACAGAAAAAATAAACTAAATAGTACTCTGACAGCTAGTCTAGTTGGCATGTGTTCACACGAAGCAAAATATAGTGTGGGTTTTTAGTTGTTGTTGTTGTTCAATACAATTCCAAGAATAACAAAATTAGCTTTCCCGATTTTGTTGTAACAACGTTTGGGAAGGAAAGCTATAGGCCTAACTGGTGTAAAGAATGGAACAAGCAAATACGGCAAAAAAAGTAAGGGGAACCAATGGTGCAATGGCAAGAAAACTATACCAAAATGAATATTTCAATGATAATGATAATTTAAAAAAAACCATAAAAAATAAATAGCTGTGTGTGTGTGTGTGTGTGTGTGTGTGTTGTGTGTGTGTGTGTGTGTGTGTGTGTGTGTGTGTGTGTGTGTGTTGTGTGTGCGCGTGTCTGTATATTGGGTGGGTGTGCATGCGTGTGTGTGTCCTATTTGTGCGCTAAACACAAACAATGCACGTGCCTTCTTTGAAAACGATTTCTTTCAATCGTTGAGAGAGAGAGAGAGAGAGAGAGAGAGAGAGAGAGAGAGAGAGAGAGAGAGAGAGAGAGAGAGAGAGAGAGAGAGAGAGAGAGCAGAGACAGAGACAGAGACAGACAGAGACAGACAGATACAGAGACAGAGAGCCTTGGAGTCAGTAAAGTCTATCACAATATTTACAAAGTTTTGCACACACACACACACACACACACACACACACACACACACACACACACACACACACACACACACACACACACACACACACCTCATCTCATCCTACTCTCCTCTCTCTCTCTCTCTCTCTCTCTCTCTCTCTCTCTCTCTCCTCTCTCTCTCTCTCTCTCATATATTATATATATTATATATATATTATATATAATATATATATCACAATGCTCGTTCTCCCCACCTTCCTTCCCCTAGCCTCGATAACAGCCATAATGATTCAGCTTATCTGCAGTAAGTAGGTGACATGTCTTTATCACACAGTAGGCTACGTACAGCTACAGTGACTCATCCTCAGACGTGAATATATATTCAACAGATTAACACTGACGAAAGATAGATAGTAGATACACCCAGTTCCTTGCTTAGGCTACACTGATGATTATAACATATTGTCATGTCATGTTACACAGACACAGGTGAGATAAGAAGGTTGGGTTTTTTTTATCCTGCTTACCAAAAAAAAAAAAAAAAAAGATAGTGAGGGTCGATATTCATGCTTTGGCATATATTACTTGAGACTGAAGAATGGCTCGTATACCAACGGCACACGCACAAATACATACACACACACACCGCGCGCGCCACACACACACACACACACAACACACACACACACACACACACACACACACACACACACACACACACACACACACACACACACACACAGAAGAACCAACTTTTTTCTAACCCGGAAAAGCCTCGAGATTCAGAAGGCGTTGTGGTTTGTTGTTGTTATTATTTTTTCTTCTTTTCGGGACCCCCTCCATCCCCACTCCAACCCCACCCTCACCCCTCTCCCCACATTTGCCCTATCCCCCACCCCAGATTTTCTCCCTCCCTACCTACCCCCTGTCCCATCGCAGTGATCCATCTCCCGGTTCTGATCGATCCGTACTGTTTGGCGAGATGCCGACTGTATTGTAGTGTAGTGTATTGTTTGGCCTGGTTCGATTGCCTTGTGGCACCGTGCCAGTCAGTCAGTCGCTATCGCTTTCGACGTACGTCGTTGCTTCTTGTCCTGATTGTTTTCATGGGCTAAGTTAGAAAGAACTCCTCTCTGCCTCCACAGCGTTATGGTTTGCAAAAGAATGTGGGTTGTTGTTATTGTTGTTGTTGCTTTTTTTAAAACTGAAAATCTGCCTAGTGGCAGTAACAGCGTTTAGAGTTAGCAGCGCGCGCGCGCGCGCGCGCGTGCACACACAAACAAAACACACACACGCACACACACACACAACACTCCTCTCTCTCTCTCTCTCTCTCTCTCTCTCTCTCTCTCCTCTCTCTCTCTCTCTCTCTCTCTCTCTCTCTCTCTCGCACTCGCGCGCACGCGCGCGCGCACGCACACACACACACACACACACACACACACACACA
>CM060333.1:45163410-45180910 GCA_030674155.1 Stramonita haemastoma | reverse complement strand
GTGTTTTTATCCTTATTCTTTGCTCAGTATAATTTCCCCAAAATGACAATGCATATGCAAGCATGAGGACTGGTCCTGTAATTAAAAAAAAATAAGCCAACTGCATATAACTTTTCCAACATGACAAAACACACACACACACACACACACACACACACACACACACACACACTTGCTCGCGTTGATCGATGTCACACGCAAACAACAACACGCTCACGCACGCAGAGACAGGGCAACAGCCAATTCTGCAGCCGAACGGGACATACAACGACAGATTTCATTGGCTGACGATGATTTCATGCCGCAGTATTTGGCGAGTGACCTCATTCAGGACTGCAGAGAGGAAGTGTTTGAAAAAATGGTCGGCTGAGTGGTTCCACACGGTGACAGCGGAGAGCCTAAAGGCTTAACACATGTGTTGTTTTCTTATCACACTGACCACCTACCAGCCTCCAACACGAAGAAGATTGTGCCAACTGTAGACGATAACGTCATGGGGAATATTTCAAGGACACGGCGGAATGACTCATGATCCCGTAAGTCCGATTGTGATAGCAGCAGCTCGTGACGTGACCTACAGTCAGCTGAAATCCAATGTCATGGTTGTAATGTGTTGCTGTGTACTTCGATTACTCATCGCGCACACTGATATGGATGTTCGACCATATTGATAGCGTTTTGGATGGTATACAGCTGATAACATTCGTCTGTGTTTGTGACATAGGCTTCAGTTTGTTTTTCAGAAAACCCTATGAGCTTTTTGTCAGGGGGTTTCTACTTGTGAATGCATGTGGCACTGGCTGTGTGTGTGTGTGTGTGCGATTCCGTTGTGTTAATAATAGCATCCGGGATATATTATTTTGTTTGGACTTTCTTTGGGTAACCAATGTGAGGTAATTTATAACTTTATAGACCATATTAACATAGAAATGCCTATGCTACTAATGTGATTATACATTGGAACTAAGATGTCCATAGGCCTAGGGCCAATTGTAACATCGTTTTAACTGTCAACGATTGTGTTTTTTTCTTGCATTCTGAGATTCTAATTAGATTGACATTTCTTTATTCTACAATGATATTACATTATACAAGGATAAAGTACATCGATAAACATTATAATGGTTGTATACTTAGTGGTGTGTGTGTGTGGATTGTGTGTGTGTGTGTTGTGTGTATGTGTGTGTGTGTGTGTGTGTGTGTGTGTATGTGTGTGTGTGTGTGTGTGTGTGTGTGTGTGTGAGAGAGAGAGAGAGAGAGAGAGAGAGAGAGGAGGGGTGGGGGGAGAGAGAGCTTGGTACTTGGCTCCAACTTTATTATGATTATTACTTCCACTTGGAATCGCTGTCTCATACATCACACTTGACTTAGTATTGTAAACACACACACACACACACACACACACACACACACACACACACACACACACACACACACACACAGTGACACACACACACACACACAGGACACACACACATGACACACACACACACACACACACACACACACACACACACACACACACCACACCCTGCATGCACATAGGGTGTTATAATGTATACAATGATACATGTACACATTATGGCACATGCATGCATGCACATGTGCACCACACACACACACACACACACACACACACACACACACACACACACACACACACACACACACACACAACACACATACACACACAACGTGGGAACAGAAGACAATATTGACAAAACTGCATACACATAGGGACTGGATGAAAAAAAGCAATGAGTGCTTATTTCAATTATCCTTGATATAAAAGAATGGAAAAAAACAAAAAAAAACACACAACACATACATACAGACACACACGCACGCACGCACGCAAGCACACACACACACACACACACACACACACACACACACACACACACACACACACACACACACACACACACACACACACACAACACTTGGCTGTCTTTTTACTTTTTTCCCATAAACTAAACCAAAACATATATATAGTATTACAATTATTCACCTAGTTCAGTAATTATTTTTAGAATACAAACATGCAGATTGATATCATTTCAAAGATTGAAAAGTGCTTTGATTATTAATTATCCATAACTGCAAAACTTTGTTAGAATGTTTACAAAATAGGAACATTATTATGTTATTATGGCTTAGGAGAATATGTTGATGAATGTTATGTACATAGTATTTCTCAGTGTATGGCAGAAACTAGTAGTAGAATAAATTGCCAAGTTGTTAACCAAAAAAAAGTACTTGGATGCTGTAGACTGTAGAGGGCCCAAGTTTTGAAAACCTGATTTGTCTTGAGCATTACTGGTAAAGACATCTATGTAAAGATTAACCAAATTTGTTGAAGGTTTTACATCAAGTAATTTATTTTAAGTTTAACATAACGTCATAAGTCATAATGTTGTAATGTACAGAGCACAATGATAATTAATATTTCTAAGAATTATATTCTCTCTCTCCCCCCTCTCCTGTGCCTCTGTCTCTCTCTCTAGTCCTCTCTCTCTCTCTCTCTCTCTCTCTCTCTCTCTCTCTCTCTCTCTCTCCTCTCTCTCTCTCTCTCTCTCTCTCTCTCTCCTCTCCTCTCTCAAAAATTATCAGTGTATCCAGTTAGGATGGCACGTTTTGTTGAATGCATCCCATTTTCTTCTTTTAAAAATTGTTTGACGTTGTTGTTGGTGATGTTGGTATGTAGGGGTAGGAGGGGTTTCTTAGCTTTATTCCCTGATCAGGGCAAGGGCCGGATGAAAAAAAGTATGCAATGCTTACTCTGTAACCCTTGAAAAATAAAGATCATTCATTCATTCATTCATTCATTCATTCATTCATTCATTCATTCATTCATTCATTCATTCTCTGCCTGAGACTCTCTCTCTCTCTCTCTTTTTTTTTTCTTTTGCTATCTTACATTTCTTTGTCTATTAATTCATTGATTTATTTATTATTGTTTCATTTTTGCCCATGAGGACCTGGTGTAAAGAAGCCTCTGGCTTATCCAATTACCCTCATTAAAATTTCGACTCTCTCTCTCTCTCTCTCTCTCTCTCTCTCTCTCTCTCTCTCTCTCTCTCTCTCTCTCTCTCTCTCTCTCTCTCTCTCTCTCTCTCTCAGTCTTTGTTTTAATCACATAAATTTTGAGTATTGTGCCTTTGGGTTTAGGCTTAAGGCTTAGCAAGTTAGCATAAACTCTGAGTCAGTGATTGTTTGAGGTTGTGATCAGTTGAAGACTTACTCCTAATAGCTCATTAGCTGATCATAATCTGGTTTTACCTCTGTGGAAATAATGAAACACAAAACTAGTCAAAAGGGACAAAATCATTTGTAAACCAGGTTCATCTTCCAAATTTAGTGTACCAGTAGCTTTATAACATCCTAACCAGCTCTCCTCCCCCCCCTTTCCCACACACACACACACACACACACACACACACACACACACACACACACACACACACACACACACACACACACACACACACTCACACACACTCACACACACTCACACTGACAACACACACAGTGACACATACACACACACACCTCCCCTCCCCCCCTCCCGCTTTTTTAGAATTTCTTTTTACCTAACCTCAATTTCTGTGTCAGTTTTGACACATACTCTCTGATACTGACTTTTAAAATAGAATTGATGAATAATGATGACATTTTAGTGTAAAATTTACGTACTATTTTTGAGTTTGCTGCCTCTGTTGGTGGCAAATAAAAATTGGGTAAGATCTCATGTGATTTTTACTTTAGTTGTAATATTATATAATGTGAAAAAATACAAAACTTAATTACTGTGAACTAAGGTGAGTGTTCTGGCACAGAAATAGTTGAGCTTGCAATCAGTGAATCAATGCAATCATGCAGTGTGATAACATTGAGTCAAGTTGACTACATATTTGTATTATTTGTCTTAGATAGTAGTATAGATAGATATGGGTGTACTTGTACAATTTACAACCATCACTACTTATTTTACAACGTGTGTATGAAACCTTTCATTAAATTAAAGTGTTTTATTCATGGTTATAATTCATCGTCTGGATGTAATTGATTTCAAATGTCTAAATCCTCTTTAAGCCGCCGCTGTGGCCTAGTGGTTAGGGTGTTGTACTCGTAATCTAAAGGTTGCGGGTTCGATCCCAGCTATTCCGCTATGGCGTTGTGCCCTTGGAAAAGGCACTTTACGGCTATTTTCTCACCCCACCCAGGTGTAAAAGGGGTACCAACCTTGTGTTGGGGGTTAATCCTGCGATAGACTGGCGTCCTATCCAGGGGGGAGTCTATGACTCTCAGTCGCTTAACGCCACAGAAACCGGGATAAGCACCGGCCTGATGAGCCTTATGGCTCGGGACAGACTTTAACTTTAACTAAATCCTCTTTAATCAGGGTTGCATAACTTTCTCAGTTTCTGCGAAAAAATGTACGCATACATTACAGAATACATTGTATTCGCACAATTCCTGTCTTTTGTGTAAGTAATTTGTAATAGTTTATTTAACTAATATTATATAATATAATAGTAATACATTACTTTTTTTATATGAGGTGTGCCGCAGTCAGTAAAGTGTTACAAAGCCAGCATGAATATTGTCAGTTATTTTTGGCCATTATGCTTTAAAAAATATTTTCCATAATGGTTAAAATTTAGATCTATCTTAGTATCTACAGATTTGGCTCTCTCTGTTTGCATTCAAAATTGAGGAGATGGTCTGTTCCAAACCAGTGTTTGTTACTAATTGGCAAAGTTTTGAAACATGTAGCTCTCTAAATTGGAAATGAAAATTTGGCACTTGAACTAAGGTGATTATAATGATTTACTTTCAGTGTCATAGTTAATAAACCTCTTCCCCCCCCCCCCCTTTTTTAATCTATTTGTAGACATTCTTTAGCCACAATTTGGGTTAAGATCCACTGTGCAGATCTAACTTTTGGTACTAAGTGATCTTCTCTTCATTCCTGTCTTGATTCTTTTCAGCAACAGTCATCTGTGTGTGTGTGTGTGTGTGTGTGTGTGTGTGTGTGTGTGTGTGTGTGTGTGTGTGTGTGTGTGTGTGTGTGTGTGTGAAATGTATCATTGTTCATCAAAAACTTAAGATGTCCAGAATTTGTATGCTGTAGGTGAAAATGCCCTTAACACATTTTGTATGGTGTTAAATATAATATATATTATGTTAACATACTTTTTTATTATTAGATTTGCAAAGGCAGGAAATTGCTTTATTTAGTTGTCTGATTCATACATGTATACGTTCTTAAGTTAAAGAATGTAGCTAGTCAGAACTACTGCAGAAGAAAGAATGTGAGCATCACATAAATGCACGCTACGTCAGACCGAGACTGAGAGAGAGAGAGAGAGACTAGAGAGAGGCTGAACATTGTCAGCACCAAAGCTATCAGTATGACTGGCAGAGCAAGAAATCTGAAAACTCGGTGAAAGCAGCGTGTAGGCTGCTGCTGCCGGGGCCAAAATAGCCCTGGCAGCGATCCATCTAATCTGCGACACAAGTGTGGGAAAGTAGCGTTTCATTCTTGTTCAGTGAGGGCAGCTTTTCTGCGCAAACACAGGTGTTGCCTCAGTGCACATCAAGCCTGCAGAAGGCAGAGAGGTAGGTAGGTACCTCGCCCCAAGCATAGCTCTCCACTGAGGGGTACATACCTGACAGGTGAGGGAGGCAGATGGGTAGACTGTATAAATACTCTTCAGGTAGGGAGGGAAGGGTAGCAAGTTGGGCAGGTAAATCACAAGAGCACCGCCTCTAATCAGGCCCAGGACTTGATTAGAGGGGAGAGAAGATCAAAAGGTTAGGAAAGACTTAGAGTTTGAAGCATTTTAATTTCTGTTGATATTATTACCTTAGTCTGTAGTCCTTCCAAAAACAAACAAAATTGCAAAAATTAAGGAAAAAACTATCAGGTTTCGTAGTTGATTCAATGTTTATTTTATTATTTCACATTTAGTTACTTGAGTATAACATCATAATATTAATTTGTTAATGAATTCAAATTTTTAAGTTTTATTCTCAGATTATTTAATCTTGCATCAAATAAAGCTTTAGTGATAAAATAAATTACTATTTAGTATATAATAATTTTACCTGAAATATTGACATTATTTTTTTAAAGTGGACTTCATATATTTTTAGCATTTATTACTTAACTTGTTGACTCTGTTAAACGTGCTCTACCCTTACCATTTGCACTGACAGTAGCGCAATAGACTGCACTTTGTGTTGAATCAGCAGTAGTCTCAGCGCTTGCTCCATTAACCCTGTATCTATCTCCATATTTTATGTAGCACTTGTCCCACTGTTTTGGCATCTGCCTGGTAAAAGGAGGAGGGGGAGGGGGATGATCATTATTCTGGAAAGCCCGACCCACCACTTGAGGGCTGGAGTCAGGACTGGATGATGCCTGTCGATGGTGGTGAGGTTGATGATATTGATCATATTTGGTCATATGACGACAAGGAGGATGGGAATTGATTTTTAAAACAAAAATGGTGATGATCGATGGTACTTGATAGTAATGCTTTGAGAATAAACAATGTAGGAATAGAAAAGAAAGGGTCGAACTGAACCATAAATGATAAGACTTGCAGTCGTTGAGTACTAACTAGTAAACTAATTAACTGTAGACTTAGGTATGCACATTAATTATGATGGCTTTTACCTTTGTCTCTGTTTTCTTTTCCTTAGGCTTTGAGATGTCCATGTTACAATTTTGTGACATTAAAACTAAGTGATTAACATGATTTCTCTAATTTGGTAATCTGATCAATAGCACCCCTCAAGGAATTCACTCCCCCCCCCTCCCCCACCCTTTTCTTTTTTCCTCTCACTGTTATTCCCCATCCCTACTTTTGCACTGTCTGCCAAATTCCACTCCCTGAATTCTCTCTCATGTCTTACTCTTCATTTTATACTTTATCTGACTCATGCTTTATCCATTCCCTTCCCTCCTGGATAAGTGGATTTAATTTTTTTTTTTTCTGTCTCTTCCTCAGGTCAAGGCCATGTTCAAAGTTTAAAGTTCTGTGCACAAGATGTCAAGTCAAGCCTAAGGGACAAAATATAACAGACTAAAGACAGTATAGTGTAAATTAAGTTTTCACCCTGTCTCAGCCTCTGAGAGTCTCCCTAAACATTTTCCCACATCTTATCAGTACTACTATAGTCTTACTCTTAGATAATTTACATTTCTGTTTTCGTGTCTTACTGATCGTCTCTTGTGTTATCTTTCTTTCTTTTTTTTTGACAACATCCTCACTTTTCCTCCTTTTGTGTTGTGTGTGTTTTGGTTGGTATTCTTTGTCACTTTTTAAGAATTTTTTAAAATGTGAATAGATCTATCAAATGTCCTATTTTGTTTTTAGCTCATTTTTCAAAGTTGGTTTCATGCTCTTGTCTTGAACTTAAAATTTATCTAATCCACCCAACTTTCTTCTTACAGATTTTTTTCATTCCCTGTCTCCGTTCTTCTTTTTTTTGTTTTTGTTTTTGTTTTCCTCATTCTTTTCCCTCTCATAGCTTAGTTTTGTTTATCTTTTAAATAAGGCTCGCCCCCCCCCTCCTCCCTTATTTTTGAACCAGTTTTTCTTCATGTTCAATGGGATGGCCCATTTCAATGGTTTTAAGTTTAACATTTTATGCGTTGTGATTAGGTTTCCAGTTGTTGCTTTTCTTTTCTGTATTAGTGTCATGGTAATCAGTATGTATTACAGGAGGGCTAATTAAGATGGAAACAGAAAGAAAAGAATTATGCTGCTAAGCAATTAAGCTACAGGAAAGCATTCAGATGAAGTTGTGAGTGGCTTGTGATTTCCAGCTTCCTTAAAATATAGGAGTTTTGGCCTGTACTTTTTTTTTTTTAGGGTACCTGTAGGTCTGTCTGTAGGTCTACACCTGCAAAATTTGGATGAAACATACCATTAATAAGTATAAAAATGCTCACAGTCAATAAGAAAAGAATTAAATAAAATTGAATCCCCAAAGTGTGTGTGTCTGTGTGTAGTGTTGTTGTGTTTTTTTGGGGGGGGGGGGGGGGCAGTCACATACGCACATAAATTTTACCATTGCCGGCATTGGTGAACCTCAGAGCTCTAGCTGAGGAACGAAAAACAATTTAACAAAAAATTTGGTTTCAATTCTTTCTTGAACATAGTAGAAAAGACATAAATGTGATTAGCCTGAAATCTCTTCATTCGATATCAAATGATTGTATCACCAGGAAACAATTTGTAGCCTGGACTTCATGAATTAACCACCACATTTTTTTGTTGTTGTTTCAGATTCCTGAACGAAGAACTAGCGCAGAAGCAAACAAGGGGCCCATGATGAAGACCCCATCGCCAAGAGCTCAAAGCAGACGTTAACAGACATTTTCCCCAGGATGGATGCTGATATCATGGCAGCCTTGGCCGTGCCTGTGGCACGCCCCCTCTGGTAAAGCAGCTCTACAGTACTTCTAGCACAGGCTTCTGGAGATCCTCGTCCAGTGTGTTGACAACCATGACCATGCGTTGTCAGCCTGCATGTCTTCGACATCACCACCGTATCTTCGCTTGTGTTTCGTGATCATTGCAAGTCTGTTGCCATGGCCTCCACAGCAACAGCCAACAGCAACAGCGGCAGCAGCAGCAGCACCACCAGCAGCCTCAGCCGGGCAGGGGTGTACGAGAGTCTGATGGACGAAGACGAAAACGCCAACGGCTACCTCTGGGGCCTGATCAGTCCCCTGGAACTGTCCACTATCCTGACCACACCCTGTCAAAAGGTGAGAGATGTTGTTTTAGGTGTGTGTGTGTGTATTGTGTGTGTGTGTGTGTGTATTATGTAGACTTGTAGTGTGTTTGGTGTGTGTGTGTGTGTTGGTGTGTGTGTGTGAGAGAGAGAGAGAGTTTGTGTATCACTGTATGTATGTGTGTGTGTGTGAGAGTTTGTGTGTGTGTGTCTGTGTGATATGTATGTAAGTTTATAAATCTCTTTTTAAAAATCTTTTATTTTGAGGATAATAAATAAACTCTTGTTCGTTCAGATTTATAGATTTTGTCATCTGTTTCCACCAACACACAATGGCCTACTCTTTCAAAAGGTGGAGTATGTGTTAATGTGTTAACAAAATGTTCTGTGTGTTCACATACAGGCTCTCTGTTTATAGTCTCATCAGAAGGACTTTTGGGAGAGTGGAGTTGGAGCTTTATGAAATGGAAAAAATCCCTTGAATGGTCGTCTTGGTTGTGGCTCAAACCCAGGCTCAAACCCAGGTTGTCAGATCATGAGTGCGACACTCCACCAGGCTATTATCACCACGTCCCCTCTGTGGTGTGTGTGTGTGTGTGTGTGTGTGTGTGTGTGTGTGTGTAGGTACGTACATGTGAGCATGCACACATGCCATCTCAGACGACACAATCAATCGATTCTTTCTGTCACAGTGTCTGAACCTCTTGTCACTCTCAGTCTCAGTGTCTTAGGTATTGTTTGTGCTGTCTATTCTCCAGGTACCAATACTCTTTGTCTTAGCCTTAGTCTCAGTCAAGGCCAGACTAGAAAAATATCTTTATCTCTTTCATACACACACACTCTGATATGAACACACACATGCACGCACACACGTACACACATACACATGCACACACACACGCGCGTGCACGCACGCACGCACGCACGCACGCACGCACCACACACACACACACACACACACACACACACACACACACACACACACACACACACACACACACACACACACACACACACACACACAATGCATGCAAAGGAATCATTGAGAGAACAAGGATGGAGAGAAAATGAAAGTTTGAACAAACAATTTTTTTTTTTTACATTTTAATGTTTTAAATGATGTAGCATTATTACTATGTAGTGCCTAGTGGCATTGGTATTCTGTGATAAGATAGCATGTTCTGATGGAAGTGAAAAAACAAAAAAACCACCTCATATCTAATGGGTGAATAAAGGCAATTGTAAGGTATGTAATAACTTAAGTAAGGCAATACTTGTATTGAAAGCAATAGTTAGAAACTGATTCAAGTCCAAGTGCTTCGATTTGTTTGCTTTACAAGATTCAGTGCTGTATAATAAATTCCATGCATTATTATTATTATTATTATTGAACATCATAATCTAACAACACTGTTAACAAGTTTTGTGCAAATAACCCAGAAAACAATTTCGGCAGTATAGATGGCAATGCTAAGTTGTAGCCCCCCCCCCTCCCCAATATTTCAACAGAATTTGCACAATACCTCACAACAGAAAACGAAAAAAAAAAGTGACCGAGTTAGCTACTGCAGTGACTGTCATTCACATAATAGTTGATAAAAGAGGCTATTCATGAACTTTTTGCAGCTCAGCCCGGCAGAGTTGGACCAGTAATCCTCCTATAGTATTTCATTCCTAGTTGAACCCAGCCCAGAAGAGCCAGAGCCCATTCCTTGGCTGGTTCCACTTCCAGGCCAGGCTAATCCCAGGGAAGAAGGCAGGCTAGAAAAGTAGTTCTAAGCTAAGAAAGGCACATGAGTCAGAAGCTAGTCATTCACTCACTCACTCAGGGGGTAGGTAGGTAGTGTGTGTAGTGGTTTCCAGCATGATTGCTATCACCGTTGGTTCAATCGTTGGATCGATTGGCTGGTGGCATGGTGCACACAAGTCACACACACTGACTGAGGCAGCAGTAGGACTGGGACTGATCAATGAGCCCACCAAGTTGACCAACCATTCTTACCTGGTGTGTTACGCCCACTTCTCCACAGCTCCTAGTCTCTGTTTCTGTCTCTCTGCCTCTCTCTCTCTCTCTCTCTCTCTGTCTCTCTTTTCCTCACCCCCCTTCACCATGTACATGCACGCACACCACGTGCGTGTGCGCGCGCACACACACACACACACACACACACACACACACACACACACACACACACACACACACACACACACACACACACACAGGTCACACAGTGTCACACTCACACACACAGTGTCACACACACACAGTGTCACACACACACAGAGTCCCACTCACTCACACACGCATGCACGCATGCATGCGCGCGCGCGCGCACACACACACACACACACACACACACACACACACACACACACACACACACACACACACACACACGCCGCGCGCAAAGTGATAGTTGCATGCCCACATGCAATTACCAAGCAGGCTTTCACATCAGAATACAGCTATTACAAGGAATGGTGTGTGTGTATACGTGTGTGTGTGTGTGTGGTGTGTGTGTGTGTGTGTGTGTGTGTGTGTGTGTGTGTGTGTGTGCGTGTCTGTGTGGTGTCTGTGTGCGGTGTGTGTGTGCAGCAATAATATACATATACCTCACTTGAACAAGTTGCAGTGTAATGAACAGTAGCTAGCGATAAACCATTATTATGACTCATCAGCTCCAACTGTAAGCTGTACCTCGACCCCCCCTCCCCCTCCCCCCTCTCCCCCTCTCTCTTTTCTCCCTTCTTCCTTTCTCTCTCTCTTGAGTCTCTCTCTTTGTCAGTGTCGTTCTGTCCCTCTCTGTGTCCCCTTTTCTGTTTTTGACACCCAAAATCTCTCTCTCTCTCTCTCTCTCTCTCTCTCTCTCTCTCTCTCTCTCTCTCTCTCTCTCTCTCTCTCTCTCTCTCTCTCTCTCTCTCTCTCTCTCTCTCCACATCACACACATGTACACACACACACACACACACACACACACATGTACACACACACACATGTACACACACACACACACACACACACACACACACACACACACACACACACACACACACACTGTGACAGAATTCTGAGTGTCCTGTATTGCCTTGCTTTGAATTTGTAAACAAATTCAATAGACCATGTGTACTGCCGTTTAGCATTTGTTATGAAAGAAGAATGTAGCATATAATACATGTATACAGTCAATTTTAAATTGGAATATGATTCAATACTAATAATAACAAAGATAGAATGTGGCACAGTGGTTTAGACATTTACCTGCCAAACCATGAGGTGCTGGGTTCGATTCCCAACCTCGGCCTTTCTTCCCGTTTGGTGAGAAATTTGAACTGAATGTCAAAGTCCTTCAGGTCAGACTTTAAAATATACCGAGGCCCCATGTGTAAAACATCTTGTGTACACATAAAAATTATGTTCCGCCTTTTAGAAGAGTAGGTCATTTCTTGCCAGTAGGAACAGATCAGATGACAAATTATTTTTTTTTAAAATGCGTGCATACAGGTTTGTGTTAAGACACCATCCCCAAAGATGCAGTGCGGCTACCTAAATGTTTGGGAAAAGAATGACAGTCACATGCACAAAAAATCTCACCATTGGTGAACCTCAGATCAGAGCTCTACGCTCTAGCTGAGGAAAGAAAACATTTTTCATATATTATATCAGTTATTAGCTCACATAATCTTATGTATTTTTGAGTAATATATTTTTGTTTGTTTGTTTACTTTTGTTAGTTTTGTTCGTTTGTTTGGTAGTTGAGTTTGTAAGGATAATCATCATTACGTTTATTATTTTTTTTAAAACAATGATAACGAAATACACACTATCGTTAAAACAAAGGCAGTGCTGTACACTTAGTTTTGATTGATCTTATATTTGTAGTTTTAAGTATTCTAAACTGATCTTTTTGTAAAAATCATTTTGTTTTCACATGATTTGATTCATCATCATGTAGTATCAACTAAACAGAAGACTAGACAGAGAACATAACGCAGACAAGTTTTCATATGGGTTGACAAATTGTCTGTGTTTGTTATAGATCATGGATGAGTTGTAGTCACACAAAGGGACTGTTGCTTTGTTTAACATTCCTTTGAAGTCCAGCAACTACAGAACAGCAGATATATTCTTTGAAGGAGGAACTGAAAAACAACACACTATTTTTCAAAACAGCAATAATGAGGCTGTAACAACCAGTGAGTCATAATGATATGCTGAAAACAACAGAGGAATCATCACCATAATACCTCAAAACAATAATAAAGCGGTTAGTTAGTGTTACAACCAGTGAGTCATCATAATCACATTTCCCTGTATGTTTGTTTGTGACAGGCAAACATCCTTGGTCATAAGTACTGAACGGGATTAAAACACACTGGTTTAGAGTTAGGCAACTGCTATATAATCTAGAGTTGATCACGTGAAAAGCTCATGCACAAAGTCTTTTTTCGGGTGAAAAGTGTTTACAAGTCCTGTAAAATTAAAGACTGCTTGGCTAGTATTTGAAACTTAAATAAACCTATCAGGGTCGTTTACACTGACTACTGCAATGCTTGGCTAGTATTTGAAACTTAAGTAAACCTATCAGGGTCGTTTACACTGACTACTGCAATAATATGACCACTTAAATTGCCAGGTGTGTGTGTGTGTGTGTGTGTGTGTGTGTGTGTGTGGTGTAAAAAGGAGACAGATAGGTAAAATGAACTCTAGGAAAGGTAAAGAATAAAAGGGAGTGATGAGTCATCCAGGTAATCGCTCCAGTTGTGTTTTGTGTGTGTGTGTGTGTGTGTGTGTGGTGTGTGTTGTGTGTTGTTGAT
Source organism: Stramonita haemastoma (assembly GCA_030674155.1). Lineage (NCBI taxonomy): Eukaryota > Metazoa > Mollusca > Gastropoda > Neogastropoda > Muricidae > Stramonita > Stramonita haemastoma. Next base: position 45,167,338 of record CM060333.1, on the reverse strand, counting down.
GTGTTGGCCTGCTTTAGACAGCCAAGCCACACACTCACTCCGCTACCTGTGAAAAGTAAAAGCAGGACGGCTGGCTTCACCTGTCAAACTTCACCCTTTCTTTCCATTCAGTGTGGAAATAAAAACGTCGTGAATGAATCACTCCTCAACTGTCAGAACTCTCTTCACTGCCTCTCTCTGCCCTTTTCTCTGCCCCTGTCCCCCAGCAGTCTGTCTACAGACCTGTATGATCTATCTAAGGAACTACTCTGTCAAACAGCAAGTCACACATGGATGATGATGTCTTGTGACCCTTGTTTCTCTGGCTGTAATACATACATGTATAATACTGTAGACAAATGAATAGTCAGAGAGAATGAACTGAAGTTATCGAGTCTTTTAATTCAGAAAATGGTATTCTTTGTGTCTTTGTTTCTGGATACAGTACAGTATATACAAATGAATATTTAAGAGGAAATAAACAGATGTTATCTTTTAAAGTAAGGAAAACTTTACAATTTGTGTTTCATTTTGAGTGAGATTTCTTTGCTTTGTGCACATATGATAAATCTGTGAATTCACAAAACATATTGTTTGTCAGTGTCAGTAGCTTCATTAATTTCTTATATCTGTCTCTCATAATTATGATTCACATTGTCCATTTTGCATAACATTTAAAAAAAATTATCCATGAATCTTGACGGGCTGTATCAGCATTGTGTGATGTGGGAAGAGATGGGTTTTGCCCTGTTCACTTTGCCCACACACTCACTCACTGACTCAGCGTGCCAGTTAGGTGCAGTGCCCCATTGACTCCTCTGGGAGTTAATGCAGAAAAGAGAGTAAAGAGAGTCATCTTTTATATCATTTGATAGTTAACTGTCGCTGCAATGCATAACACTGGGGAGGGAAAAATGTTTTTTAAAAAAAAAGGATCAAATGTTATGCAAATGATTTTGAAGTGTTCAGCTGCATATATTTGCATAATCAGAATGCAATGATGTGTTTGCATGCATGTATGTGTGTATACTGTATTATACACACCTGCATGTATATTGATCAATAGGGGGGTTGTGTTAGACAGTGCACACATGCATAATTTATGAAAACACTTGCTTGTATGCATGTACACAAACACAGACCCATAAGTATATAAATTTCTCTCTCTGTGTGTGTCTCTCTTTTCTCTTATGCATGCGCACACACGCGCACACGCACACACACACACACACACACACACACACACACACACACACACTTTTTTAAAAACACATTTGTACTTGTAATATTCTCACTGAAAAAAATGTTGGATTTTTTTTTTGGGGGTGGGGGGGAAATTGCGAGTAGATTCTTTGTACAGGATTCTGTGTGTGTGTGTGTGTGTGTGTGTTGTGTGTGGTGTGTTGTGTGTGTGTGTTTGTGTGTGGCTGCGTGGTGGTCGTGCGTGGTGCTGTGCGTGCGTGCGTGCGTGCGTGCGTGCGTGCGTGCGTGGGTTGTGAATGTGTGCGTGCGTGTGTGTGATCACTATGGTGTTGTTGTTTTCAATTTGACATTTGTTCAATATTGCCATATTATTAGTGATATGAGATGAGGAAATGTTACAGGAGTTATTAAAGTAGGGAGGGGAGGGGGGTGTTGGGATGGAAGGACAGAAGATTAAGGAGATAGCATGGCTGTGTGTTGGCATAAACATGTGCATAACAAAAAAGAAAGAAAAGAAAATGAGATGCCCATGTCGAACACATGGATCCACATAGTGCTGTCATAGTAGAGGAAAGACTTGCCATAGTCTAACTACATGTCATTCATTACCGATATTGTCTGACAGTTGTGTGTCATAACACAAACAGTGTTGACACAAGAGAGAGAACATAGTGAGTGCAGAAAGGGTCACCATACACCATGATATTATTATTATACACTGCACTTGCACCCAGTGATGAGGGCAATACTGAGCATTATACTTTTTGCACTGCAGTATTTTGGCCTCTTTTGTTTTCAGAGACCTGTTGAGACAGCCAGTCTGTCGCTCGTTGGTTCATGATGGTCATTAATGATGATAATTTAGTCACTGCAGCTTTCATACTTGTTCCATCAAGAAGAGGATGTGTAGATCACTAGATCTTATATATATATTGTATGGATCTGTAGTCAGGCATCAGCTGGACATGAATACATACATGGACATTTGAAACTGGGGGCACACACAAACAAGAAAATCAACAACAAAGAAAAAAACTTAACGAAGAGGAAATGAAAAAACATTCACCCCCTCCCCCGACTCCCCCCAAGAAAGAAAAAGTCACAACACAGATCTGGGTGCAACATTACTGTTGGAAAGGATGGTAAACAAATGATTGTTGGTTGTTATTTTATATACATCTCTTCCCTCCTCGTCTTCATTTTTGTGTGGCTGGCGCCATTGATGGCTTGTTATTGGGCAGCAGCAGCAGCGAGGGGAGGGAGGGAGGGGAGGGAGGGCTGTAGCAGGGCTTTGATGAAGCAGTGTGTGTGGTTAGACTGCTATTGATTGGTGTGTCGCCCTCTGTTTGTCTTGCTTGGTCTGACTGGAGGGGCTGCACAATACAGAGGGAGGGTCCTTGCCTCGGTACACACAACAGTTACATAAACTGGTGTTTTTGTCAGAAATAGAACACAGGGAGGGGGACGATGGAGAAGGGAAGGGGGGATATTGTTGTTATCATGAATTTATGCTGCCCTGCTTATCGATCGCAGATCTTTCTGTGTCAGTGTTGCTGTCAGAGCTACAGAGTGAGAACAGAACATTATGATTTAGCAAATCAAACCCCTAGAATGAAACCAACTACTTCTAGGAACTAGCTGTTCATATTTTACATTGTTGAAAAGAAAAAAAAACCTGTTGGGGAGGGGGGGGGGTAAATTCACAGGCATATGAATGTGTATCATTGTGTGTGTGTGTGTGTGTGTGTGTGTGTGTGTGTGTGTGTGTGTGTGTGTGTGTGTGTGTGTGTGTGTGTGTGTGTGTGTGTGTGTTAAGAGAGAGAGAGAGAGAGAGAATTGTGCAAATGAATGGAAAATTATTTTTGAAAAAGGAAGGTATCAGAGAAACAAGAAGGAAAAAGAAGCCCAACTTCATGAATAGAAAATGTATGCTGAAGGAAATTGAAGAAAAACTAAGGCTAGAAACAGAAACTAAATCATCAAGCAGACACCTTATATTTTAATTCAAGAGACTGCAGAAGATATCCTTTTAAGGTTATCGGTTCTAAAGAATGAAATATTATCCAGAGCAGGTACCTTTGACTACCATTGTCATGTAGGCATTTTTACATTACAAATATTCTGATTAGAATGAAATGGCCTATATCCACCATTTTTTTTCTTTTGGTGATCATTTAACTAGGGGTATGGAAGATCAGGATGGTCTGTTGATCTCCCAAGCAAAATTTCACTGAGCTAACCCCTGCATCAAGGTGGCTGGATATTGTGGGATCATTCATGTCAGCAACATTTTATGCACACTGGTTTGTTGCCTGTTGACTGTGAACTAGATCTACAGATCTATATAAGTCCTTCTGACAGAGTTGAGATATGAAGTTTTATCATGTAGACATGACTCATGAAGAGCTGTCACTCACCTGTAGGCCAGTGTTAGGTCAGGTTTATTGACTTACACTAAGGCTCTGGATGGGGTGTCTGCTGTGATATACATAATAGTCCTTGTGTCTGCAGTGATATGGTCCTTGGGGTCCCTTGAGCTATAAAACATCAGGTATTTGAATGGAATATACAATATATAGGCCATTGAGTCATCTTCATATGATACATTGTGGACAGAATCAGATTTTGACTATTTGCCTCTTACAAATCATTTATCAGGTTCTGGCTATATCAGTATATGAATCATGGAATGTTTAAAATATGAGCTTTCAATTCCTTATGTCTTTACAACAGTACAAGTCTTAAA
>CM060333.1:45148410-45150910 GCA_030674155.1 Stramonita haemastoma | reverse complement strand
ACACACACACACACACACACACACACACACACACACACACACACACACACACACACACACACACTACAGTCCCACAGTGAGCACAGCCACACACAGTCCAAAGATTAAGGAAGGTGTATGAGTCATGGGCCAAACCAGCACTTAACAACATCACAAAATTAGACCAGTAGGCTGGGAGAGGAAGGCTGCGGTGGTGGGGTGAGGAGAGGGGGTGAAATCGAGAGAGAGACTGACTGAATTATCCTTCTTAGCTTGAGCCTTAGCCTGAGACTGTATGTTGTGTCTACATTGATTGTACATGGTATGTTTGCAAAAAACAAAAAAAAAGATGGTATGTTTGCTTTGCATGCACTAGCAGTAGTGCCTTTTTTGTGTATGAATGTGCTGTATGTCGTGTGTCCCTCTTGTGTTTTATTGAGATATATATCAGTTCAGAGTTAACATATATTTTTACATTCATGCACACTGAAGCAAGGAGCTTTCAACAAATGTAGACTCTTTTTCCGTTTTGCAGGAGCAGTATCAGTTTACTGTTGTTTCTGTTTGGATCGTTGTCGATTGGATGCGCTTGAGTATTCATGAACCATCACATACTGATGTGAATAATGGGATACAGAACATGCATATTTCATATCATGAATAGGCCTACTACACTTTGAGGAAATCTTAAGGATTTGATAATGATAGGCCTGTGTATAGAACTAGCATGGGCTATTATAAAACCATCACCTTTAAACCATACATAGCTCAGATTTCTAACCAGCCATATCAGGGTACATGTCAGACGCTTGACCATCTAAGACTTAAACAGCAGTGCTCCTCTTCATTTAAACACAAAGAAATGTAAAACTTTGAAAGAAGTTTGGACATATCATTATGATGTGTATGTCCCTCACACTGGAAGTTAGGTTACTGTTCAGACTGTATGCATGTCTTGCTGTCAGAAAAGAACATTGAAGTTTTGAAAGGGGCAGAGCTTTCAGTGTGTGCCTGTGGATGCCCGCCAGGCATCACACATATCATGTGTTTGGAAATGACCTCATATGCATGTAAGATTTTTTATCCATTCCTCTGCCGTTGCCTGGAGGTTCACTAATGGTGAGGGTTTGCATATTATGTAACCATTCGTCCACCATTCAGGTAACGGCTTCTGACTGGCATGCAGTCTAGACATAACACCAATGTGCATGCAGTTTTTAAATGTTGTCATCCATTCCTACTGGCACACAACGGCCTACTCTTCCAAAAAGCAGTACTTATTTTAACGTGTGCACTAGATGTTCTACATTTGTTCGTACACAGAACTTCGGATTATAGTTTCATCAGAAGGACCTTCAGTGGAATGGAGTCGGAACTGATGTTAACTCCTGAGGGAAAATTCCCTTGAACGGTCATAACTGTCTCATGGTGGCTTGAACCTGAGCTGTCTGTCAGATCAGGAGCTCAAGATACGGTGCCTCCCAATACCAGACAAAAAGGACAATGCTGTTAGCACAACCCTCATGATACAAAAAGTATAGAAACTGTACATCACAGTAACCAAAGGCCTGTAAAGCTCTGAATGCATAAAAACGTGCACTTGTTTCCCGTATATTATGACAGTAACTAAAGACCTGTAAAGCTCTGAAAGCATAAACACCTGTACTTGTCTCTCTGTTTGCAGGTGCACATACAGGAGCTGCTGAGTCAGACGTGCCATGTGGACGTGGACCCATCGTGGGATGTCATCGTGTATGACCAGTGCACAGAGGACCCCGGCGTCTTCACCACAGACAACTTTGTGCATGTGCTGCTCAGCAAGCTGGCCACCAGCTTCAACAGCGTCAACTTTCTCTCAGGTACATTTAGCTCCCTCAGGTCATCTTCCCTTCTGTCTGTATGTGCAGGGAACTTTCTCAGAGCACTGCTGCAGTATGTCTGTCTGTCTCTCTGTCTGTCTGTACAGAGAGCTTTCTCAGAGTACTGCTGCAGTATGTCTGTCTGTAGGCAGCTGTGGCACGAGTTGGTGTTATGGTTTTACTCTCTGCAATTGAGCATTCTTTGGATTGCTTCCTTTAATGCAGTAAAAGGTACTAGATAGGGAGCAAACATACAGTATGTCTATGCAGAAGAAAGAGTACAAAAAATAGGGTAAAGTCGTCTGTGATCACCGTTGTGGGATGTGCTTCCTGCAATTGAGATCAGCCCTTTAACGACAGTAGAAATCTGACTGGACATAAAGTTGCTAGCAAAAAAAAAAAAAAATAGGTATTCTCTGCAGCCTCTATGCAGCGATTTCACTCGGAAGCATGCCAAATTTCGCTAGGATCATCTCACTTCACTAAAATGGTAAATGAAAAAGGAAGGTACTGATTATTCCTCCAGACCCAAAGAAGCTTGATTTCACTCGAATGCTGCTAATTTCCTTTAGGATTCATTTCATTACTGTAATGTTAATAATTTAGTGAGTCTGTAGAGTTAGTTCCATCCTAAAAAATGGAAAGTTAGTTTTATTGAATAT
>CM060333.1:45113410-45143410 GCA_030674155.1 Stramonita haemastoma | reverse complement strand
AAAGTGCTATTAAAGCTGTAGTATTGTATTTCCAGAGAAGGGTTGTAGATATGAGGAAAAAATTTTCTTTGCAGCAGAATGTTACAGTCATTCTCTGTATCTGTCAACTGTATAACCAGATTTTATAAACCATTTGGTTTTAACTTATAGTTACTAGCTACAGAGATTGATTGATCCACAAGTCTACTTTCTTGAAATGGTAAGCTTTGGTATTCTTTCAAGGCTTCTTTTCTCCTGTCGTTTGATGTATGTACAATGCACACCCTGGTTTAGTACTGTAGGGCAAAACAGTATAGTGGTGTTTTTCCTTTTCCTTCATTTATATATTTGTATTAAGAGAAAGGGAAGAAATGTAATAGAGTAAGCATTGCAAATTCTGTACCCGACTCCATATTAAGCAAAAGTCTGGTTTGATTGTTTCATGGGAGTCATATGTACCTGACTCAGTGTTCATGAAAAAACCTGGACGTGTTTGTTTCATGGGAGTCCTATATACCTGACTCAGTATTCATGAAAAAATCTGGACGTGTTTGCTTGTTTCAGGGGGGTTCTTGGCATTCCAAGCCATGTACCCAGGCTTGGTGGAGAGCAAAGCCAACAGCAGCTACAGGTGCACGGCCCTCACCTCTCTGTCTCAGCCCTGCTTACCTGTCAGCAACGTGGGACCCACCAGGATTCTTCCCTTTCTCTACCTGGGCTCCTCACAGGATGCCCTGTCTCTGGAGACAGCGCAGGTGAGTGCAGGCAGTTTGGTCAGGTGTCGGGGTGGGGGAGAGCAGGAAACTTTCTGTTGGGGAAAAAATAAAACCGCTCTTTAAGTGTTACGTATGAAAACTTTCCCTTTTTGTGAAAAAAAAAGAGGATGTTTGAAGTGAAAATGAATAGTCCCAGTGGTATTCTCGCTAGTGTGTGTTATGATGAATTAGAATGTGAAATAAACTGGAATGGAAGAGGTACTTTCGGTGGACATGTAAGATTTTATTTAAGATCAATCTCAAAATATTTTTGTTTTGACAGGTCTTCTTTTGGATATCTTTCTTGAAGGTTTATGTGCGATCTTTGTAAATGTGTGTGTGTGTGTGTGTGTGTGTGTGTGTGTGTGTGTGTGTGTGTGTGGTGTGTGTGTGTGTGTGGTGTGTGCTGCCCACTTGTATTTGAGTAATTTTATGCACTAGAGTGAAAGCTGTGTGTCTGTCTGTCTGTCTGTCTGTGTCTGTCTGTCTGTCTTGTCTGTCTGTCTGTGTGTATCTGTGTCTGTATGTATGTGTAAATGTGAAGACAAGGTGAAGGAGAGATGATTTTTGTTGTTGCTTACATATGCTTATTACCATTTTCCCTGTCTTTGTTAACATAAGGCTGGCACATACCTAAAACCAGGCACAAGTAAGTAATTGAAGTTTCCATGCTGTGTGTGTGTGCAGATCAATGGCATTAACTATGTGCTGAATGTCAGCACCAACTGTCCTCGCCCTGCCTATGTGCAAGAGGGACACTTCCACCGCATTCCTATCGGCGACAACTACAGCGAGAAAATTCTTCCCTTCTTTCCTGAAGCATTCCAGTTCTTGGGTTAGTTAGTGAACCAAGACACAAGTTTTCCCTTCACTCTTCCTTCCTCCCTCTCTGTAACCGCTTCTTTGTTTTATCTCTGCTGTGGTTCTTTATGTCTTTGTTTGGTCTCTTGTCTTTTTCCATGTGTACTGTGTGTATAGTCTTGTGTATTTTCTTTTGTGTGTTTCCTGGCTTTGTGTCTTTTCTGTTTGTTTACAGTATGGGTTGTTGTTGTTTTTTACGTCTTGTCTTAACTGTGAGATAGTGTCAGTGACTAATTGTAGATATTTCGAAGGCCAAGTTTTCTGATGACAAAACCCCTAGGCATTCTTTCATTTCCTTTTCCCCACTTTCTCCCTGTCTCTATTTCTGCATCTGTCTCTTGATATGTCTTTGCCTTTGTTTCTTTTCTTTCCCTCCCTGCCTTCTTTTCTCCTCTATCTCTCTTTTTCTGTGTGTGTCTCTCTCTTTGTCTGTCTATCTGTTTGTCTCGTCTGTCTGTCTGTCTCTGTCTGTCTCTGTCTGTCTCTGTCTGTCTCTGTTCTGTCTCTGTCTCTTCTGTCTCTCTCTGTCTCTCTCTCTGTCTCTCTGTGTCTCTGTCTCTCTCTCTGTCTCTCTGTCTCTCTGTCTCTTCTCTCTCTCTCTCTCTCTCTCTCTCTCTCTCTCTCTCTCTCTCTCTCTCTCTCTCTCTCTCTCTCTCTCTTTTCCAATTATTTCTTTTATCTTATCATCTCACATTGCCATCTGTGTGTGTGTAAAGTGTATCTTTCTCTTTTTCTATAATCTTCTCATTTCATGCCCTGTTAATCTGTGTGTGTGTGTGTGTGTGTGTGTGTGTGTGTTGTGTGTGTGTGTGTGTGTGTGTGTGTGTGTGTGAATTTCTTTATGGGAGTGCAAGCAGAAGTGGAGGTGTGACCTCATTGCTATGGACTGCGTTAATGGAAACAAACAAAAGTGTAACTTTGCTGGTTTCATAATTATACTTATGAGAAAATGGATAAAGAACATGATGTTTTAATGTTGTGCGTGTGTGTGTGTGTGTGTGTGTGTGTGTGTGTGTGTGTGTGTGTGTGTGTGTGTGTGTGTGTGTGTGTGTGTTACAGACAAAGTGCATGAGGCCAACGGCTGTGTGCTGGTGCACTGTCTAGCGGGTATTTCTCGCTCTCCGACCCTTGCCATTGCATACATCATGAAACATATGCGGATGTCATCAGATGAAGCATACAGGTGGGCTTTACTTCTCTGCATTCATAATTATTGAAGTATTCTCTGGTTTTTGGTGGGGTTTTCTTGTTTCTTTTATCTTGATTATTATTGCTTATGGAATATATTGTCTATTTGTGAAATGATGTGTGTGCAGATATGTATAAGACATATGTGACGTTCCACCACGAAATGAGTCGCTTAGCACATTACCCAATTTTGAGCTAGGAGCCATTAAAGGCAGGTGGGGGTCAAGTTGTCAATTTTGAGATTTTGATCGATTATTAAACTATATCTGTTATTCTACCTTGTAAAGAAATATCACAGCATATTTTTTTTTTTATTACTTTTGCTTTTAAATGTGTTATGAAAATACCCAAGCCCTCATTCTGACAACCTGTTACAAAAATAAACTTGCCGTTTCTCATTTTGTCACATCCTGCAGTCTATCATTTCAATTTGTAATAACTTTACACAGAATTGTCCGATTTTCAATCTGTTTTTTGTATTGAATAGCCTTTTTATTGGAAATTAATAACTTGTCATTAATTAAGAATTGACCTCTGGTGCAATGCGACTCCTTATGTGGTGGAGCGTCACATATGGTATGTTGACTTGGGTGCAGACTTGTAAAAGAATACATTGACTTGTGTGTAAATGTGTGAAAAGAGTACATTGACTTATATGTGGATATGTGAAAGAGTACACTGACTTGTATGCAGATATGTCAAAGAGTACCCTTACACGTTTTCAGATATGTCAAAGACAACACTGACTTATGTGCAGATATGTCAAAGACAACACTAACTTATGTGCAGATATGTCAAAGACAACACTGACTTATCATGTGCAGATATGTCAAAGACAACACTGACTTATCATGTGCAGATATGTCAAAGACAACACTGACTTATCATGTGCAGATATGTCAAAGACAACACTGACTTATTATGGGCAGATATGTCAAAGACAACACTGACTTATGTGCAGATATGTCAAAGGCAACACTGACTTATGTGCAGATATGTCAAAGACAACACTGACTTATCATGTGCAGATATGTCAAAGACAACACTGACTTATCATGTGCAGATATGTCAAAGGCAACACTGACTTATCATGTGCAGATATGTCAAAGACAACACTTACTTATCATGTGCAGATATGTCAAAGACAACACTGACTTATCATGTGCAGATATGTCAAAGACAACACTGACTTATCATGTGCAGATATGTCAAAGACAACACTGACTTATGTGCAGCTATGTCAAAGACAACACTGACTTATCATGTGCAGATATGTCAAAGACAAGCGGCCCACCATCTCCCCCAACTTCAACTTCCTGGGGCAGCTCCTGGAGTACGAGCACGTGGTGCGGCGGGAAGAGGAGGAGGAGCGGCAGCGTGCCCAGCGGGCCGGGGGTTCGAGCCCCACGGCCTCCCTCAGCCACTCCTCCTCGGTCATCATGGACCTGCTGGTGTGCAGCCCCCCCTCTCCCAGCCCCCGCACCACCCCCCCGCCCCTCCTTCGACTTTGACCAAATGACCGGCTTCCCCTGCCCGCAGTCGGTGGTCTCCCATCAGGCAGAGGGGAGCAGCGCGGCGGCAGCGGCTTCGTCCGGTTTTGCAGACCTCCCTTCAGGTCCGTCTGACGGTCTGGCCAGGGGGCTGGCCGCTGAAGCTCCCCTGCCGGGCCCGGACCAGTCCGCCCTGTTAGGAGCGGAGGTGCAGGCTCCATTCCCCGGCCCCCACTCTCAGGCCCCCCTCCCTGGCCCCGACAGCCTGTGCCCGCCGGGGAGTCCGGTGCCCGACAAGAGCCATGACCCCACGATTCCCACGGCTGTGCCTGAGCAGACGGCGTGCCCGGGGAGCCCCCCAGCCCCTGTGGCCAGCCCCCCTGTCAGCAGGCCCTCCTCCCTGGTCTTCATGCCGCCCCTGCCGGGCCCCAGTGAAGACCAGCCCTCCACATGTGGCAGCGGGGTCATGTCCCCCTTCCCGGGGCCCAGCGCCCACCAGCCCTCCACCTGCAGTAGTCCCCCCTGTGTGCCATTGCCCGCGCCCCCAGCCACCATGCGCACGCTGCCCAAGTCCTCGCGACACCTGCACCACGTGCCCATGCCCGGCTCTCCCTTCCCGGGACTGGACAAGCGCACAAACTCTCTCCCATGTTTCGGCCCGCGCTACTTCAGCAAAACCTCAGAGACCGCTTCCTCCTCCTCCTCCTCCTTCAGCTTTAGGTGGTCCAAGAGAGCGGGTGTGGGAGGTGTGCCCGCAGCCCCGCCACCGCCACAGGGTCGCGTGTGAACGGTGGTGGTGGTGTGAGTGTGGAGGACGCGTTGACCACGGCCGCCCCGCTGTCGCTGGGCAGTGCTGTGACGGGGGAGTGTGTGTCGGGGGAGGGGACAGGGGACAGCTCCTGCCTTCTGCCAGAGTGGGCCTGAGGGACAGCGCCTCGCTGGACTGCCTGTCTGTGGGCTCCCTGCCGCTGTCCTCCCCGTCCCATATTGGGCTGGGGAGCGGCGCCAGGCCTTTCTCTCTTCGCTCCTCATCTATCTCATTACCGTTGCGCCCGGCCTCACTGGCTGGGTTCAAACAGCGCGATCGACCTTTCACCCTTGATCTCAGCCCCGTGTCGGACGCGGAGAAAGATTCGGACGCCAGCAGTTCAGAGCCTGCCACCCCTGACCGCTCCGGGGTGAGCCCCCCATCCGGGGTGGGGCCGCTGGGCAAAGGTGGGGGGGGCAAAGCCCTGGCCCCCTGCAGGCTGCGACTGACCACTCCCCCCCTGCACATGTTGCCTTCTCCCACCTCAGCCATGGCTCGCCTCAACATGGTGGCTGGGTCGCCCAGCTCAGAAACACCTCCTCCCCAGGACGCCTGTGCCGGCCCGCCCCTTCTCAGGATAACGAGCTGCCCTTTGGCGGCTTCCCCACCACGTCCCTGGACAAACTGAACTTCACCCCTTGCTATGTGCCAGAGTCGTCGACGGCTGGTCACACGCCCAGCAAAACTGGTGCCATGAAACGTCCCATCAGTGCCACTGTCTCAGAGACCAAGATGACCGAGCCCAGTTCCCCCATGTCGGTCAGCAGCCTGGGCTCCCCCACGGGCTCCTTGCTGTCTGTGGGCTCCCCCACGGGCTCGTGCCCGCTAAAATGGCTTCGCGCAGTCGGGAGGGAAGAACCTGGCGAGGAGAGGAATCATCAGAATCGGGATCTGGAGGGTCTGGGGATTTGGTGTCGCCCATGTCCATCTCCAGTCAGAGCAGCAGCTCATCATCAGGAGGGTCCAACGTGGCCTCCCCCACCACTGCTAGTGCCACAGCCTCCGCCACCATGCCCACCAGCAAGGTGGTGTTGCGCTCCAAAGACAAGTCCAAGCGCAACACGGAGAGACCCAATAGCATTGCCTTTTCCACCTACCCAACCTTTGACCTGGCTGTGGAGAACAGTGCCTCCTCCCCATGTGCGGGTCACACATCTCACGACGACACGTCGGAGGCTTACCTCAGCCAGAGCCGGAAGAAACTGCGCCCCAACGGTGTGTCCTCAGAACCCTCCTCAGAACGCAAGTTCCGCTGGGGCCGCTACTCGGAGCGTGAAGTGTACAGACAGATTACAGCAGCCATGGAGAATGCCATGCTGCGCACACGGGCCTACGAGGCTTCCAGAAAAGCCCGCAGTTTGGACGACATTCTGGGGGGTGGCTCTGAGGATTCGGGTCCTGTGTGTCAGTGTACTGTGTTAAAGCAGATGTCAGGGCGTTGCGGCATTCCCCTAGGACTGGAGCATTTTCCTCCCCAGCAGTGTCGGTGTGGTACCACAGCAGAACCCTACCAATCCAATTCTAGCATATCATCTGGCGGCAGCCATAGCTCTCTGCACGGCAGCATGGAAATCATTCAGGTATCCTGATCATTGTGGGGATCCCTCATCCATGTGCCTTGACTCCTTTTGTTCATCCATTCTTTCCAGTTTTGGTTTTTTTTCATTTTGATTTTTTTGTTGTGGGGTTGTCTTGGTTTTTTTTTTTCTTCTGAATTTGGTTTTGCCTGTGGCCACCACCACCACTTTTGTCCCATCCCCTCACTTACCCCCATCTAGCTGTCTCCTTCCCTCAAAGTGTACATGTACCCTTGGTTTGTTTGTGTCCATGTGGTGCCATGTCATTGGACAGTTTGGCTTTGGCTGGTTTGTTGGTATCTTGCTTCAGTTGGCTATGCAGATATTTTTGTTTGTTTGTTTCTGGGTCCAAAAGCATTAAGTATGATCATTTTGTTGTAAAATTTATGAAATGCACTGGCATATCACATTTAAAACTGCATGTTTGTTGAAAGCCATTGCTGTGTTGAATGGTCCAACTTAAAATGAGCTCTGAAAGTTGAAAGAAAACTGAAATAGCCTTTTGGGTTTTTTATATATTTTTTTTAAAAGGTTTCTCTTTAGAGTATGTTGGCTTGTTATGTAAGGCTGTAGCTGTGCTTACAGCTTAATTTTTGTGAGCATATTGAACCTGTATATATATATGGAAGGAGGATAATAACAAATTCTACAAGAAAAATGAAAACAGCATGAATAGTCATGTATGGTCACATTGAACTATTTTCGACAAGGCATGGCAAAGAGAACACTTTTAAGTGAGCAAATCTGTTCTCTTGATGCTGCAAATGCTGATGTTGCATGAGGCTTGTATGAAAGCTGAAATGATCAAGTAGTGGAGGAAAAAGGCTTTGTGAAAGTCCTCATCAGCTCCGTGATATTTTTATAAGTCTGCCAAGAAAAATCTCACATTCTTGTTTGTGCAAGCCAATTATTGAACCAGTTTGTCACATGAGAGAAAGCATAGAGGTCAGATAGAGGAATCTGCAAGTCTAAACAAATAAAAGAAGTTTTACTGTAACAGTAGATAAAAAAAAAAGACAATTTTCTGTTTAGTCTTGACCATTCTCACCAACTATTATTGTCTTCACGGCATCTTATCACTGTTGGGTCATTTGCATTCAGGAGTAAATTTTAAAATTTTATTTGTTTTGAATATATGTATATGTGTGAGGTCCTAAAAAAGAAACTTGACTAATGTGATGCGCAGCTGTAGATCTTTAGAAATAAAAACAAAAACAAGTTTCTTCAAATTCATCTTATCACGTTTACTCATCCTATCGAGTTTACTGTTAGATGAATTCAGGCTTGATAAAGACACAGTATTAAGTAAGCTGTTCCATTTAAAAAATTTTGCACTTGTCTTGGAAATTCTTGTCAAAACGATTTTTTAAGTAAATTAATGTCATGAAATACTTTTTCAGGAAGTGTATTTTTCTCTTTTAGTTGAAGAAAGTTGTAGAGATGGGAGAAAAGAATGAAGGAGATATTTTGTTACTGTAATTACTGTACATAACAGTAAATGAAAGTTGAATATGTCCTATTCATTAATATATTTGTCACACAAAACAGTATTCAATAATGTGCAGTACAATGTGTACAAAAACACGTCCTCTGCATGTACCCACACAGATGTCATCCGTATGCACACAGGCACCCATATTCATATTTTCACACAGATACACCAGGAAAAATCTTATAACCTACTGGTTTTTTTGGGGGGAGGTTAATATAAATTTTATTAAGGCGCTTAAATCTGTGTCCTTTTGCAAAAGCCATTTCAAGTAAGGAATAAATATAAAAAAATAAATATAAAATGAAGAAGTAATTCATGTTATTGCTTAAGAAATTTTGTTCCTTCAATGCTATGTGTTTGCTTGGATGATGTTCAGATAGCTAAGTAAAGTTAGCTTCATGGACCATTCGACATTGCTTTGGATGGGCTCTCTCATAAAGGGTGTGCCTGCTGTTGTTAGTTTGGGTTTTGACTTCCAATTTTTGTTGTTCTTATTTATTTCAGTCTGTTTGGAGCATCATCTTTTGATTTTCTGTTTATGTTTTATGTCTTCCTTTAACTTCACATTGCAGTTAATTTTTGTGTCGTAGATTGTTAACTATCGAGATTAGCCACATATTATCATAGTTTTAAAAATGCAGTTTTGCTTTTTTGCAAACCCTCCATAAATATCTTTTTTTATGCAGGAAAGAAAAGTTTGTTTTTTTAAAGCATCTTTTCAGTGTTGCCTTTGGCTACAAATTTGGGTGAAAAAAGTCAATAAATACTAATATAGCTACACAATGCCACCAGACCAGTATGCAAAACTCCTATCACTGTATCAGTATTTCAATGCCATCATTTAAACATCGGTCAACATGAAGTAGTGACATCATAAGTGACGTATGAGGATTTGCCTGTCTGATCAAAATTGTATAGGATTTTAGACAAAGTATATTGTCCTGGGCAAAATTCAACCTGTTTTACCTTGGAAGGGTATGCATCAATAATACAATATTTAAACTTTTTTTCCCTCTGGGATTGGGTTCTTTTGGGGAGGCAAACATATATGAAAGTGTGTGTTGTGTGGTGTGTTGTGTGTGTGTGTGTGTGTGTGTGTGTGTTGGTGTGTGTGTGTGTGTGTGTGTGCATATACAGTGTGTGTGTTTTTGTGTGTGTGTGTGTGTGTGAATTTGGCAAAAGAAGGTAGTTGTCAATTTTAAGTGTCAATTGGGTTTTCCCTTTGGATTACTTAATTATACATGTTGTGTATTATATATATTACTATAATATATATATATTTATATATATATATATATAATATCATCATGTATAAGACCTTGCCTGAAAAACTAACGTCCAGATTTACCACTCATGGACTCGATCTGCGGATCAGATTCAAACAATTCTCCTCTTGCTTGAACTCAAAACTGATGCGTTATCTCTAGATCTTTGAACCTTGTTCAGCATAGTCTGCCTCTATTATTCTCTCTTACACTTGTGTATGTAGGGCTTCAGTGCTTAAGTGCATTGAAGGGTGACAAAGGAAAACTTAATGATTTAAGCCAGGTAGTCTGGTTCACTTGTTATACTAGAAGACAACACACAACAGTGATGCTTCATAACTAGCTATTTCAATGCTGTTTTCAAGCATTATGTGGAGAATGGGGTTAAATTCATTTTGTGAATGTCTATAGCTGTCAGTTGAATTAGAATATTTCTGTAGGTTTCAAATATATGGTTGCATTGGATAGGTCAAAATTTTCTTCAATTTTTCTAAATGTCAGATGATTTTTTTTTAACTAGTGATTTTGTCTTCAGAAAGATCAGACATTCATGCTAATATCTGAAGAGTTGTTGGTTTTTATTTTTGGCCAGATACAGCATAAAAACAGTGAAAATTCAGCATTGTGAACTTAAGGAAAATGGCACCAATAGTGATACTGTGTCTTCCAAAAATTTTTTGATATTTTGTGAGGAAATATGTCTTTTTCTAATATTTCCCAGAATTTAGCAGCTGAGAAAGTGAAGTCTTACAATGTAAAGTTTCCATGAGGCAATCTGCCATGTGTGCAGGATTTTTGCTTTGGTCAGTAGGTTGATTTTAGGGGGGGTTGGAGGGGGTGGGGGTGGGGGGCGAAAATGCTTCAAATGGTGTTTATTCAGTAATTTGCAATATCTTATGGGTGGCTGATAACTATCGACTAATTCATTTCTAAGACATTATTATTTTCTTTTAATGAAATATTGTATTAGACTCTTCACTGAAAATCAAAAACAAAAATATTGAAACATTACATTTTTGTGAAGATGAAAACTTTTTTTTTTTAATCTTGGAACTTTTTACAACCTTCACAGGCAAAAAAAAAAAAGAAAGAAATATACACTATTGCTTTAGACTGTGTTTGGTTTTTTTTTCAGTTGTTAGTTTGGTTGACAACTTTGTTTATTAGATTTAAAAGCTTAGGCATAAAGACAACAAACATGTTGGCAGCATTGTTCAGGAATGGTTTGAATTCAGAGCTCTTGGCTTAGAGGCTGATCAATGCATGCATCTGTGTCAGATGAATTTGGCCCATCATTTTCAAGCTAGTAGATCCTGGGATGACTTGACTGATAATGGATTTCAGTGTGCTGCATGTTTGGTGTTTGTGTCTTTGTATGCATGTTGTTCAAATGATCATAAAGTGATCAATAGACAAGCACTAAGTTAGTTGCCATAGCGAATCCAGACTTGATGTTTCAGCAAATGCAGTTTCTTTCCTGTTTTTGTTTTTTTAGAATAGACCCATGGATCTACATATGCATGTAGCTATTTATCAGGACATGGGCTTTAAAATACTTTTTTCTTTTCAATTGTTACACTAGATTTGGGGGATTCGTCAGGTGTTGTTATTACGCAAGATATAAATTGATGTATTCAGATTCCAAATCAGGCGTTAATGTTGACAGTGATACAGAAGGAAATGTAGAACTTTAATAGTATGCTGATTTTATATCAATATGTGATCATATCCAGACCTTTGGCTTTACAGCATTTCTTTGTCTGAAAAGGAGATAGGGGGCTGGGTTCAGAAAAAATGTCTGCTGTTTCATAGACAGAATTTTGTCGATCATGTCTATTGTAGTACTGTGAGCTGGAAAAATGAGGGTTTTTTTTAACAAAGGTCAGGGCAGGCAGGCATACTGTTGCATCATGGTCAAAATCTTTTAGCTGTAAGCCAGATGCATTTTTGTGAAAAGGTAGTGCCAATTGGCTCAAAGTTATTCAAGGTGAGCAAAGAGAATCCAGATCATAGTTGAACCTTGATCTGATCCTGGTTGTAAACTTCCTGCTCGATTGTAGTTCTAACTTTTTTTGGTTTGTTCTTTGATATTTGATGGTTTTCACATTCAGCGTCTTAAGTAGCTCCACTGATTCTTTTAAAAAAAATTTGAAATTGTAGAATCAGCTGTCTCTCATCATTTATTTTACAACCTTTTAAGTTCAAAGATTTTCCCCTCCATACATAGTTTTGTTGTTATTGTAGCAAATTGTTTTATTTGTGTTGTTGTTTTGTTCTGTATATTTATGCAATATTCTTTGTTTATTTATTTATCTATTTATTTATTATTTATTTATTTATTATCTATTTATTTATTCATTCACTTTTGGGGGGATTTACTGATCAAGAAACAGTTCATTAAGAGCTAGGACTTAAATGATATTGTTAATTAATGTCTTTTTTTGTAAAACTTTTTCAAGAGGTTTTAAAAGTCAAGATCACCACAATATGTATATCAACTAGACATTTTGAATGTTGTTACTTGTGTTTTATATTTGTAAAGCAAGGAAAAAAGTCATTTATATGGCTGAGACACATTGTAATATAATCCATAGTTCATTTTATCATATTGCTTTAGAAACTAGATATGTAGGGTAAAAATTTCTTTAGGCATGTTCATTTTTAAAGGGGTTTTCTTCTTCTTCTTTTCTTTTAGTACTTTATCGTCAATGAATTATAATTTTATTTTGCTGCATTACAATTGTCTCAAGCTACATTTCTAATTTTCTTGATTGTCTTTTCTTCTCAAGATGGAAAAAGATAATTGTACAGATGTATAGTAGAAATTGTCAATGTGGTTTGGTTTCTTTAATGGAGAATAAAGTATTTGGATGACAGTTCACATGTTTTCATTTGGATGTGTTAAAACAATGTTCTCTGCATATCAGTGAATTATATGACATTTTTTCATCATGCACTGCGTGTGTGCGAGTGTTAGAAACTCATCCATTTACTTCATGAAAATGCCGCTAAATGTTCGTTTAATTGTTTGTAGTTCTTTTTCTTGGTGAACTTCGCTACGGTCTGGCATTGTCAGTCTTGAAGTGAAAGTCAAAGAAAAGCTTAAACCCAGATTAATGGAAAGGAAATGGATGCAACCTATTTCAACGTTTATGTTGTTTGTTTTGTTCATCTCCCTCCCTCCCTCCCTTCTCCTCCTCCTCCCTCTCCATCTGTATTATTCTCTCTTCCATTTAGACCAGTTTTTTTCTGTCATCTGTTACCATTGATTTTCGAATATGCTTAACGTTGCTGTGTATTTTTTTCTGTTTGTGCACACATGGCGACAGCTTCCTCGCTGAATGGTAAGTGTGATTTGATTGGCTGATTCTCAGATCTTTTCCCCGTCTCCCCACATGTCGGGATGACGCTGACTGGTTGCAGGCCTGCCGAGGCCAACCAACCAGTGCCTTTGGCTGCTGCTGCATGCAGTTGATGGTGCCAGTGTCTCCAAATGTGTGCGCGTCTGTGTATATGTGTTGTATGTGTGTGTGTGTGTGTGCTGTGTGGGTAGGGGATGGGGATGGACCTATCAGGCTGGGCCTCCAAAATTGTCAGCTGGTGTAGACTATTTATTCCCACTTGGTGGAGAGGGCCCACAGAGAAGAGATTGTGACAGGCTGTCTCCTCAGCAAAAGCAGGCCTTTGCGATGATGGTTTACTGCCCATGCCCAAACTGCCAGCTTCTCTCCTGCCTGAGCTTCTTGTCGGTGGAAGTGTTTGATAGTTGAAGTGTGCACACTTCTCTTTGGGACAGGTTTAGGGTTGGTCTATTTGTGTTGTATGAGACTATTGAATAACCATTCCACTTTTTTTTAACCGTTCGGTGAGCAGCAAGATTGGTTAAAGAGAAAATTGTAATGTTTAACTTTTATTGAGTGTGAAGCACATAAACATCATCAGAAGTTTTCTTACATGCAAAAAATGCGCTCATATATGTACATGCATGAGTTTATGTAAGGACATGCTTATAAAAATGCGCATGTGCACTGACAAACATCTCTCTCTCTCTCTCTCTCTTCTCTCTCTCTCCTCTCTCTCTCTCCTCTCTCTCTCTCTCTCTCTCTCTCTCTCTCCTCTGCAAACATATTCTCTCACACAGTGTTTGCACTCACTTGCACAGAACTAGCATCATCATCCTGCATTCTTGAAAAAAGGTAACAACTCGCATCCTGATGTGATTTATCAGATTCAATGTTGTTTTCAATATCTATCAATGTCAGGTTTGTGGTGATATCTTTCAGAGATCAGAGAGTAAAAGGCTAATGGAATTGTTTAAGAGCACAGTAGTCTGTATTGCATATTACTTATGTACAGAAGAATTCTAAGGAAGAAAAGTGATGGAATTGATTAGGGAGAAAGGTGAAGAAACAGTTTGGACATGGATAGTAGACTGTGGAGAGAGTGGTTTGAAGCAGTGTGGAGAGACTGTTTTGGGGGCTGTGGTGGTTAGAGGGCATCTATATCCTTCCACAGTAACCGCAGTTCTTCCCTTCCCTCATCCCCCTCCCCACACCCCCCCCCTCACTGCAGAGCAATGCACTAAAGGGCACAGCGTGGAGTGTGTCAGTCCCCTCACTCAATCCTTGTCCTTGTTTTTTCTTTCTTTTTTAAAGCGTGACTGGGTTGAGGCTGGGCTTTGTTCTCTATATTGGTTGGAATCTGACTGCTGGTGAGAGCAGGGTGTGTGTGTGTGTGCCGTGTGTGCATGCGTGCGTGTGTGTGTGTGAACTCCTGTGAACTGCCACCTCTTAAAGAGTCAAATGGGGCTGAAAGAAAAGTGCAATCCTACAATGCATGTTGTTGTACACCATGACTGTTTCCCTCTCTTGGCCATGTATCTATAGATCTGTGGATGGACTATGATGTGATGAAGACAGCTGGCTGTTTGCATGTAAAGTTCTTGCATCAGGAAGACGTGTTCCTGGCCGTGCATGTGAATGATATAGCCTGTGATGGGAAAAGCATGTGTTCATCCAACCCCATGGGTGTATCTTAAATTAATGCTTGCTCCACACCATGATACGACCACAGGAAAAAGATGGCGCACAGTACTTGTTGTGTGGTGTCACACTCTAGTGGCAAGGGGTCAACCTTGCCCAAGGTGAGCTGACACCCAAGTTTCCCAATGAAAGGATGGAGAGTGCAGTAGTGCATGGAGGAAGGGTGGAGAAAGTTGGCATGTGTATCAGCGCTGCTTGCTAATTCTGTCTGAATGCGGCTAAGAACTGTATGAACCCAACCTAGAACATTCAGGGGCATGCTGTATGCGGATGGTTTGCGAACGAGTGTTGAATTTACCAGAGTCCCAAAAGGTCACAGAAGGGAAGGGAGGTTTGGCCTTATCGCAAACATAACTTGACTCTTTGGCCTGTGGCAAGTTGTCATCTCACCTGTATACATGTAGGCTTTAGTTTTGACCTGTGACAGTTGAATGTTGTCTTCTCAGAAAGGTGCCTATGTTTGTACAGATTATCTGTTTATATTGTGGAGAGACTACCATTGTTGCCATTGTGTTTCTTGTGAGTGTGTTATCCTCCCTTTCATGATTTGTGATGCGCCTGTAAAGTAATTCAAATGTCGTTAATGTGAATGCTGGGAGTAAAATAGACCTATAAAATGTGAAAGAGGGGACTCCAGATCAATGCAAATCACAACGCAGACAGCCTTTTTCGTGTGTGTGTGTGTGTATATATAGTAGGATAGAACGTTTCCTGTGGTTATGGATTTGTACATACATACCTACCTGTGTACAGCATTTTACGTGATGGTCTGGCACTAAAACGTTTCTAATCAAGTTTTATTGCACTAACTTGAAACACGGATGCCTTGTGATACACACTCTCCAGTCTGTTAGACCGACCACCTGATGAGTCACACAGCAAACATGTGTGACAAAACTAAATGAAACATCCTTACTGGTATGATGATAATATTAAGTAAATAAATATATCCTGTCTTGGTTATCCACCTCCACAAAGAATGTCTTACACAGTGTAAACAAATACCTCAGGCCATCAATGTAGGAGAAAGATAATGTGCAAGAAAGAGCAAAAAGAAAAGAGTCATGATGGTGGAATAAATATATCCAGATAACGGGAACTGTTCAAAGAGTCATGATGGTGGAATAAATATATCCAGATAACGGGAACTGTTCAAAGAGTCATGATGGTGGAATATATCTATCCAGATAACGGAAACTGTCCATCTTGCTACTAAACAGGGAGAAGCATGGCATGGCATGGCATGGCATAGCATGGCATGGCATGGCATGGCATGGCATGGCATTTCTTCTCCTTGGTGAGGGACCAAAGGGCCAAATTTGTTCAGGCTGTTGTCCTGCTATACGCCATATCTGGGGGGTGGTTTATCCACCGCCTTTAACAGCAGAAAAGCTGAAGATTCATCTTGGCAGGAGGGATGTCCCTTCTCATTTCTTAAAACCATATTTTTAAACCATTGCCATGCTAAGTGTTCTTGGTTTGTCTTTTTTTTTTTTTTTTTTTTTTTTTTGGGGGGGGGGGGTTCTTGTATTGAGATGTCAGGAATTTTCTGTGGGCATATGTTGAGGATGAAGAATGGGAACCTGGCAATTAAAATTTGAGGCAACTAAATTTATGGGGGAGAAATTTATTATAATTTCTTGTGTATGTTAAGAATGTTGCAGCTGTGTTTATTATCAGCAGCTATTTGGTTAGCAGGTATAGAGTAATGTTACCATTGATGTTTTCCTTCTGTTTTTCTCTCTCTCTCCTTTCATTACGCACCATTGTTTATGTTTGTTCACAGTTTGTAATAGATGACTATGATGCGCAGAGGACCAAATCACAACCTCTTGTTCATACATTCGGTGAAATAATGGATTTCAGTGGTATAACATCTGTTTTGTTGCTTTCTGTTAATTAAGGTATAAAATTTGATTGATTGATTGACAGACTAAAGGAGAGAGAGAGAGAGAGAGTGTGTGTGTGTGTGTGTGTGTGTGAGAGAGAGAGAGAGAAGAGAGAGAGAGAGAAGAGAGAGATTAACAGTTATGATGGACTGATCCTTGAATCATTTTAATTTATAAAGAGAACAATGGCGACTATGAATAACGTCTAACCTCAAAATGTGTGAATGCGCCCTTTTTTTTTTCTCTCGTGATATAAACGTGTATACATATGAAAGACAACGGCCCCGCCTGTCTCAAATCATTGTTGATGTATAGTACATACAGTACCCATGTGCATTATGATAAGTGCACCTCGTGTAGACATCTATACACTACAGCTAAACACTTGGACTGACTGGTGATCAGTTTTATTTCCGATATTTGGCGCGCGGCCAATGACGTAGTCGTAGCCAGCACGTGCACTTGGCTCAGACGTGTGACCCAGTTTGCCAGCCAGCACCACGTACGTACGTATTAGCTGTGGAGTTTGTCTGTCTCTGTGTGCTTTTCAGCGTTCCTAGTTTGGTTTCCTAGGCAGTGTTTGATTTGACCAACTGAGTAGACTGCATTTCTTGTGAAACGTCAGATGGCACTGCATGGATTGGGTGTATGTTTCTTTGTTATTGTTGTTGTTTTATCAAGATTTTTTTTATTTGAAATGTTGAAAACATCAAAGATTGTGTTAAGTTGTCACTGCACGGTTAACATTCTCCTTTCCCTTCTCCCCCGCCCCCACCTCTCTCTCTCTCTCTCTCTCTCATCTCTCTCTCTCTCTCTCTCTCTCTCCCTCTCTCCCCTACATTTTTTCAAAATCATCTCAAATTATCAAGGGATCCTTTTGTTCTGTTACTAGTGCAAAGCAAGGCCTGGTCTGTATTTTCATTAAATTCATAGAGCCACAGTGAAACAGCTATCGTTTTATTCCTCAGGAAACTGTCTATTTCAGATTTGTAAATAAAACATATGATGATTTAAGTCACAGACTGTGACGTTTTCTCAGTATCAATGACTACAGATAGATATTGTCATAAGGCAAAAGGTTTTTTTGTTTTGTTTTGGGTTTGTTTGGGTTTTTTTTTTTTAGTTCACTGGGTTTGCAGTCAGCCCAATGAATCAGCTTTATTTGCTTTTACATCATGCAGGTTTTGTTTGGTAAGATTTTAGAAGCTTAAAGGGACTGTGAGTCTTGCTCATCGGACATGTAAGAAACAAAAGTAATGATAAATCTGTTTTGTCGATGGTAAAATCACTGGATCAGTTTTTGAGGGTGTCCTCACCATGGTTACAGCAAATGTGTTGTAAAGGTTAGTGGGGGATCTCAAGCATTCTTTTGTTTGTTGTGGGGGGAATAGAGATAATTGAGGTAAGCTATCTTAAAGAAACGTCTTGCTTTATTTGATGTCTTCGTTCATTTTCTTTGCATCACCCTCTATGACGTAAAAGGCATGTTTTGTTGTGACGTATGTTTTGTTGTGACGTAAGGCCGCTAATACGTCATTGGCACATGACGGCCAAGTGGCGGAAGTATTGCGAGAAGGAGCTGCTGTTGTCTTCCTGTGTACATTTTCATTTCATTGAATGTTGTTCGTGGTGTTGTCATTAAAAAAAAGGTTGGTGTTGCAATGCTTGGTTCCCTGTGTGTTGTTTTTGGGCGTGTCTCTGTTTGCTCTGCTTGTTGCATGAAGTGGGTGAGGTGTGTTCAGTTTGCAGTTTGCAATGCTGGTGGCTGTTCTCTCTCTCTCTCTCTCTCCTCTCTCTCTCTCTCTCTCTCTCTCTCTCTCTCTCTCTCTCTCTCTCTCTCTCTCTCTCAACACACACACACACACACACACACACACACACACACACACACACACACACACACACACACAGAGTGATGAACTTAAAAAACATACGATATACAAAAACCCAATGCAGGTAACAAGTAACAAAACGAAAATACAGTTACAGAAACTTTATTTTAATTTTTTTTATTTTATTTTAGAAGTAGTCGATTATCCCGATTTGCATATATATTACGCTACACAATACATTCAGACATACTTACATACATACACACACACACATACATAGCCCGCATACATACAAATATTCATGTATATGCATACATACATACACACTTCACATTCGCGCACATAATTTGACTGACACAAGCAACAAACAAATCCATGCACACATGCATTGCAAGAGTAGAAGACCAGATGCAGTTTTACACACACACACACACACACACACACACACACACACACACACACACACAACGTCAAGGTGCGGGTTTTACCATCAACTGTAAGGTTCTGTTTATAATTTTCCATTTTCAAATCCAGAGTACTTCAAAATTCGGTTAGGTCCTGCTACATTAGGATTTGACTGCACCCAAGAAAATGTTCTTGTCTGGGCAAGCCCCTCCTCGTAGACATGATAGGATGGCAAAGTATGACTCAGGTAGCTCCGTCCATCCATTTGCATAGAAGTGGTTTCTCACACACACACACACACACACACACACACACACACACACACACACACACACACACAAGGGGGGGGGGGGGGGGGTCTGGACAAGGAAACTCTCAACCATCGATCTCTCTCTCTCTCTCTCTCTCTCTCTCTCTTCTCTCTCTCTCTCTCTCTCTCTCTCCACACACACACACACACACACACACACACACACACACACACACACACACACACACAACGCCACGAAACTTAAAAGTTTGTTTTTAATGCGTACAACGTAATATAATGAAATATGAAGGCAGATAAAATGGCCTTAAAAGATCTGCCGAGTGCATATTCAGACCCTATCTGCTCGTGGTT
Source organism: Stramonita haemastoma (assembly GCA_030674155.1). Taxonomy (NCBI): domain Eukaryota; kingdom Metazoa; phylum Mollusca; class Gastropoda; order Neogastropoda; family Muricidae; genus Stramonita; species Stramonita haemastoma. The sequence continues at coordinate 45,124,205 of CM060333.1, read as the reverse complement.
GGGTTTGGCCATCGAGGACGTCCTCGCTTAAATGTAGTCCTCTACTTTTTATTCTGAAACATTGTGTGTCCCCCCCCCATTTACCCTGAACTCTACTTCTACGAAAAAAAAAATTAATATTATAGAAAGCAAAGTGAAGCCTTCCATGTATTTATTATATAAGAAAACGCGGTTTAGAGTACAACCATGTAGCAAATGCCTTAAGGGTATATGGGTGTAGTTTATAAAATCAAAGGCCTAGAAACAGGTCTAATTCTAAGTCCTAGATCAAATGCCCTACATGAGTCCAGTCTAGTTGTATGACCCAGTTCATGAGGTTTTCCGAGTAGGCCGACATGCCTAGTCGTGTTCCCATTCACTATGACCTGTGCTCCAATACTGATGAAGGCCACAGCACATATAATAGTGATAGTACAGCTAGCTAACTACCTGAGGCATCAGTGGCTAGTCCATGCATCATGCGGAAGAAGCGTCAGCTGCTGGCTGGCTGCTTAGGTCTACCCACATGAGGGTGTTAAAACACATGTGACAATGAGATTAAGTGCTGCTGTGCTAGCCTGTACCGTCATTTAGCCTGGGTCAGATCTGAGTCAGTGATTCACACGAAAGATACAGAAAGAGAAGAAAGAAATTAAAAAAAAGTCCTTATCAACCACAGGTACATCTGAACTTTGGACTATACAATACTGTTTTATATGTGAGCTGAAAATTAGGCTAGCGATTTGCAAGATTAGCTTTGAATATTTGATTACTTGACTTGTCAATCACGTACAGTGGACAACTTGTCCAGCTTGTGACAGGCTGCTTTAAAAGTTAGGAAATAGAAAATTTGCTACTTCTTCCTACCAAATGTTTCATAGCCCCACCAGAGATGCTTCATTAGGTTAATTCCACCGCATTAAAAGTTTGCACACAGAAAGTTAACAACAACAAGTAATTATAAAAGTTAAAAGGAATAAGATGATAAAACGATAACAACGACAGTGATAATCAGCCAACCATTTTAAAAATGTGGTGGGCAGCTGTAGTGGGGCTACAAACTCTCTTGTCGCCATTTGTGTATTCTCTCCACCACCCTTGGCGAAATACTAATACAGATCAAACAACGTGTTGATAATCCAGTAATTATCCATCGTCATTCAGCGGATTCCTGAAGCATAACCTGCTTGCCAACTATGGACATTGTAGTTAGTTACTGCTTCTGGCATAAGAACGTAGTTGATTCTGACGAAGTAAGACTTGATAAAAGGGGGAAAAGAAATCAACACTTTTTTTAAGCATTGATGACACCATTTCTTTTTCAATACAAATATAAAAGAGGACTTGAAACTTGTTTGCACAAACATTTGCTAGACGTTTGCATAACATATGCTGATCTAGATCGAGTAGGCTTGCCACTGACAGGAACAAAACGAGATGTTTCAGTCAGTCAAAAAAGTAACAGAAAGTAGACAACAAGGTTTTAGGGCAAAAGTAGTCATTGTTTTAAAACAAGCTCTCTCTCTCTCTCTCTCTCTCTCTCTCTCTCTCTCTCTCTCTCTCCTCTCCCCTCTCTCTCTCTCTCTCTCTCACACACACACACACACACACACACACACACACACACACTCACACACACACGCACACACACACACACACACACACGTATTTCCCCCAAGCTGCAAAATGAAACACTCTCCATGACCCAGAAGGTGTATGTGGAACATTAAGGACTCCATTTTCTTCGAACTTCATACATGTACACGGAGCTAGGTGGGTAGGGGTAGGGGTAAGGTATCGAGCCAGCTTAACACAAATATGACTCACAAGGAAAATCGATTCAATGACAACTGCATGACTGAGAAAACATGAGTCATCACCATTTTCTTGTCAGCAAGCATTCGCACAGTACGTGTCTCTTGCTCAAGTGCGATTTTAGGCCCTGCAGAGGCACATGGAATAGTGAATAATGTAACAAACAAAGACAATATTTTCTTACACTGACGAACCCTGTACTGACGTTTTAGACATGAGGTATAACTACTGGAAAAATGAGAATTAGACAGCTTTTTAAAGCACAAGTTCAGAATTTGAAATTAGGTCAAGTGTGTGTGTGTGTGTGTGTGTGTGTGTGTGTGACAGTCAAAGTCAAAGTCGAAATTTTATTTCCAGATGGTACATTGAGTAAGCAATAAATTTGCTTTTTTTCATCAAGCCATCTATCTAGCAAAAAAACAAAACAAAAAGACCCATCATGTGTGTGTGTGCGTGCGCGTGTGTGTGCGTGCGTGCGTGTGTGTGTGTGTGTGTGTGTGTAAAAGAAAACAGATAAACCAACAGAGAAAACACGTCTTAGATTTTCAAGCTTACAAGACTTCTAGAGATTCTTTATATCTCTACATGCGGTCCGGGTATAAAGACATGCCTTAGCATAGAATACTGATTGAAGTTACTGCAAAAAGTGTGCAGAAGTAATTATTAAGTCGTTAACGGGGAAATAGCATCTTTTATCAAAGGCAGGTTTCCGGTTTATCATCAAAGAGCACCCCCCCCCCCCCCCCCCCCCAAAAAAAAAAAAAAAAAAAAAAATATTATATATATATATATATATATAAATAAAAAATAACTGACTGCAGGTAAACAAGCCTTTCTCTACCCCCCCCCCCCCCCCTCCCACACACGCGCGCCAGATGATACCAACAACTCCCACAAAATCTCTCACAAAACCCTTAAGTCTCATGCTAAAAAGCTGAACAAAAGTGGATTGTGATGTTCCCCACTTCTAGACTGAAGTGTAACTGTGTTAGTGGCCCGTGACCATCAAGAGCCCCAATTAAACCCGAAAGTTATCCATTGTAACAGGCCAAGCTGTCTGAGGAGAGTCAGAAACATTTTAGAAGTTTGTAGAATCAGTTTTCAGTGTTCTGAGAGAGGCTTCACAACGTGCAGATCATTCCCCACCACGCGCTTAGCTCTATCCTATCCTCCATTAAATCAAATGAGCATGTTTGGACAACAATTGCATAACCCAATACAGATAGGAAAACCCCCAAGTACAATGTACTGCATATTTGTGTGTTTCTGATGCCGTCACCCAAAATGCTAACATAAGGAACGGGAACATCAGCATTTGATCTATATGAAGGCCTGTCTTATGAAGTTAAAGCATAAGCAGGTCAGTATTTAATGATCTTGGATGGTAGGTGTAAATCCTCACCCGGCCTTAACTCCCATCATACAGGCACACCAAGGTTTGAAGTCCACACGCGGGTTCAAAACCATTGAGAATAGAAGTCTCTGGTATTGTTCACTTGGGATTTGTTTGGGCTTCTGGTCAAGTCACTGACCGAACCAATAAAGAAAGAACTCGTACTTCAGATTGATTTTTGGAAGATCTCCTTCGCATAAATTCTTTGTTTCTAAATTGCCTTTTCGAAACTTTGTGTCTTCAATAATTATAACAAGATTCGTGTGTTTTCTAGAAATAGGATGACTTATTTCATACGGAGCGGTTTGCATTTCTGTGCAAACACAAATAAAAGGAAGCTTAATTCAGTCCAGACCTAGCAGTTAAGAAACCCCTCGAGAGGAAATCAGTGGAAGGAAGTGTTTGGCCTATTTTCCAGAAACGAGAACATGAATCATCACACACACACACACACACACACACACACACACACACCCCTACTCTGGCACATGCTTTATAGAAGATGAAACACTGAGTCAACCATCATAACAGTCTGCCCGAACATAATTCCAACTATTACGTAAAATATACAACATGTAGTGATGATACTGGAGCAGTGACTTACTAAAACGAACAATAGTCATTGATCAAAAATATGCATCCAGCTGCCACTTGCATCTAACAATATCACATGATCCCTTGGCCAATCACAATCGATGATGCTCAGGGAACTCAGCCGATTGGTAATGCACCGATTGGCATGCACTAGATCTATTTCGTTAACGCGCAACGCTGTGTTGCCGGAATTTAAAAGTAGGCTAGGCCCTACTTTCTTTGAAGTAAAACATAAGTTCTATTCGTTCTCTGCTCAAAACAATACATGTGACTCGATTCCTTGCTTTTCTGTTTCTATCTGATTTTATCTGTCCATTCTCCAACTGGCTTTTCCTACGAATTCCCCTACACACATCATCTGATGTTCAGGTTTTGCTTTGCTGGGCAGTTAGATGCATTCATTCATTTATCCTCGCTTTGGTTTTACTGAATAGATCTAATTGTGCGTATATGTTGGGGGAGGGGGGGGGGGGGAGGGGGTTACACCCACGCATATGCAACATTTCATACACATACCTTGTTTTCAGTTATTGCAGCCATCATACTAAAGGGATTTCTAGAACAAGAGAAATAACTGCGACATACGACATAACGCTATAGTGTAATTCCGTGGAAAACAAACACGAATGGAGACTGTCGTTTCAGTTATCATAAACCGTTAAAGCCCATGCTAAAGTACGAAATGATAACTGACTGATTTTGTACGAGTGTTTTTGAAGCTTATGATATGAAGGACAAGAAAGAAAGAAAGAAAAAGCAGCCAGGAGCTTAGCACCATTACAGTTGCCAAACTATAGGGGGTTTTGGGGTTGTTTTTTTTTTTTTTTTTTTGGGGGGGGTGGTAGTGGGGTTTTTTTTCCCCTCTGTGTGTGTGTGTGTGTGTGTGTGTGTGTGTGTTGGTTCTTTTTAAACTCTCCATCCTCTTCAACGATCCCGTGTTGGCAGCAAGAATTAAGTCTGGCAGTTGTCTTGACAGCTTTTCAGAGGTGTTTTTGCCCTCAATTACTGGCGGTGTCCTTGCCAAATATGTGTCAAGCGCCCGGTTTCCTCCATTTAACGCCTGGCATTGACGAGACCAACAAATGTATGCGAAGTAACTTAATGCTCCAAACCTTTGGCAGAAAACAGAATGTGGGGGGAAAAAAACACACACAAAAATCCCCCACCAAAACATACAGTTAACCCCACACACACAACTCACCAAAATGAAGTGTGAGAGTTTTATCTTTTCCTGTGCCTGTAATGTGACTAGTTAGTGAGGATAAGTGATGGGTTTATAAACAGAAACAAGACCTGGGGAGGAAGGAAAGTACTGCGAATCATCGATCGCCTTACTCACGCCCTCCCTCTCTCCCTCAGCCTTTCGCCATAATTAAGCGCAAGCATGACGTATGCGTGACGTGCGTGCTCCCCCATCTCCCTCTTCTCCCTTTCTCCCCTTTCCGCAACCGCTCCGCCCCCTTGCACCCCCCCCCCCCCTTTTTTTTTCTGGCTTATTCTTTTGTTCCTATTTCTTTATCATCCGGTCTTTACAACCAGACAATACACAGCCACACGCACCAGCAAATATGCTTTCTACCGAATAATTGTTGTGTGGTTTGTTCTTTTCGTTACTATATTCTGAACTTGTTGCTGCAGCATCGTATGCACGACTGATTAAGAGTGATGAGCCATATGTTTGACAGTTGGTGTTGTGTGTGTGTGTTGTGTGTGTGTGTGTGTGTGTGGAGTAGTTGTTTTGTATGTGTGTGTGTTGTTGTAAAGAGTGTAGACAGATATTATATCTTATATATTATATGTATGTATGTATGTATGTATGTATGTATATGTATTTGTATATATCTTATAAATAAATAAAATGTATGTATGTGTGCATGTATGCATGTTCGTATACATGCATGCATGTGTGCATGCATGTATGCCTGCTTACCTGCATGTGTGTGTGTGTGTGTGTGTGTGTGTGTGTGTGTGTGTGTGTGTGTGTGGTGTGTGTGTGTGTGTGTGTAGGCCTATGTATGTATGTATGTATGTATGTATGTATGTATGTATGTATGTATGTATGTATGTATGTATGTATGTATGTATGCATGTATGTATGCATGTACATGTTCATTGATTCCATTGTTCTGGCTTCTGCATATCATTTAAGTTGTGTTTCTGCTATTATGCTTACCAATTTTCCACGAAAAGTGATTTGGGGGCGGAGGCTTGTTTTTTTTATTATTTTTTTTAATGTAAGCTTACTTGGTTTGATGTTCTTGGCTTTCACCTCTTCCCACAGCTTTGGCTAGTTAGTTAGTTGGCTTGTTAGTTAGTTAGCTAGTTAGTTGGTTAGTTAGTCAGTTAGTTATAGTTAGAAGTCTTGCTACTTTTTGTTTTGAATGAGTCAGCGTCATAAGCTACAATGAGCACGTGCTTTGAGTACATTATCCTGACGCCGAATCATGAAAGGTGTCGTCATTTATCCTAAATTACGTCCCAGTTCTGCCATATTTGTTGTTGAAGACCGCTACTGTGACATTTATATACTAGTCCGATTCTGTGGTTGTTGAACTTACCCTAGACCTGCTTTTGTAGTCTTCTTGTTCACGTTTTGAAGTGTGTGTGTGTGTGTGTGTGTGTGTGTGTGTGTGTGTGTTGTTACCATAGCATGGCGTGAAGTAGCGAGGAAAACATACACACACGAATGCTCGGTGATTTGTTGGTTATCTAAACAACATTGTTTTCTCCATAGCTTCTGTGCCTCACTTTCAATTCTGCAAAATGTCGGTGGCTTTGCAATACTTTTTGCAGCTGTTGAGAATTTTATTGCATGCGTTTGTTTGTTTGTTTGATACCTTAATTTACGATTGTAAATGTTAGAAATACTCGGATTCATCAGTATGGAATGATTGTAGTCAATAACGTCTTCAGTGGGCCATAAGCATTATTTGTTAATGTTATTGTGAAATGAAAAACATGGGTTGTATAATGAGACAGTTGATATTGGAGAAGATGAATTAATAAGCATTATTAAGGTGTTGAGCTTTACAGCTCTGGCTTTCTGCTAGCTAATGACTAAACGAGGTATCCTTCGTTTCCCTGCTACCTTGATGCACAATGGGCTGTGACTTAAAGCCTCACACTGCCCACAGGCTTGCTTTTAGGTAAACATTAGGTACGTGTTTGTTGTTGTTGTTGTTGTTTTTATTAAAAAGGAGATGGAAACAGTTGGCTATGCAGTCTGCACGACCTTTTGTCTGTATGACTACAAGCAACAAAATAAAGGGGGGCAACATGTGAATGGATTTCTTTAAAATCTTGGTCTATTAATTTACCTGTGTGCTGAGTTCTTGGTAGTACAGACTGAAAAGCATCAATGGATTGAAGTTAGTACCGTTGTTTAGTTTAGGAAAAGCAGCAGTTAAATTTCTTGTTTCTTTGTTTTTTCTTCCTTGATTCACCCGCGAGCTACACTTCTATCTATCGGTATCAGCCGACTGCTTTTCAAGCATTAAAACGTTTAGAAAATACGGCCATCCAGTCAGTAATAGTAAAGAAAAGGCATTGTGGCTTGACATTCATTGAATTTCTTCTCAATCTGAATGAAGGATTCCTTTCCTGGTTTATTCCCCATCTCCCCAGTTTAGTCAGTTGCTAGTTGTTATGTGGATTATTCTGGTGGTTGCTACCCGCTAAAAAACAAAACAAAAACAAAAAAGCAGCAGCAACAACAACAACAAACGCCAAGAAGTGGGAAGGCCCAACATTTACTATTGCAGATAAAACACTGATTGCCTGGTGTTGGGATGGTGCAGCTTTGGTTAGCATGATGATGGCCCACAGCCGCACGCTAGTTCAGTCAGTTTTAAGTTGCATAAACAGTCACGTACTGGCTAAATATCTAAGTGAATTAATTTCACAAAGTCTTACTTCTTTCACCCCCCCCCCCCCCCCCCCCCCCCCCCCCTCGTATTTCCATAACGTTAAGCAGTTGAAGTCCTGGTATCTAAAACAGAATATTATGTCTCCCCATCCAAAGCGAAAATTGTGTAAGAAGTGAACTTGACCACAACAAAACTTCACTAAATACTAAATCTAGTTACAATTTGAGTAACAAATTAGATCTCGTAACAGCAACTCAGTGTGGGTGGCCTAGCAATTCTAGTCATGAAAATGTTGCTGTGCAGGAAAGTAAAGAATTGGAATTAAAATGAAAATATCAACAACAAACAAACAAACGTGTGTATTATCTCCGTTTAATACTAGCATTCCCAACAGCATCCATTTTTATCATGGTACTGTGCATATTGTAAAGGTTTTAGGCCTGGTTTGTGTTTCGTCGCTTTCATTAAAAACCTACTACTAGGCCTAATCATATTTTTAAAAATCTGCCCATACTTTTTAGATGTTTGCTGCTGACTGTGTATGTAGCCTGCCGGCCAAGCTTTGTCACTTCTGGGGTCTCCTCAGTCCTCGTTTCATCCCAACAGGTTATCACGATGGGACAGGCCCAACAGTTATATTTAAGTAAGTAAAAAATGCACGAACAAAAGTTGATTGTTTGCACTTTTTTCAGTATTGCTCAGTCCAGCTTACATTGTTTTTCATCTAGAGACCTACGTGTTGTTTGGTTTCAAATCGGAATTTGGTGCCCATTTGAGTATGTTTCATAAACCTGCATATAAATGTGATTGTACATAAGTTATGTATGTAGGGACTGTTATGGTATGACCGACACTTTGTGTATGTTCGCATACTGTTTATGTGTTTTGTTATATCTCACAGAATAGGGCTCTCTTTCTAACTTGTTTTCCAGTTTTGATAACATTTTTAGAGATTGAATGAAAGTAGAGCATTCCTTTGGCGACAATAGTAAAACTACAGATTAAAAAAATGTTTTAAAAAAACTGATACTATTGAGTTTGTTCAATTTGTACCATTGATTTGTTATCATGAATCATGGATCTTGGTTGTATTATCATAGAATGTAAGTTCGATACTAGTAAGCTAAATCAATTTGTTCGTTGATTATGTATAATTGATTTGTAATGATGAATCGAATGTTCTGTTTTACTTTGCAAATTCAACCTACTTGCAAATTCAACCTACTTGCACGTTGATAGGAAAAATTGAAGTCATGCTTCCTCTTTCGTCTGTGTGCTCAGATGGAAAACAACATTTTTTTCCTTTTCTTTTTATTCCATGTATTTCTTGTAACGTTTTGTTTTGCTCTAGTGGTTATAATGATATGCATTTTCACGATAGTTTAATGTAGCCCATTACTCATTTTCGGACGAATGTTCTAGAATTCGGACGAATGTTCTAATGAGGTTATCCTCCAAAGCGATTGCATACAAAAAATAGCTGAACATCTACAGCTGTTGACTTTGTTTGCCCACTTTCTGCCTACCACCTCAATTCAGTCGCAGTTCAGATTGGTCTCACTCAATTTTTAGTCTCAATGAAAATTGATTTGACTTAAGAAATTAAGGTATGATGGGGTTTTTTCCTTCATCTAAGATTCGACACAGCAGGCAAGACAGTTACAGTTAGCTGTTATTTATATAGGAGATGATACTGTTCCAATCCTTTGGAAAAATTGTAGACATGTGTATGTCATTAATGACATTGGGCATCCTGCCCACCACATTTCATGTCACTTGAGAAACATCTAGACTTAAGCAAAATTCTGTCCCCTATCATATTCAGAATACAGGCCCAAGACCTTGACATACTGGGCAACCCGTCAGCTGGTGGAACTTCTAGGTAGATGTCTCTCTTGTTTAGCACGTTTAAACAGTTTTTAGGGCAAGGCAGTATGATCGTCTGATTGGTGAAGAACTGGAAGATTCGTTGTAAACACTGAAAACCCACAGGTACACAGTATTGCTTTGTTAAACAGGTCAGCAAGAAAGCAGAATCTTAAAAAACGAGAAAAAAAAGAGAAAAGAAAAGGATCCCTGCCAGTTTCTTTTGGCTGAATTGCAGAGCTGTGCATAAGGAAAAGCCTTTTTGGTGTGGAAAAGATCAAACCAGTGAAGCAGGTCAGTTCATTTAGCGGAAGACAGCATCAGTTTAAAGAACTTTAGCCATTTTTCATTTGTCTTTGTTTCTTTCATTCAGAATAAACTACGCGCGTGAATAAGTTCATTTCATTTTCAGTCCAGCTGGCTTGGGAGACTACATCATGGCTGAGACTGTGTCGAAGAAATCTATCAGTTATAAGGGGGGGGGGGGGGGGGGGGTGGGGGGTGTTGGTTTTTTTTTCAAGACTAATTGACCAAGGCATGATGATAGTTACGGTAGGGTAGCTCCATCTGTGCTGTATTTTTTTTTTTTATTATTATTTTTTTTTTTAAAGAGAAGTTGTTTGGGATGTTGTGCATAGTAGACTAGACTTTTTTTTTTAAATCAAGGGAAAGAGATCTAATGGCACATTTTTCATATTCAGTTTCTCAGGGCGGCCAATCTCTTTTAGCTGTTTTATCTGAAAATGTGATAAAGATGCAAATCATTGATCACTTGATTTCTTCTTTTTTTTTCAGTTCTTAATGTACACAAGTTTCCATTAAAATACCGTACGTTATTCTTCTGAGCATTTTTCTACAACGCAATGACTTGAAAATCAATGGAGGAAATATTATTATAGGCTACTCTAACGGTGGTATAGTAATACGCTCTTGTAGCTTTTTGTGATTTCATTAAACCATGATACATACTGACGAACTACCTTTTTCAGATGATGATGATGTATATATTATATATATACTGCAGTTCTATTTGACAGTTCGACGTGATGGTTATTTCACAAACACTACCCATATTTTTGTACTGTTTGGTAAGTGTGCAACACTCGTTGTGAAGGAAAGTGATCTAGATGTTTCTGTGTTACCTATCAATGTTTTTGTGTATGACCACACGTGTGATATATTGTCTGTGTGATCAATTCTCCCTATTTATACACATCCCTCAGTCGTTGGTCGAAATGTATCGGGTATTCTGGTCACCAAAGTTGTACATTTATTATTGTAA
>CM060333.1:45100910-45110910 GCA_030674155.1 Stramonita haemastoma | reverse complement strand
CTGCCTTGTTCCTTTCCTCTGTCGCCTCTTTTTTGTCTATTTTCAGCCTTCTTTGTCCATTTTTCTTTTCTTTTTTCAAAAAGACATAAAAGATCACGATGCTCTCAGTCGGATGGGCTGGGCCCTGACTTGTCAGGCGCTTAACGGCAGCACAGCACATTTTCGTTCATATGAGAGACAAAAATAATTCCTTCTGAGCATTCTAGAAGAACAAGAAAAAGAAGCTAAAATGAGACGCCTATGCAAAGACTGGCATAAAGTCTTTTGTGCACACGTTAAAAACAAAAACAACAACAAAAACTGTCTTACAGAAGAGCAAGCCAGCAATGGCGGATGGAGTGGATGATACAAACATACCCAGCATGCAGTCTGCCCCCTAGAAAGTCTGAATGAAGACTTTAGGTGCAGGGGCAATACACAATCCCACACCACAAGATCAGTAGACCAGGACCAAGACTACCCACACAAAGTAACTGAACAAAACTGTACAGTCAGTACAGTCTCCAAGTTCACCCAGCTATAAATGGGTACCTGCCTTTTAGGATCAGGAAAAGTAAAGCAGCGAGGAAGAGGATATTGGTACCGCCCTCAGTATGCTGGCCCCTGGAGAAGCTGATGCTTTTGATGCCTCGCTCCCCTACGACCACATAGGTTACGGGACACCTTTACCCTTAATTTTTTTTTTTTACCTTTTACATTTACCACTGACAAAATCTGAGTTCACTGCTGCCATCATGAGAAAAAAGAAGGAATTGTGACTCTTACTTGAACACTTTCTGAGGAGAGGCATCTGATCTCAAAACCAAGCATCTGCCTACAAGTCAGGCTCACACATAAAGGGGTGAATATAATGACTGCACGCGCCACAATCAGGCAGTGAGATAGTCACTCGATCATGGATTGTAATCAGTTTTGTTTGCAGGGAAAACCCAAAAGACCAACGAAACAAAACAACAATTACAACTACAAAAACCACAAAGTTCCAAACGCTGCCATCAGATGATCAGGTCAAGTCCAAAATTAGCTGAGAAGTCTAAGTCCTAAATATCTCTATGGCAGGAGATTTAAGTGACTGCTCATTCGGAGGTAATTTACCTGCTAGTGGAGTACAAAAGACGTCACGTACTGAAGCTGATCAATGATGGACAGTGCCTGCATGCCATTGCAGAGCATTAGAAATGTAGCATCCCCAACATTGGGCGTTGATTTCTAGGGTGGCCCGCGGCGCCAAAAGTGGGATGACTTGCGGTGACCACAGTTCCTAGATCGGATAGTGCCACTGGGACTATAGCATAACCAAAACAACAAATGAAGCTGAGCCACACTGTACTGCCTTCCACAGCAGGTGCACCTTTTTCCAACTGAGCCTGAAGGACCCCCCCCCCCCCCTCTCTTCTCTCTCCCCCCTTCCTCCCCCCCCCCCCCCCCCCCCCCCCCCCCTCTGTGTTCTTGTCAGGTAAGAACTGACAGCTTTGTAGTCACTGGACGCAGAGCAAGGACATGACAAAAACTGTTCACTTCACACAAGCTGTTTCTGCTCCATCACGGCCTTTGATATCATTATCAGTCAAAAAGGAAGGTGGCAGGGCGGTTAAGACGTTTAACTGACTAATAAGTAAACCATGAGGTTCTGGGTTTGATCCCCAGCCTTGCCCTTTCTTCCTAGTTTGATGAGAAAATCCAGCTGAAAGTCAAAGTCCTTCGATGGAACTATAAACTGAGGCTCCGTGTGCAAATGTACGCAGAACATCTTGGGTTAAAACCCCGTTCCAACATTTGGAAGGGTAGGCCATTTTTAGTAGGGATGACCCCCCCCCCCCCCAAAAAAAAAAAAAAAAAAAAAAAAGAGACTCCCCCCAAAAAAAACAACAACAAAAAACAAACACACCCTGCATGCACACAGGTGTCATGTTTAGACACCATCCCCGAAATTGAAATGCGGCTACCTAAATGGGCAAACACAAAATGTCACCATTGGTCAACCTCGGAACTCTAGCCAAGGACGAAAAAAAAAAATCAGCAGAAGTTTGTGAAATAACGATTCTATGACAGCCCAGGATGAAGACTCCTGACTGGCATGAGAGTCTCTGACACAAGCATTCCCGTACTACAAGTGACTGTCGTGCTGCTATCGACTCAGTGGTTCAGACACAGCAACAATTTCCAAAGATGTGTTTCCCATATCAGCAATGGATGTTTTATTCAAGATTGCTATCCATGTTTCCTACGATAAAAGCAATCATCTTAATTTTTTATATATAAAAAAGATCAGACAATTACGGTTTGGTGGTATGACTAAAAGATTATATCTATTCATTCATACACATAGCCTATTGATTAACTGATTGACTTGATCGGCTGATTGATTCATTGATTCATTCATGGATCATTGATTCATTTATTCATTCCACTCAGATTCAAGCTAGTCAAGGATATTACACAGAGTTGGCTTAACAGATTATGAAGAACAATAATCAGAGTGGCTTGTTACCATTCTGGAGAGTTTGGTGTTTGTTTTCACCAACATTTCTTCTTCCAAAAAGAAAGGTAGTTTAGAGAAAAAAGTACACACCGTCCACTTTCTGTCCCTCAGCAGCTCACAGAAATTAGCAAAAGTCTACATCTGAAAAAAAAAAGACCAAAGGCGGGGCTCAGTGGTAACACACCTGTTTATCAGTAATTGAGAGGTTGCAGGTTCGATTCCATATGAACCTTAACACCCCCCCCCCCCCCCCCCCCCCCTGTCTCCCATCCCCGTCCATGACACCGTAAGTGGTGGCTTGCGTGGTACCAACAGCATTGTGCTTAGTTAAAATTTATTTGGTAGGAGGAAAAAAGTTACTGTTAAAGGGAAACAATTACACACACACAAGATGGCATTGCACTTGTGGCAATACTCTCTCTTCAGAGAGACAGTCAGAATATCACCCCCCCCCCTCCCCCCATCTGTAGTCCGTTGTAAGGGATTACAACACAATGCAATACAATGCAATACAACACACCACACTACAGTACAATAGGATACGATGCTATACAATATGATGCAACTCAATACAACACAATAGGCTACAAGACACATCTGCAGAAAAGACAGTACATTACAATACATCACAAGACCCATTCTGCAAGGAAGACAATGCAATACAATATATTGCGTTCTCCAGAAAGAATTGCCATTTAAAAATCATCACTCTCGTATAGGCCTACACTTGGATCTTGGTCTGTAGGGCCTATCTCCGAACTGGCATTTACAAATCACCAGGTTTTGGGTTTTGTGTGATGATGATGATGACGATGAAGAAGAAGAAGAAGAAGAAGAAGAAGAAGAAGAAGAAGAAGAAGAAGAAAAGAAGAAGAAGAAGAAGAAGAAAGAAGAAGAAGAAGAAAAGATGATGATAGTCTATTTTGCTTTGGTTTGGTTAAGTTTGGTTTGAAATCAAAGACAGAATAAATTGCCAAGAAAGAATGACTTAAAAAACAACAACAACAACAAAACAGGCATGGACAATTACAGCAGCTGAATGGCTAAGATACATTAGTAGACAGACAGATAGACAGACAAACAGTTAGACAGATAGATAGATAGATAGATAGATAGATAGATAGATAGATAGATAGATAGATAGATAGATAGATAGATAGATAGATAGATAGATAGATATCAGACAGTCACTGGATGGGAGACAAATAGAAATGTTTAGCTGTGTTGTGTCCCTTCCTAAGTTTTGAGGGTACCCTGACTTGTGCTAGCATACTCCTTGACGAGTCGTTCAGTTGGGGCACTGGCGACACTGGTGTCTCCGGGCAGTATGTCTTGGGTAAGCCAGTTAGGCTGGTGGACCCCCTCCCTCTCCAGGTTGCAGATTGGAAGCGACTTCGTGGACTGTTGGTCTGTGTACTGACCACTATCAGCATGGTTAAAAACAAACCACCACCACCACCACCACTACCAACAACAACAACAAAAGCCACACCAAACCAAACAAACAACCACAAAACAAACCATAAGAAATCAAACAAACAAATAAATACAAACCAAATAATTGTTTTGTCTGTTCTGATTTTGCAGATGATGCCAGCCCTTTTACTGAATTAACGCAGGCTCGTGTTGTTATGCAGTTCTTCTGTATCAGAATATCTTGCGCACACGTTACATCCTGTTTTGCTTTACAAAAGATTAGGCCATTGTGTGCCAGTGGGAACAGATGACAAAATTTACAAAACTGCATACACACAGGGACTGGATGTAAAAAGAAAAAAAGCACATGAGTGCCTATTCCATTATCCTTGATATGAAAGAATGTATAAATAATAAATGATAAATCTTTTATAGTTTCCACTTTTGTTAACTGTTGAAGAAAATTGAGGTGAATTGCCATGGCGAAGATGCTACATATTGTAGGCCTACTGGATTGGAAGTTCGACACGCAGACAAGTAGCATAGATCATACAGGTTCGATGTTTAGATTCCAGTTTAGATGTCTACTTTTTTGTGTCGAACTTACTCCGTGGTAGGCCTATCGTCAGTATAAAAGTCTTTTATGTTCCAGTCTCAGGAAGTCGACGTGTAGGGAAATCAAAAGCAGTGGAGTGACTCTTACCAACCGAAGATTTTTGCTCAACCCAAACCGAACTTCTGCGGGAGTATCAGGGTCGAGTCCATTGATCCTTAAGGGCTTCGATGAAATAGGGGAAAACACATTTGCTGAGTTTGCTTCAGATTTATTACAAGAATGGTTTACTATGAAGAAGTAAGCTTATAGTTTATTTACTGTGCAACCTAACGTGGATATTTCTTTGGGTTTGGAGGGTTCTATCATAAATTCTATCATAGTCGTGTTTATGAAACATTTTTTGACATTTTCATTTCATTTCAATTTTTCTGCAGGTTGAAATTTTAAAAACATTTATTGTGTATGCCAAGCACTGCACGGCGTGTTTTTACGCAAGTTTAAATTACAACATTCATTTTGAATATACAGCGGTTTACGGTCTAAGGGAGGTAAGTCAGGCAACGAATCACGACACGCTTATCCACCATTCGTCATTCTTTGTTTTGCAGGGGGCGCTGCTTGACCTGCATGTGAAATAAAATGAATTCCACAAATTTACAGTCGAAAATAATGTGAAAACTGGATTAAGAAAAGTTGCATGGTATCATCATATTTCCAGGTAAGCATTTGTTTAGGTTGATATGTTTTTATTTCGTGGAAATTGATCGTGGAAGATGCGCATAATCTCTGCGCGCGTCAGCGAAGCGCTGGCATCTCGTTTCATGTCTGCTGCGTTCGCAGACCTGACCTCACACACACTGACTATACAGGCCGACGGCGCCTTTCAAAAGCTCTTTTCATTTCCTTTTCTTTTATTAGTTTATTCATGCGATCGTGTGTTTATGTTATGGCAGAGTTATACAGGTTAAATGATTTTAATACCTGCTATGGATATGGCAGCAAGCTGTGCCTATTTAGGCAGATGTGTGGATAAAACAATGTGCCATTGAAAGGCTAGCAGACGCTTTCTTCGTGGAAGACCGTCTCGCTATTGTCGAATCAAAACAAAAGCAGAAACGTGAGAGCAACAACAGTGGACCTTGATGCGTATATAATTCATATTTTAAAAAGTATTTTTGTTGATTTGGTTCATCATGAATTCCTGTGTTGAAGTCAGAGTGCATTTTATTTTGGTATTCTTAGCTCATGCAAGAGCAGCATTAGGGCTATCTATTATTAATTTGATTGACAGTAAATTTGATTTTTGTTTTTAAATCAACTTAGTTTTTACTTTACTTTTAGTATGGATATATTTTGTACTGCCAGCTATGAGATAGGTTATCCTAGTATACAGTGTTTCTGGTGTTATGTCATATGTGTAACCTAGAAGTAGAACTACTAGTACTAGTAGAACACTGAAGATTAAGATTAGCAATGAAAGACCAGGAGTTCTTCAAACTGTGGCAGTTTTACAGTTTTACTTTAGTCTTTAGTTGTTTGTTTGTTTTTTAAAGATATAACTGATTAGGCCAAGATATGGCAAATAAAAAAAGAAAGAGCTCTGTTTTGTTGTTGTTGTTGAATGATTAAAATCATTAATTAAGTAGTACATGTGCATGCATTTGATATATTTCATACTGTGTAAGTTAGTGTAAGTTGGTTAAAATAATTTCATAAAATTTAAACTCTATGCCTGTAAAGATTCTATAACAGAAAAAAACCTTTCCTGCTGACTGGCTCCAGTGTGTGGTTGTTGTGTACTGTAACATTAACTCAGTAACTGGAGCATCATTTCTTACATCACGAAAAGAAAGTCGTTAATATTTCTTTAATGGCTAGGCTGCTTTTCAGTTGCTTGATGAGGGTTAGGTACTCCTTAAGAAAAACGGACAATGCAGGAAATCATTTCAGTTAATTCATGAGGGCATGTATAGTTCTTGTTTCTGTGTGCATTCAGACTAATGTAAAATAAAGTGTCAAATTGCACTTCATGAATGTTGATTTACGTTTAATCTGTTGACCTAGGATTATATGTGTACGTGGGTCCATGCAAGTGTACATTTTTTTCATACTGTATGTGTGTTTGTGAGACTGTGTCATGTGTGTCTGCATATATTTTATATATATGCACATGCGTGCATGTGTGTGTGTGTATACATGTGTGTGTTAGTGTGTGTGTGTTTGTGTGTGTGTTTATTTATTTTTATTTTTATTTATTCTGTAATATCGAGGATAATGGAATATGCACTTATGTGCTTTTTTACATCCAGTCCCTGTGTGTATGCAGTTTTGTCAATTTTGTTATCTGTTCCCACTGGCACACGATGGCCTACTCTTACAAAAAGTGGAACAGGATTTAACATGTGCGCAAGATGTTCTGCGTGTGTTTGCACATGGGGCCTCGGTTTATAGTCTCATCCGAAAGACTTTTGGGGAGAGTGGAGTCTGCACTGATGTTAACTCCAGGAGAAAAATCTCCTCGAACGGGAATCAAACCATGTGTGTGTGTGTGTGTGTGTGTGTGATCATGAAGTTATTTAGTGTATAAATGATGAATTGAACAAAAGAAAACATCACACGTAATGAAAAAAATGTGTTTGTCGTGGCGTGTTCTATGAAATCATAGAGGCTATATTTAGTATTGGAGGGGGGGGGGGGGGGGGGGGGGTAAACTAAATTTCAGTTAATTCCTCAATCAGCCAGTCAGTTCAACACTGGCTCAGTTTGTCAGTTAGTCTGTCAGCTGAGCTAGGCTAGCCGCTGCACTAGCTAGTCATAAGTCGGTCATCAGATCAAGTTAGTTGGTAGGTTAATCTGTCTGTCTCTCTCAGTGTCTGTCACAGTGTCAGACACTCAATCAACATACCTTACCTGAACCATTGAATTATGTGAACACTACTAAAAATGTATTGGAAATCTTTTTGTTCTTGTCAATCCGCTACCTGAGTACCTCTCTAAGGAGCAAATTGTTCTTGTCAATCCGCTACCTGAGTACCTCTCTAAGGATCAAATTCAAACATCAGGCCTTTCCCATTTTTTAATTTCTTGATTTTACTTTTCACTTTAAAAAGTGTTCTGCAAGATGGTATAAATTTCTAGTAGATGTCAATTAAAATGCAGTGGTTTGACCATGTATATTGTCCTGTTAGTAGAATTTTTATTTCACAGTCTGCCTCACAACTGCTGCTTTGTGTTATTGTGGCCATGGATCTTTTGTCTAGAGAGGTAAAGCACCTGTTCATGAGGTCATGGGTTTAATCTCTTACAGCTTTGACCTGACTTTTTACCCGTGTACTAGTACTAGACTTTAAATTAAGTGGTAGTGTGGGTGCTAGTTGAGTAGTTCTTTCTGATGCAACAATAAACTTAGGTCCAGTGTGCAACATATATATCCTGGCAAAATTCTGTAGATCTTTCTAAAAAAAGCCACTCTCATACAGTCAATGAGTCATAGAGAAACAATGAAATACACAGGGACTCAGGGAGGGAATGAAAAAAAAAAAGTAATGGATGGCACTGCTCTCACATCGATACACTCTTCTGAGGGAGAGCAGCCAAAATTTTATGCATTGAGATAGATCTGCTGTTATTGACAGTGGTACATTTCTTCATTTGTTGTGCAGAACTTGTTGTAGATCAGATGTTTTATTGCAGATCAGATGTGTGCTTTCTTCTCACATTTTTAAAAATACAAGTTTACATTTTTTGTATGTCAGCGTAGCACTAGTAGTCTAGACCTTTGGAAACATGTTGAAGGAAATAAGTCTGAAATTTCTGGCATAGTAGCATCGTCATGACTTAATCATGGCAATTGTGGCATAAAGTGTGAGTGTGTGTGTGTGTGACTCAGTGTGTGTGTGTGTGTGTGTGTGTGTGTGTGTGTGTGTGTGTGTGTGTGTGTGTGTGTGTGTGTGTGTGTCACTGTGTGTGTGTGTGTGTGTGTGTGTGTGTGTGTGTGTGTGTGTGTGTGTGTGTGCAACCTAACTTGGGCTCTAACAGACTGTATTACTATTAGTGTATATTATGAATAAGCCAGCTAGGTGGTGATGGGAAGGGGAAACAGCTATCATAAATACTAAAATAGAATTAATTTATAGAGAAGAACAAGCTTAAAAAATATTTTTTTATGAACCTTACTGTGTACCAATATTATTGTGAAAAAAAAAAATCTACACCCTCAGACCCTCTCACCCCACATACCTACACTTCCATCATTTCCCTTGTATAGTCCCCAACCCTTATTCACCCTCTAGAACAAAAGCTAAACCTAAGATGTGTAGAATAAACATTTGCCAATTAGTATTATTAAATAAGTCAATTTGCTAAACATAGACTGTTTTTCTTTTCACATGAATAAAAAACGGGACAATCTCTAAATTATACCTTCTGCACCCCCCTCCCCCTCCCATCCACCCCCCCCCCCCCCCTATAAAAAAAAAGGAAACCATAAACAAAAGCACAAAAAAAACACTGCACACTGAAAACCCAAAAGAAAACAAAAAACCCCATCCAACAAACAAACACCCTTTATGAAAGTACTTTATAATATATTCAATCACAGTTTGGTAACTTTTTTTAAAAACTCGGTATTCAATTTAAAGACAGGAACTTAAGTCTGCATTGATTGATTAACTGATTGTTTAGATGAAAATTTGTTATTCTTAGAGCTGTGGTATGATCTTTACAAATTTATCAGACTGATTTCGAAATGTTCTGCTTTGATGAGCAAATGACATTAGCTAATTAAATGACCAAAACGATTCATGCATGTATTGAACAGGCATGATAATTGTTTCCCATGGCATTGTTCCGTTATTTTCAAATTGAGTTACTTTCTGTTGTGCAGGATGGGCATGCTGTAGAGGGGGAAGGGGAGGGCCAGAACTAACCCTGGCAGAACGAGTAAGCCTACCAGGTATTGATAGAAATAGGCCGCTCTGCTAGAGTGGAGGCAAACCTCAGCCACTAGGGAAATGTTTACCCTGCACATCGACACCATCGGCCATTATCAATGCAAACCTCAGCCAGGCTGGGATGTGCTGCACTCTTCGTTCTGGTCCACTGAGGTTTCCACGGTGCCTGTGCTTTGCATCCTTGGTGCCACGCCAACAGGTGCGTGCTGCCAGTGTGTGCCAGTGTGTGTGTGTGTGTGTGTGTGTGTGTGTGTGGTGTGTGTGTGCCAGTGTGGTTGTGTGTGTGTGTGCGTGCGTGCGTGTGTGCGAGCGAGCGAGCGAGAGAGAGAGAGAGAGAGTGGGGGGGGGGGGGGGGGGGGAGGGGAGTGTGTGTGTGTGTGAGACTGTGAGTGAAAGTCAAACTAAAACTGTTTCCATACATCTTCTGTAAAATATGTTGTTGGGGATGGAGAAAAATGGATGAGTTGTGTCATGGGGGAAAGGTGAGAAAAAAGGAGTGCTTTCACACATTGTAAATGTGTAAACATTGCACAGGTAGAAAGGAAGGAGATGCTTGAGATGCTTTGGGTACAGCGTGTAGCGTTTCTATGAATT
>CM060333.1:45055910-45095910 GCA_030674155.1 Stramonita haemastoma | reverse complement strand
GATCAGTTTTGTTCAGTAATAATGCCACATTAAGAGCAGATTAACCCTTTTTGACTTTAAACTTTTGCTGCCATTGCATGTGATAAACCTACATTGATAGCAGACCCAAACTCTTTAACAATGTTATTATAACTGACCCCAAAACAGATCATTGGAGACTGGAGCACATGTTGATAAGTTTAGTGGGAAGATGACTGTGAAGTATAGATTAAGATGAAATACGAAACTGCCGCGGGGCTTTAACAATTTTTTAAAAACTTGATTGACAGTAAGTTTTCAGTGTGTTCATTATGCAGATTCCATAGAGAAGACACCCAATGTCCCAAGACCTCAAGACACACTTATTTCAAACCTTCCTTTTTCTCCTTCCGCTTCCATCTCTTACCTGTCCCTGCCTTCAACATCCACCTGCCAAAGTGCATAACGTTTGTGGGTGTGTGTGCGTGCGCGCGCGTGCTGCGTGTGTGCGTGCGTGTGTGTGTGTGTGTGTGTGTGTGTGTGTGTGTGTGTGTGTGTGTGTGTGTGTGTGTGTGTGTGTGTGTGTGTGTGTGTGTACATTCGAATTTGTCAAAACTGTAAATAGTTGCTGATTGTGCGTCGTGTAGGTTGAATGCAAGCGCTTTGATTTGTTTTTGCAAGATATAGCGCTATACAAATTCCATGTATTATTATTATTATTATTATATCATGAGCACCTAGGTTTATTAAGGAGGTGCTAAAAACAGTTTTGTGTTGTGTTTCAGGGCAGCACACCTGTTGGAAAATGGCGCTGTGATGAACACCCTTTTCCAGCCCTGGGGTGCTGACCTACCCTTCTTCCTGCAGGTCAGTCCGTGTGGCTCTGTCCCTTGTGATGCTGTGTTACACTGTCGCTCTTTGTGCTTTCTGCAGATGCTGCCTTGTGTTTACCAAGTACCATTCTTCTTTATTTCTTTTTTTTTTAGTATTTTTTCCCCTGTTCCTCGGCTAGGGCTCTTAGGTTTCAGACCAATCGTGAGATTTTTGCGTGTCTCTGGTCCCCCTCCCCCACCCCCCACTATTCAGGTAGCTGCACTCTGACTTAGGGGATGGTCTCTAAACACAGCACCCATGTGCATGTGTTTTTGCTTTTTAAAAAAATCATTGTGATCTGGTCCTGCTGGATCAAAATGGTCTATTCTTTCGAAAGGTGGAAGGAGTTTTGAACATGTGCGCAAGATGTTCTGCATGTGTTTTGCACACTGGGTCTCCGTTTATGATCTCATTCGAAGGACTATACTTTATGATAGCACGGAAATACAATTGTATGTGAATAAAGCTACTTATATGTTAAATGATTTGGCCCAGAATTTCTGTATTTATCGTGAAATGTTGTAAAATGCAGATAGTATTTTGCGTTGTTGTTTTTTAAAATTATGAATTGTAAGGAAATACAGTGCATCTTGGGTTTGAAGGAAAGATGATATTGATCACACAGACCACAAAATGATATATTCTTATACATTTTTGATTTATTTTGAATCTTTCATAATGTTTGATTGATTTTGAATCTTTCATAACTTAAGATAGTGATTTGGTTTTGAGATGAATGCTGGAAACAGCATCTTCTCTGGATGAAGTTGATGTATATGTATACACGTGTAAGCTCGTTTCGTGTTGTGGTTTCAGCTCATCATTGATCACCACCTTCATGATGCCAGCCATTTGCATTTTTCGGCTTTCAAGGTGCGGTCGCTGTCCAAGAGGCATGACGGTGAGTGAAATCAGACAGTCTTATTTCTGGGGTTATCTGGTATGCATTGCCCCCCCCCCCACCCCACCCCCCCTTCTGTGGGGATGTCAGAGCTCTTTCAGTATCAGTAGTACCCCCACATTTTCTGGAAATATATTTCTTCTGTCTTATCACTGTCTTTGCTTCAGTCTTTTTTTTTTTTCTCTCCCCGTCTCTCTCTCTCTCTCTCTCTCGGGGGACGATAAAACATGGCGTCTAGGCGGCCGTGCATGTGAGACGCGGCGTAAAACTGTGTGTGCCACAACGTCTCAAAGGATTGTTCGGAACTGTCTCTTGTGCTGCAGTTAGTAAGAAACATCAGTGCCTAAATATACCTCAAAATGGTGGACTTAATGATGTGGAGGGCGGCTATTGGGGTGTTTTCTGCAAAATGTCAGCGTGTGACAGGCGTTTATAAAAAGATGTCCACGACACAGGTGAGCAAAAACACCGATACCGTGACACACCTATCAACAGCTGATATCGTGGTGGGCTTTGGGTGCTGTGCCATGCTGATTTTTCTGATTAACTGTCTTGTCAGAAATTTAACCAAATGTGTGCCATTTGACTGTGCTTGCCTTGAGTGGCATACTACAAAAGGAACGGCATGGCAGGAGATGGCAGTTGTGTGTGACAGTGACAGTGGGCCAGCGTGTCAGTCGGAGTTGCACGTGTCTGTGCTTCTCGTGGCCTTTTGCGTGCAGCACGCTGCCTTCTCCCTGCGCAGGCTGTTGCTAAGCGGCGATGTGGAAACAAACCCAGGGCCCAATACAGATGGACAGAAGGACGCAAAAGACAACACAGATACAGCACCGATTACACCTACTGATGTCAGCGATCTGATGAGCACAGTAATGGAGAACATTCAGCAGCAGTTTTCAGAGCAAACTAGCGTCATCCGGAATGATTTAGGGGAGATTAAAAACGAACTTCTGCAAGTCAAACAACAATGTGAAGAAATAAATCTAGATGTGACAGGCTGGAAAGAGATCAGAGAGAGTTGACAGGGACAGTCACAGAAATGACAGAAGACATTCATCAGCTGTTTGAAGAAAGAAATGAAGACAGAGAAGAGGTGCAACAACTAAATGATACCATCAGAGATTTGAAGTCAGAAATCGAACAATTAAAAACTGACACAGACAGACTGGAAGACTTCTCCAGAAGAGATAACTTACGCTTGTTTGGCATTCCTCAACAAAGTGCCAGAGAAACCCATGACTCCTGTGCTCAGTCAATCATCAATGTGCTGAATAGTGTGGATGTTAACAAGTCTTGGACACTGGACGACATAGCTCGGGCACATCGTACAGGGCAGGCACGAGATGGACAGCCCAGGCCTATGATTGCCAAGTTCAATAGGTGGAGAGACAAAATGAACATTCTGACTGGCAAGGACCTGAGGCAGAAGCTGCAAGACAAAGGTGTCAGGGTGGCCAACGACCTGACCAGAGCCCAGGCGCAGATGGTGGCTGCAGCACGCAGGGAGGGGAAGAGGGCGTACTTCCACAGGGGGCAGATGGTGATCGGGCCCAGCCTTCCAGACCCCCGATCCTACGCAGAGGTGGTGGAGAGTGGGGGTACACAACAGTCCTCCATCCCTGTCCCCTCCTCACAGCCCAGTCAACATGGGGATCCCCCTTTCCTCACCGGCAGAGGGGCTGTGACGTCAGAGGAGCGCACCACGCCTGGCAGCCGACAGACGACCACGTGCGGCAGGCCCCCTTCTCCTTCCTCCGCCCCCTCTGTGGCACGTGCACCACGGGAACAGCGCAGGAGTGACGTCACCGGAGGCAGTGCAGGCGGGCGGTACCATGGCAACCACGGGGCGACTCTGCGGGATGAACGTCACAGCTCAGCAGTTGGCGGGGGTTCCCCTCGCTATGACGTGGCGGGTTCTTCCGGCAGTGACGAGCGTGCTGCACGTGACGGCCCGCAGTCCTACCAGCAGACGGGTATGCGGGATTTCCTGCGTAACCCTTCCGGCAAGTCGTCTGCTCGTGGCAAAGTGGCCAGTGACAACAAGAACTGTCGCAGGAGTCAGCGTCCTAGCAGCGTAAGAAAGAGCTAGGACAGGCCCGGCCATCCAAGTCAACTATCATTTTTAAACTATAACGTTGAAAATTTGTACAGTAAATTAAAAGATGTATCCTTTATAAACTATGTCAATAAGTTTGATTTTGTTTGTCTCACAGAAACTTTTCTTGATTCTAGTTTTGACTACAGTGGTGTTTTTCTTGATTATATTAAGTTTCATGTACCTGCAAAAAAACTTTCACATCATGGAAGGAATTCTGGGGGAGTGCTTTTATTAGTAAGAAAATCTTTAGAAAGTTATGTAGCAGAGATTAAAATAGAGTGTGACAACACTATTGCTATTAGAGTAAACAAATGTATTTTCAATTTAGATAAAGATGTTATTTTGATATCATGCTATATTGTGCCAGAAGGTGGCCCTATTTACAATGAAAAACTAGTTAAAGATGGTGTTATATTATTAGAGGAAACCTTATTACAGTATTTTCAAAAAGATGATTTTCATTTCATGATTATTGGAGATTTAAATGCCAGGACAGGTCAAGAACAAGCCGACCTTGAGGTGATGTCAAATTATTTGATTGATGTTGAGTATGATGGTATGAATGATGAACCTTGTGTGCGTGCATCTAAGGATGACACAATTAATAATTTTGGTAGATCCTTGTTAGATCTATGTTTTATGTTTGACATGGGGATTCTGGATGGTTGTTGTGAAGGGGATAGGGAGGGGGAGTATACCTTTGTGTCTCCTAATGGATGCAGTGTTATTGATTATTTTCTTGTTCCTAGTCAAATATTAACATGTTTTGATTTGTGTATTGGGGATTGTGTTTATTCATGGCACCTCCCTGTTGAAATAACATGGAAAATAGATAATGAATGTATTGATAGTGAAAGTAGAGAACAAGAGAGTGTGGAAAAAATCATATGGTCAGAAGATTTTGTTGATATATATAAACATGAGCTTGATAGTTCAGAATTTCAAGAAAGCATTGAAGCAGCTTCCCAACTATTAAACACAAATATAAATGATAGCTTAGATCAGTTTGTTAAAGCGTTATGTGGGGCTGCTGCATGCATGGTTAGAACAGTTAGAAAAGGTAGAAAAAAATGTAATGATTGGTTTGATGCTGAATGTGAACAAAAGAAACAAGAAGTTAAAAGATTATTAAAAAGATTTCAACGTTGTAAAACAAATGAGGATAAATCAGAAAAAAGACAAATGTATACGACTGCGCGAAAAGAATACATTAATTTAAGAAAATCAAAAGAAAGAGACTTTGACGAAAAAAGATTAGAGAAACTTAAAGATTCTTCAAAGGACTCCAAAACATTCTGGTCTGTCATCAGATCTGTTAACCGTAAGTCATTAGTATATAACGATATAACTATTCATCAATGGTATGATCATTTTTTGAAGGTTTTTAATGACTTTAATTGTACAGAAACACAAGAGAATGTAGATGTGCCAGAAGAAGATGAAATGTTTGAACCATTGTTTAATAATCCTATAACTCAAAATGAAATTATTGATGCTATTAAACATTTAAAAACAGGAAAAAGTGCTGGTCCCGATAAAATAATTGGAGAAATGCTCAAATATGCAAACTCCACTGTAATTACTTTTCTTGTTCAGTTATTTAACCATTTGTTTGAAAGTGGTGCTTTCCCTTTAGAATGGGCCAAGTCAGTAATAATTCCGATTTTTAAAAAAGGAGACATTAATAATGCCGATAACTATCGCGGAGTAGCTCTCACTAGTATCTTAAGCAAACTTTATACTTACGTTTTGAATAAGAGATTAACTCAATGGGCAGATAATGAAGAAAAATTAATTGAAGAGCAAGCGGGCTTTAGAGCAAAGTACAGTACTGTAGATCATATATTTACTCTTTATTCTCTTGTTCAAAAACATTTGCTTTCCAATAAAAAATTATACGTAGCTTTTGTGGACTTTAGAAAGGCCTTTGATTCGGTAAATAGAAATATATTGTGGCATGTACTAAGAAAAAACGGTGTGAATGGTAAACTATATACGGCCCTGAGAGCTATTTATAGGTCAGTTTTAGCGTGCGTGCGTGCAAGGAATGAATATTCTGATTTCTTTGAATGCCCCAAGGGAGTGAAGCAGGGTTGTATTTTAAGCCCACAAATGTTTTCATTTTTTATAAATGAACTAGCTATTGAGTTATCAAAAAAAGGAAAACACGGCATTCAAATGATTCCGGGAGCAATCGAAGTGTTTTTATTACTTTTTGCCGATGACATTATCCTTTTGTCTGAGACTGTTATTGGTTTACAACACCAGTTAAATATCTTAAAAGAAGAGGCAGATCGTTTCGATTTAACAGTGAATATGGACAAAACAAATGTTATTGTTTTTAGAATGGGTGGACATTTAGCAGTAAGTGAAAAGTGGTTTTACGGTAATGTTGAAGTCAAAATAGTAAATACGTATAAATATTTAGGAATGATGTTTTCAACAAGGCTTAGTCTAAATTATGCATGGCAAGAATCTTGTAGGAAGGGTAAAAAAGGTATTATAGAAATTCTAAAAACATTACGGAAGCTGAATTCGATAGACTGTTCCCTATTTTGGAAATTATTTGACACACAGATAGAACCGTTGATTACATATGCCTCAGAAATATGGGGACTATATGTAAATACCCAAATGGAAAAAGTGCACACATTTGCCATAAAACGTTTTTTGAACGTGCCAATACATGCATCTAACACAGTACTTTATGGAGAGACAGGAAGATATCCTTTGTATATAAGAACTTTTGTGAAATGCATCAAATATTGGTTAAAACTGTTGAAACTTCCACAAACACGTTTATGCAGACAATCATATGAAATGTTGATTATTCAGATGGAACTGGGCAAAGAGAACTGGGCTTATCAAGTTAAAAGAGTTTTGTCGGAACATGGCTTTGGGATTGTGTGGATGTCTCAGGAAGTAGGAAATGAGCGACAGTTTCTTTCGGAATTTAAAGACAGGCTTATTTGCTCTTTTAAACAAAACTGGCACTCAGATATGGAAAGTAAAAGTAAATATAGCTGGTTCTTTTCCTTTAAATCTGTGTTTCAGACAGAAAAATATATAAAAGTAATAACTGATAAATGGCATAGGCTTAATTATGCTCGTTTCAGATTAAGAACATTGGGTTTCAATGCTAATAAAAGATGGTTTCAAACTGAGACATCCATACAGTTACCATGTCCATTATGTGGCCATAATATTGATGATGAAATTCATTTTTTGTTTCAATGTAAGGCATATGAAACTCTACGTAATAAACATAATTTTCTAAGTCTACAATCAACAGAAGTTCAAGATATTGTTTCTATTTTGTCATCTGAAAATGAACATGTAATTAAAGCTGTAGCTAAGTTTACTGCAGAGGCACAGAAATTAAGACAAAGCCACGTCAGCAATAATTGATTTAATATGCAATGGTATAGCCACTTTAAAGAGTAATGTATTTTCAAGTAAGGCAACTTCAGAAAGGTTGATATCATGTGTGATTTGAATGGATGGTCGAATCGAAAATTGTTTTTGCATTTTAGTTGGTTTTTCCTTTTTTTTCTTTGTATTTACCCGGTGATTGGTAACTGTATATACGCCTATGTTAATGTTAGTTGATTACAAATGAATGGATTTTGTTTTTGTTTTTTTTGGGAAACTTAATTGTACTGATCACATATTTCACATTTTGTTTACCGTTTCACAAAAAAAGTATTTGTGTTACCTCCCTTGTCAAAAGGCCCAGTTGGGCAATGACAATAAACTGTTAAAGCGTTAAAGCGTTAAAGCGTTAAAGCGTCTCTCTCTCTCTCTCTCTCTCTCTCTCTCTCTCTCTTCTCTTCTCTCTCCTCTCTCCTCTCTCTCTCTCCTCTCCTCTCTCTCCTCTCTCTCTCTCTCCCTCCCCCCTCTCTCCTCCTCCCCCCCTCCCTCTCTCTCTCTCTCCCTCCCCCTCCCCTCCCTCTCTCTCTCTTGTTTATCAACTGCCTTCTTAGCCCATTCTTCTGCCTTTTAATTTTTTATAGCAAATCTGAAATATTTTCCGCCTGTTTTAAAAAAAACAACTTTTTAAATAGCTGCCCTGAAGTTAGAATGTTGCCACTGAAGCTAGCGGGTAAACCCCCTGTATCTGAAGAAGTATCTTTTTTCTAGTACACCTTTATTATTAGAATAAGTATTTTATTGCAAATAAAAAATGAAACGGTTGTTAAATGATAAGGACTTTTTTTTTTTCAGATGAAGCCCAGCCTGTGTGCAGTGTGACAGAAGGTGATGTTTGCCGTTCAGCAAGTGAGTTTGCATCGGTTGAGTGGAGGAGCTTCAGTGATGTCCTGTGTGTGATCAGCCTTTCCCAGTGGAACACACCCACCTCTGCAGCAACCATAACACTGGGCTGGGATGTAGACAACATGCCTAGGTGTGTGCCCCTGACTAGAGAGTGGACTTAACAGTGAAGAATTTGCAATATTTTAAATTGCCAGGATAAAATGCCGCTAAGCATATCAGTCCAAGAGAAATATTTGCTGTAACTTGGAGTAGTACAGAAATGAATTATATGGCAGTACACTGAAGCAGCATTTTCTTTGATCGGAGAACTGTCTTAGTTTTATGCTTCACATTGGTGGTTGTATGCTAAAACATGGTCAGCTGTCAACATGTTATGCTTACTGAAGAGTTAGAGCAGTGTCAGTCATGCCAACTGTGGACTACAATAATCTTCTTACAGTTTCATGCTTTGATCAGTTATGGTTTCCAGTAGTGTGTCAGTTAGGAAGGCTTTTACAGTGAGCATCTTAGATATGTTTATTTTCAAAACTTACGCGAACCATTATTGCTAGGATATTTGTGACTTGTGAGGATTTGGTTTGATGAATTATGTTCCAAGAATTCAAACAGATCTTTGTAGAACTTTCTCTGAGACAAAGTGTGTCAGCCATAAGGAAGAAAATGCAGCAGTGAAACGGAGCATACAGAAGTAATAGTACATTCTTGCAGGTCAGAAATATTCCATTTGTTATATTCAGGGTTTGGCAGTTCTGAAAATTAACAAAATCGTTTTAACTTAAAATGTGGAAGTTGGTGTGCTCTGGCATAGTATGTCTGCCTATGTACTCGTCTCTCTGTAGGCAACTCCCCTTCCCTGTCTCCCTCTTTCTTGTAATGTCAAAGCACAAGGGAAGAGCAAATAAGTGGTGTGTGTGTTGCAGTGAGAGGCAGCCTGTGGCCCGTCTGAAGCCCCTGAACTTGGAACTGGAAGTGGACGTGAAGGCTGCAGACATCCTCCCTAGCCATCAGCTGTGTGGTGAGTACTCCACCCTCTTGTCCTCTCCTTCAGTCGCTTGCTGTTGTATTTGTAAGTGAAAGATCACTTCACTTAATATAGTTCTATTGTTTGTTGATAAAAAAGACTGATACTTTTTAGTTTGGGGTCAGGTCATGAGTTCAAGGGAGAGATGACAGCTTTTAATCAACCTTCACATTGTTGATGCTTGGAAAAAAAGAGAATTTTAATACCTCTTCCAGTAGTTATTGCTCATGGTAGGGGAAAACTTCCCAAAGTGATATTTTCTTCTTTTTTTTTATTACATAAATATTTTTTTTTACTGTTATTGTAATTTCTTTGGTTTTTGGGGTTAGCATTATGAATATATTACATAAGGGTACATATTTGAATTTGTTAAAATTATTAATTGTTATTGGTTGCATGTGTAGGAATAGGTTGAATGCAAGCGCTTTGATTTTTTTTTTTTTTTTTTTACAAGAGAAAGCACTAAATAAATTCCATTTATTATTATTATTATTATTATTTATTATTATTATTATTATTATTTATTATTATATTATATATATTTCAAAAGCTCATACAAGCTTTTCTTGTGTGTCTTGTTGACAGGTTATGAGTGTGGAGAGTGGTCAGCAATAGACAGTCTGCTGAGAGTTGTGGCAGAGAGTTCCAGCACCCGGCTCCTGTGTTGTGCTGCCTGCAGAAGGGACCATCCAGGCACCACACAAGCTGTCGCTACTTTCTCCTCTTGTCCAGAAAACCCACTGTGAGTAGTCTTGGTTTTAAGAACTCCAGTATTTTCAGTTGCGGTGTTATATCAGAAAGAAGGAGAGAAATGTAACATCCACGAGATAAGCTGTTTTTGCTTTTAAAAAAATGTATATATACCATTTCTGCTGAACAGTTGAACAATATTTTTTATTATTACTTTTGCCCCTTTAGGGGTATGGAGGAAGACTGGAAAGAGAATATCAGGAAGATGCAGAACTATGATAAACAAGAATTCATTGTAGTATATCAAGCAAATGATTACACAACTTTAGACAGTCTGATGTATTTTAACAAATAAATCTTTTTTTTTTGATTGGGACACAGTGTGTATATATTTGCATATGAATATACTTGATGTGCCACCCCCCTCCCCCACCCCCCCCCACACACCCCAAAATCTCTCTGCCTCTCTCTCATACACCTTCACACACATGCCTCCTCCCCTCACACACACAGAGATACACATAACAGGAAATTTTGGTCGGTGTCGTTCCTTCTTACATGCTACCTGTTACAATACTTACCTGTCCATACGGAATGATGTGTTTGCTGGAATGAAATGTTTTACCTGTGGACACTTGTCTCTTTGTGACAGTGACATCAGTGACGAACAGACTGCGGAATTTGGGTTTGACAGTGATGATGACTGTGCGATGGATGACAGTGACTGCGATGATGACCATCAGTATGAGGAGAAGATGATGATGATAGCGATGGGGACATTCCTCAATTTGATGGAACATCAGACGAAAAAACAGGTAGATTTTTCAGATTTTTTACTGTGTTTACTTATGGTTAAAAGTCGCTGAAAAGATATGAAAGGTTTGCATTCAAAATTGCTGTCAAAATCTTGTCTGTTATACTAATTCTGTGTGATGGAAAGACAGTTTTAGGGGTGGGGTGTTTTTTTGTTTTGATTTGGGGGTTGATGGGGGATTTTTTGTTTGTTCCTTGGCCCGAGCTCTGAGGTTCACCAAATGTGAGATTTTTGTATAAGCGACCATTTTTGCCCACTATCCAGGAAGCCACACTTAAGACTTTGGGGGTGATGTCTTTACACAACACTAGTTGCATGTTTTGTTTTAATTTTGTCATCCATCCCTACTGGCGCACAATGGCCTACTCTTGCAAAAGGCAGAATGGATTTTAACGTGTGCGGAAGATGTTCTGCGTGTGTTTAGTCTGGGAGGACTCAAGACTTTTTTTAGTAAAGTTGTGTTTTGTGACAGCAGGAAAGAAAAGCATAAACTTCATAATGAGTATGTGTCTTTTATTTTCCGCATCCTTGATCTGATTGGGAGGTGGAATGGTGGATGGATAGGAGTGTCTACACATGTGATGCAGTATGGTCAGGGGTTGGAGGCAGGTTCCAGTGCGTCCAGTTGAGGACTTTCCCAGGAGTTACCATGGTTCAACTTCATTTTGCATCCCGAGAGACTGTGAACTTGGGTTCCACTACTTAGCAAACACACTGTAACATCTTGCCATCTGCCATGTTTAGTGTGCCAAGGGATACTGCCTGAACATTTTGTTATGGTGCCCTAATGACTCCTCAAAGAGTTATGGAAGAAGTTGATCTTAAGGATTTTGTAATGTTAAAGCTAACTTTGATCATGTGCTGTGCTAATCATTCTTGAAAGCTTGATTTTTTATAGTGATAGTGCTGCATGCATGCTCAGATACTCTGTCTGCACACTAGTTTGTCACAGATTCTGTACTTAAGGGGATGTAAAGCCTTAGATTTTCTTCCAAGTCTGTTCCCATCCACTTTGTATTTCCTTGCACCAGAAGTTATTGTCACTTTGTATTGTATATTTTCATGAGCTGCTGACTGTTGTATGCAATCAGTTTGTGGTTGTTATTTTTTTAATTTATAAATTTTCTGTGTCTTCAGTGTGAGTTACAGTCAGTCTCTCTGTGTTGCAGCCACCAAAAAACCCTCAAGGAAGCGCGCCTCTGCGAAGAACTCCAAGCAGGGAACGGGCTCTGGTGGGTCGGGACGTGAGGACAGCAGCTCCCAAGGGGAAGGCAGCAACCCCTCGTGCAGCCCTCAGGTGCAGAGCCCAGTGATGGTGCCAGGTGGGGAGATGCCTTTCTCCAGAGAGCAGGGGGTCATGTCGCCCTACCGCCACCACCAAGGCAGCAGCTTCCCCTACCAGGGCGGGTACTACCGACAGCAGTGGGGGGAGTCCTCCATGGCGCCTGGCATGACCCCCATGTCACCCTACCCTGGCTACCCTCCAACCTCCGCAGGCTGGGGCACTCCACCCCGCCCCACAGCGCATACCCCTTCATGCACGCTTCCCAGGCAACAGCTTTGGCTACTACCCGTACCCTCGCCATCACCCCTACAGCCCTGCCTTTCGACAGACTGCCACTCCAGCAGCCGACAGCAGGCTAACTTCAGTCCGCCTGTGAGTTCTCCCAAATGTCTCCTCCTTCCTTCTCCTCCAGTGCACCCACGGTGCAGTCCCACTCCAGCTCTGGCTCTCAGCAGTATGCTGCCTTCATGTCTCCGCAAGAGCTGGTGTACAGCGGCAGTCTGAGGGCAGTGTGGCCCAGCAGGACAGAGTGTTCAGCAGCTCCTCGGAGTGGCAGTACCCTCACCCAGCCTTCCACAACTGGGGGTTTGCCCAGAGCACATCTGGGGCTCCTGCTCATGGGCATGCCTTGGGGACCGACCCAGCGCATGCCCACAGCACCTGGCCAGAGCATGCCATCAGCTACTGCCCAGAACGTGCCATCAGCACCTGCCCAAAACATGTCATCAGTACCAAGCTCATCAGCACCTGGCCAGAGTATGCCATCAGCATCAGGCCAGAGTATGCCATCAGCATCAGGCCAGAGTATGCCATCAAACATCAGGCCAGAGTATGCCATCAACATCAGGCCAGAGTATGCCATCAGGGTCTGCTTTGCCCCCAGCCACTGTCCCTAGTGTCTCATCATCAGGAAGCGCTCTGTCTTCAGGATCTGTTCACACTTCTCTGCCCTCAGTGTCCCTAGCCCACAGTATGTCAGGCTCTGCTGTGCCCTCAGGCCCTGCTCACAGCATGCCCCCTGACTCTGCTCTGCCCTCAGTAACTCCCTCACAGCATGTCAATGGGATCTGCTGTGCCTGCTGGACAAATCCAGAGTACGTCATCAGGATCTGGTGTTGGCTCAGACACTGTCCAAAATGTGTCATCAGGATCCGCTGTCTCAGGAGCTGTTCAGAACATCCCATCAAGATCTACTTTACTTTCAGAACCTGCCCAGAGCGTGTCAGTACAGCCTGCTGTATCCTCTGAAAACTCTTTGTCTGTATCTGCTGAAAGCACCTTGTCAGGACTTGCGGAAAGCATATCACTAGAATCCACCCAAAGTAAACCTCCAGAACTTTTTCAGAATACATTCTCAGAATCATCCAAACCTATTCCAGTGCGATCTGAACAAAGTATGTCCCCCCAGTCTGTCCAGAGTCTGTCTTCAGAGTGTGGACAGAGTGTACCATCAAAACCTGTGGAAAATAATGCCAGTGAAACAGTTCATAGTGTGCCATCAGGACCGGCCCCTAATACACTGGCAATGTCTAACCAGGGAGTGAGCCAAGAAAACACCTTGCACTCAGCCCAGGCAGTGGGTTTAGAGTCGAGCAAAGATGTGCCCTCCAGATCTGTCTCAGACGCATCAATAACACCTGTCAGTAACATGCCATTGAAATCATATGAAGGTATGCCTTCAGGTCCTGGTGAGTTGGTGTCATCAGGAATTTCTCTGGATATGCATGCATCAGCAGAGTCTCCCAGCAGTCAGTCCGTTGGAAGCACAGTCAGTGAGTCCAGCAGTGTACCTGTTGTGTCCCAAGTTGGGGAGGCGGTTGCCAGCAGTTCTGGATATATTGCCGGCAAACCTCCTGACGCTGCCCACAGTGTCCCCTTTTGTAATACATCAGAAAGTTCCCCCAGCATAAATCCCGCTTCCTCTCAGTTTGCAGTAACAAGTGTTGCTGCTTCTGGATCTTTGAATACTTCTACAGATTCTCCATTTGAAATGTCAGCGCCTACTTCTGCTAGCGGTCCATTAGCATCCTGCCAGAACCAGGTTAGTGGTTCTGGTGAAGAAAAACCAGCTGATTCTTCTTCTTCTTCTCACGCTGTATCTTTGCCGTCTTCCAGTGATGTTTCTTTCCAGTCCTCTGTGGCTCCCTCAGGATATACACACTCAGGATCCTGTTCCTCCGTGTCTTCAAGATCACCACATGCAGCACCTGCTGGACCATACCGGGATATGGCATCAAACTGGTGGGGCTCTCCCTTTCCAGGGGGACCCAGGCCAATGCAGAACAATGTCACAAGCCCTGGGGGACAAAATCAGTTTAGACCCATGCATGGTGATACCATGGCTGGACAGAGACAGTATGGGCCTGTTAGGAATCATTTCCAGACTGCAGGGGGATTTAACCAGGCCAGCGCTATGCTGAACAACCAGACTCCACCAGGTCAGAGGCAACCCAGCCCTATGTCCAGTGCCCAGAATCCTGGAGGACCAGCTCAGTTGTGTGGCATGCAGAATGCCTGGGACTCTACTGCACACGGCCAGCCGTTCCCTGTTCAGCAGAACACCCAGAACCTGACAGGACCCCGATACCCTGGTCCTGCCCAAAACATCCACAATCCTGTAGGACAGAGATATCCAGGTCCTGCCAGCAGTATGCACAGTCATTTTGCACAGAGGCATCGGATCCCAGCACAAAGCATGCACATGGGGCAGAGACAGCCTGGGCCTGTTCAGGAGAGCAGTTATGACCCAGTGGAACAAAGCCAGAACACTTCTGACTCCTTTTCATTGGATCCTAACAGGAGACAGGCACAGGTCCTAGCAGGACCAAGTCAGACCCAAGCCAGCAGCCTGCCCTGTGACAGGAGCCAGTGGCAGGATTGTAGAAAAGCTCCCTCTACACTACAGGACCTGCTCAGTGCCCCAGACAGCAGTGCAGCTAAACCATCAGCCCATGGTCCAGCCAGTGTAAACTTTCCGAGGCGAGCCATGTCCATGGACTGTAGCCCCTCAGATTTTTACACCTCCCCCACAGAGGGTCTGACAGCGGAGAAGCTGTCCGGCAGGAATTCAAACAGCCACAAAGACGGTCAGGCAGTTTCGGCTCCCCTCTGGGTTTTTCAGGCAGTGGGGGTGGTGCTCCTTCAGCCTTGTCCAACCTCTTCAACTTTGTGTCCAACGTTGACCCAATGGCTCGCACCCCGACTCCAACCTCTCGAAACTCCACCCCTTCCTCCACCCCCCACTCTGACCCGTCCCCTAACCTGACCTACAGACTGGAGGAGGACTGTGGTGCAGTGGAGATAGGGTTACCTGCAGCAAAGTGGCAGCCTCACCTGTCCTCTCCCCCAGCCCCTCCCCCGCCACAGGGAGCGTCTGGGGATGAGGGTTTGGGTGGCCAGGCCAAACCAGTGCCACCAGTGGCTTCTCCTGTGCTGGGCAGTGCTAACGCAGCCTCCAGCACCCCCAGCATGAGCAGAGAGCAGGTGTGGGACATCAAACCCCAGGTGAAGCAACAGACCGAAGTGTCTGAAGAATCTGAAGTGGGATGTAAAGTGGAGAAAAAAGCAAACACGGAGGTGTTGATGTGCAATAAAGAAGTGAGCTGCGACAACATGGATATCCCTGTTCAGACCATGCCTTGTAAAGGCACGAAGAAGGAGACTGGTCCCTGCGGCCAGCAAGGGCAAGAAAGATGGTGGTGGAGTGGCGGTGTCAACCTCAACATCCTCCGCAGCGTCGGGGCGGGTTGGGAAGCAGAACAGGATGAAGAAGCTGGGTGGCAACATGACCAGAGGTCGGCGAATGTCAGACGATCGAGTGAAGAGTCCTCCATCCATCCCCTTCCCCTGCCCTGCCTACACCTTCACTTTTCATGTCCCCACTCCTGTCTACAAGAGATTCAAAATGCATGCCATTTTTCCAGAAAAACCCGCCCACCATGTCAAGTTAGTACGTATGCATCCCATGGATGCCAGACGATACAGTCTGCTAAAAATTGGACGTGAACTGGTGCGCCTCAAGCGCTTGTCTCCACAAGACCTGCGCACCAAGCGGGAGTGTTCTCCAGCCAGTTGTACAGACGACACTGCCAGCTACACTGATGATCACAATTCCCTGATAGACCCCCACACTGGGGAGCTGATGCGTCCTTTCCCTCCTGTGTTAGGGGGAGCTCAGACCGGGCTTCAGTCAATACGTTATAAGAACGGAACCGAGCAGAGTGGCCGTTTGCTGGACCCAGGACACTGCATGGTACCCAAGCGGTTGGCTGAAGGGAGCTGTCAGACATCTCCACGCAGTATGAACAGAATGGGCAGAGTAGATGGTGAGCAGAAGATGCACAGGTTATCCCCTGGTCCGGTTGGAGTACCCACCAGTTTACCCTACAACATCCAGAATGACATGGGGGAGGGCAACAGCGGCCAGTCGTGGCAGACGTTGGACCGTGACCGCCGCCCCTCAGTCAAAGTGGAGTACCCAGCCCAGAGGGGGAGCAACGGCTCGGAGCAGTGGCCGGGGGGTCACCCTGCCTCTCAGGCCTGGGCAGGAGGGGGGTCCTGGGGCTACAACAGCAGCCAGGGGCCGGTGCAGTGGGGAGAAAACTGGCAGAACACCAACCAGCCCCCTGCATGGGGGCCCAACCACGGGGGCCAGCCCTATAACTACGGGCCATGGATGGGTGGGGGAGGGGGGTTTCACCACCGGGCGCCTCGAACATGTACCCCTACAACACGTGGTCTCCCTCAGGGCATTCTTTCACCTCCCAGCCCTCCATGTCCACGGCTCACAGCCAGTCAGCCACCACAGGGTCTCCTTCCACAAGTCAGGGTAGCATAGGGGCCCATGGCTCAAGGCAAGCGTATCATCAGGGTTATCCGCACGGCGCAAGCGGCATGTACAATCAGCAGGCTGCTTTCCCGCCTTCCAGCCACCCCAACAGCGCGGGTGGAAAGTTTGCCCCCCATGGAGGCAGCAGCATGGGGGCTGAGCACTTCCCATACCACGGAACTCCCTCTGCCCAGAACTACAGTCATGGCATGGGCCACAATCCCTATCAGGCTAACTACGCAGCCTCAGGTTACCAGCCGGCGGGGGGGAACAGGAAGGTGATGTGCCAGCCAGGCTTTGGTGTTGGGCAGCAGCAGCCAGCAGCAGTCAGTGGGGGGAATGACAGGACTACCTCAGGAAAACCAACAGTTCAGGCAGTGTGGCAACCCCGCCAGCTTTGAGCCTGGTGGGGGGTACAGCGCTTCTGGCCCTGCCCCAAGTATGCCTTCAGCTCCACCTCATGGCCCTGGTCCTGGTCCTGGTCCTGGCCCGGGCTCTGCCCAGTTCAGTGGGCAGTCTGCCCACGTGCCCCCAACCCAGCAGGGCCCCTTCATGCCTGCTTCTCAGCAGCAGCCGGGTCCCTTTTTCCAACCCAACCAGCTAAGCCATCAGTCTGGACAGTTCCCGCCTCACACGCAGGCAAGCAGAGTCCCTCCACAGGCCGATCAGGCTGTGTTTAGTCCCACAGATCAGCAAGGCCACTCTGGAAATCAGCTCTGTTCACCCTCAGAGACCAGCAGCCAAGACGGCCCCTGTCAGACCTCAAAGACACAGGACCTGTCTGGTGAGCGTGAAAAACAGCAGGAACAGTTCTCCAAGACGCCAGGCGCTCAGGATCAGCAGGAGAACAAAAGTGAGAGCGACAGCGGATGTCCAGAAGTTGGAGATTCCTCTGTCGGCAGCCATGATTTACACACACCAGAACACAAATCTTTTTTACAGAAGGCGGCCTGTCAGGCTTTGACAACAGTCTGTGAAGCTTCTTTGCCCATTGCTCAGAATTTCCAGTCTGACAGGCCAGAAACAGATATCTCAGAAAACAGCACAGACACCATAGAATTGAACACTATCGTCCAGAACACTATCAGCAGAGGCTATACTCAGCACACAGAATCAAAGTGTATCATTTTTGATGATAGCATCGAGGCTGCCACTCTTCAGACCATAGAAGATGAATGTGAGATGCCACACCGGAAAAAATCTGCCAGTAAATGCGCTTTGAAAGGCAGACGCTCAAGTAATTCCTTCAAAGACAAGCAGCAGCAGCGGACCGCTGTTACCTCTTGTTCCCGCCAGAATCTTCGACGCTCATCAGTTCAGCTATGGTCAGATGGTGACAGTGACAGTGTAGAGGACAATAGTGATGAAGAGTCATCCGATGATTACCAGCCGTCCAGTAGGCGACGGAGAAAGAAAAGAAAGCGGAAAAGGAGCAGACATCAGAGTCGGACTGAAACAAAGCGCACGAAGCGTTCGTCAGTGAACTACAGCGCCCATGCTTTCTCTAAATATCTGGATCACGATTTTGAGAAGAGAAGCTCCCAGAGACTGCGGCAAAGCAGAAAAAGCAAGCGAAAGAGAAGGAAAAGGAAAGGAAATTCCCTGGTAGAAGGAGTACATTACATTGTGGTAGGGAAGTTCAAAGGCCATCGCTTAATGCTAGTGAAACTGAACAAAGTGAAGGTGAAGGTGGACGAGAGGATCAAGGTCAGTGACTGGTCAAGGTCAGGAGGAAAAAGTCAGGTGACCACTCCAGGCCGACTTCAGGGACCCCGTTGTCGTAGAATTGCTAAAGGAACCCCTCCTGACGATCCGTGCTTTGTGCAGCCTGGTGACAGTGCTGACTCTGACTCTGAGACTGAGGAAGAGGACTGTGCAGAGTCTGCTCTTGAGGAGGAGGAGGAGAAGAGTGTGAACGGGACTCCTGCTTGTAATTCCAATAATGAAGTAGAACCTGCTGTGGACGTGAAGGTAGAAGACAGCTGTGATGTGAAACAAGCAATAAAACAGGAAACGCATGAGACACCTGTTCATGTGCCTGTGAATGAAGGTGATGTGGCACAGACACAATCAGACAGCTTTGTTAAAAGCGAGCATGCAGAGGACTCTACCAAAGGCAGTGGAGCTTTGACAGAAGGCAGGAGTGTAGATGCATCCAGTGACAAAACGGACGTTGAAGCGGCAGTCAGTCCCCAGGAAGGGGAGCTAGGTCACCAAGTAGAGTGTAGTGATAGTGGGATTGAGCATGAGGACAGTGCCGAGACTGGGAACAATACAGAAAGAAAACCTTGCAGCGTCAAGACAGAACTTGACGCCGCAAGTGGGGTGGAAGCCAGCGAAAAGAAGGGCAGCAGCAGCAGGGTGATGCAGTGGAAACACAGAGTCCTGGTGACTCGCATATACAGCCTGCCACTTGTCCTGGTGCAGAGGAGTTGGAAGAGGATGGTGAAGACACAGTGATTTCTCCAACTCCACTTGTGCTCACACCGATGACCGGTCCTGTGATGTGGAGTCTGCACTTGGAGGCCAGTCACCTGTATTGTTGGCAGGTGAGTTTTAGGGGTAAATCGAGCTTTCCTTATCTCTATACATGGTGGCTTATTGTTTGATACATGTGAAGTGATCTGTTGTCTGTATTTAATTTATATGTTCAGTGTGTATTACTGCAAAAGGGGCACTGCATTACTGCCAAGAAGGGTAGGAAAAAGCAGGAACATCAGTTCACAGTTGTCTGCTGTGTGCAAAGTGAGTCTTGCAAACTGATCTCTCGTGGCCAGTTTATATGATCAGCTTGCTGGGTGCTGATCTGAATGATTAATGTTTGACAACATGATCATGCGATGCACTGGGACTGGGAGAGAGGCACAGAGACTTCAGCATCTCTAAAAAGTTAAAGTCTGTCCCGAGCCATAAGGCTCATCAGGCCAGTGCTTATCCCGGTTTCTGTGGCGTTAAGCGACTGAGAGTCATAGACTCCCCCCTGGATAGGACGCCAGTCTATCGCAGGTTAACCCCCAGCACAAGGTTGGTACCCCTTTTACACCTGGGTGGGGTGAGAAAATAGCCGTAAAGTGCCTTTTCCAAGGGCACAACGCCATAGCGGAATAGCTGGGATCGAACCCGCAACCTTTAGATTACGAGTACAACGCCCTAACCACTAGGCCACAGCGGCGGCTTCAGCATCTCTAGGGGCCAGCATATTTAGGGTGGCACCCACCTCCTCTCCCTTGCTGCTTTACCATCTCTGACCCTAAAGAGGAAGGTCCCCATTTACAGCTGGGTGAACTGGGGGACTGTACTGAAGCCAAAGTGCGCCAACAGTCACCCATCCAATTGGTAACCATGCTCAATGCTGCTTAACGTTGGCTGGGGAAAAGCAGGTGCTCTGACTACTGAGCTATCCTGTCCCCATAATATGCATCTGGACTACCTTGTGTTTAAAATGCATTTTGGTGTGGAAAAAGACCTTTTTTTAATTATTCCAAGATTTTTTCCATCACAAATTGCTTCTTTTTTCATCAAAGTTTTCTCTTTGTATTTAATATGATTATGCAATGCAAATAATCCATCCACAGTTGATGTTACTTTTTATTTTAGTTACTTTTACTGAGTTTAATCATGGATTTAAGAAGGAAGGTGGCAGGACAGTTAAGATGTTCTTCTGCCTAACAAGTTAACTGTGAAGTTCTTGGTTTCATTCCCAGCCTTGCCCTTTGTTCCCAGTTTGATAAAACTGTTGAACTGTTTTTCAGTTTTTGGATGAGGCTATAAACCAAGGCCACATGTGTGAATTCCTGCATAACATCTTGCACAGACATTAAAATCTTGTTCTGCTTTTCAGAAGAGTAGGCCATTTCATGCGGATAAGAACTGATAACAAAATTTTTTAAATGCATGCACACAGGTGTTGTGTATAGACACCATCCTCAAAGTTGAAATGCGGCTACCTAAATGGTGTGTGTGTGGTGGGGGGGAAACGGCTGCATATGTGCACCATTTGAACCTTGAACAAAAAAGAAATATAGATTTGATTACACAGCAGATATTTTTGATAACCTTATAATAAATTCATTTTAGGTTAGTCAGAACAAAAAAGGCTTGTCATGTTGGCTTTTTTGATGAATTGTGTTGTTTTGGGGTGTTTTTTTTTTTTTTTTAAGTCTGCACAGGTAGTATTTCTTATGTCATTGTACTAGCAGGCACATGATGTCATGTCTTATTGAAATTCTTTTTCTTTTGACAAACTGGGAATAGAAGAAAAGTGTGCACTACATCATGCTATAATATGCATTGTAATCAAAATGGATTTCTTTGTAACAGTACAAACCCAGGTTGACTCTTCCAGGTGTGCTTCATGATAGTGTAGTGCCTTGTGCTTTTCTGTCTTTATTTTTTGTAATAGATTTTATCTTTCTTCTCTCATGTGTGCATGTTTCAGTTATTGATTGTGACTGAAAATCTGTTTCCTAGTAGAAAATGGGTATAATAGATCAAGAATTGATTCTTCCGCTGAGTTTTGCCATGGACATTGCTTTTGTTGAAATGGCTGTTCTTCTTTTTTCTTTCTTTTTAAAATGTATTTCATGTGCAGTAAAATTTACACAAGTTGGTCCTAGGACCTCAGTTTATCATCACATCAGAAAGATTAGCTCCCAGATCACTATTCAAGATGTGACTAACTTCAGCAAGAGAAGGAGAGAGAAAAGTGCTTGGTTGTCAGGGGATTTCAGACCATTGATACCCCACTTTCAAGATAGTGCATTGCAGCAAGGCCATCATGATTCAGGCTACTTTCGTACTATTGCACTGTCATCTGTGTGGGGTAGAATAGCCTGGTTGTTCAGGCAATGCATTATTAGTGTTCTGGTGATAACTGAGGATGTGGATTGGAATCTTTAATGACAGGCTTCTTAGGTGGATGAAATTAAAACCAAGGACCTTTGTGTGAACACATTGTGTAAAGCATGAAGCATAACATCTTGCTTAAATTAAAATGTTGAAAACTTGATCCTTTGTGGAAGACCTGGCCAGCTAAAGCTGATGGTAATAGATTGACATGAACATACTCTGCATGCATCCTCATGATACTGTGATCCAGAGAGGAGTCAGGTCCCTCCAGGTTCAGTGTGCGTAAAATACAATTTACATTGCCTGAAAAAAATCAATGCAGTGCCTAAATGGCTGTTCAAAGAAGGTTCAGGGAGAAGTCAAGTCGGTTGTTAGCTGTCTGCAGTCTCATTTTCAGGTTGTTCAGTCG
The DNA here is from genome assembly GCA_030674155.1 of Stramonita haemastoma. Taxonomy (NCBI): domain Eukaryota; kingdom Metazoa; phylum Mollusca; class Gastropoda; order Neogastropoda; family Muricidae; genus Stramonita; species Stramonita haemastoma. The sequence continues at coordinate 45,073,910 of CM060333.1, read as the reverse complement.
CTTTTCTTTTGCTTTGTCACTGTTCATGATCTGTTTTGTGTCTTTTTTTTTTCCCCCGTCTTTTTGTTCCTTGGCTAGAGCTCTTAGGTTTACCAAAGGTGAGATTTTTGTCAATGTGACTTTTTGCCTACCAGTAATTGGTAAAGTAGCTGCATTCCAATTTTGGGAATTATGTCTTTACTGACACGAATTGGAATGGCCTACTCTTTGTTGAAGGCAGAACTGGTTTTAACATGTGCGCAAGATGTTTTGTGTGTGATTGTGCCTCTGTATAAATTCTAAAATAGTCTTCTCCAAAGGACTTTTTGTGGGAAGTGGAGTCAGTACTGATGTAAACTCCAAGGGAAAAATCCCCTTGAACAGGCGTGTCAGTGGATGTTCATTTCGACTTGGGCATGATCCTGGGGCGTCAAATCACAAGCACTTGTATACATACACTCTAACCACTAAACTTTTCCACCCCCTGTTTAAGCGTCTTTTTCCTTAAGTTGTCAGTATGTTGTTTGAGAAAATACATGTGTTTTGTTTGTTGTTGTTGCAGAGAGTGGTGAGCCAGTGAAGACCATGTCTACTGCCGTCAGTCTGTCTTTGCTGGAGGGGAAAACTTGTTGACACGGTGTCCACAGACGGTTCTGTTTATTGTGTTGGCAGATTGGTGTTCCGTTACTTTATTATAGTTTATCTCCATGAGTTTGAATCAAAATGTTCAGCTTGTAGTTTATGTTTCCTTTGCATAATACATGTGTGCGTTGTGGATGGGTGCCATGCTATGATAGTGCTTCTAGAAGGTGTATATGATAGCTGTATGACTCCATTCATATATTTGCGATAAAAAGCCATCAAGTTTATCATGTAGAAAAACCCCCACTGAAATTCAGTGAGAAATCTTTGTAATTAAAACAAAAAGAACATGTCTGCAACTTGTTATGGAAAAAAAAAGATTTGTTATCTGAATAGGTTTGCTGCATATTATCAAAAGAAAGTTGTTGAAGAGGCCATTTATCATTTAGATTGTTCATGTGTTAAACAAAATGATCTTCCTGTCATAAATGCATGTCTTTTATCATTCCTTCTCAAGACTTCGTCCCTCTTTTGCACTTTCAGTCTATGTTGAAAAATGTTCTCAGGACATTTACAAAGAGACAGTTTGTGAAAGGCTGAACAGTCTAGTATGTGAAGGGTGTGTTGCCAGGGGCATTTATACAACAGAGTATACTATGTTGCTGTATATGTTATTAAATCTGCAGTGATTTGTTGATAATATCACCATAGTCGTTTTTTTTCCCTCCTGGTTTTTCGTGAGTTGTCAGATTTGCAAAGAAAAACATTGCATTTCATCTTGATTTGGTTGCTTTTAAAACCTGCGGGTCTGCAAAATTTAGAAAGCGGGAGAAAATCATTTTTGAGCATGAGGACAGATCATGATTATCTTTATCTTAAGTATCATGGCCTGTGCTTTTGTCTTAATGCTGAAAAGAATTTTGGGTATTTGTGAGAAAAAAAGGTAAAATATGAATGATATGAAAAGAAGCTACTGTGACCGGTGCATGTGGAAGAGACACCAGAAAGGAGAAAAAAGAGAAAGATAAAAATAAGGGTAAAGTGAAAACCGGTATCAAATCATAAAGATCAACTCATATCATAAAGAAGAACAACTTATATTTCTATGTATTTCTTTTTTTAAAATTTATTTTCCCAGATATTGATGTTAAAAGTTAAATGGTATTTAAAAAAGAAAAAAAAGTGACCAAGGTGTACATAGAACCTGCTCAGCTCTCCTCTGTGTTGTTCCTTCAGAGGACAATTCAACACTTCAGGCTTTCAATGCATACAGCGAAACACCACCATCAACTGGTCACATGTACTACTATACTTATTATATAATAGTAAGGAAACAATGATGTTTATGACAATTTTCTCATGTGGTCCCAGTGTATAATACATATATGTGCGCCCATGCAACCTAATGCACTATATGAGGATCATTGGGTAGAAAGAAATTGTGTACCTGTATCCCAAGACCTACCGTAGGAATGAAAGGTGTCATAGTTTCAGGGCAGCTGAATTGAATGGAGTATTGCCTTCTGTGCACTATATCTTGGGATTAAGCATGATCAGAACAGTGAGCTTAGTAGCCTTTATCATGGAAAGGCCAGTAAACTTGGGTTTATATTCTGTAAGCAGCATGCAAGAAAACCTTCAAAGCCACAGCCAAAGCCAATAGACTTTTCCTTTTGGCTCAGTTATTACCAAAAAAAACCAATAACTGCTGTTATGGAAAGCAACTAGGGAAATGTGTGCTACATAGAAGAAAAGAACAAAAAATATCACCCCTTCTATTTAAAGACCAAAACAGTTTTCCTATCTCGGTCATATATTATAGTTTCCCACCTCCTGACCCCTCCACAACCACCACCACTACTAAATGCACTTTGAGCTACATTTTGATCCAGTTTGCATAACTTGTTGATAGATTCAAAGCGTTACACATTACTTTTGCAATGAACGAAACAAACCCAACAAAAATCAGGAAGGTTTGAATCTGATTAAGGCCAGTATTGATGAAAAGACCGGAGAGTACTTAATTAATGCTGAATTGAGGAGAAAGGTATAACTAAAACTATTCAATATTTGAAATTATTGTGCTGAACTAAAGAATTGAACAAATCTTAGCCAAGAAACTAAAAGGTACTGTGTTTGTAAGTATAATGTCTGGTTTAACTTTTTTTTCTTCTGAATGAACAAAAATAAAGTTGTTTTTTTATTTGATGAAAGATGAAAAGTAAAGAATGTTAAATAAGGTAGGTTCTATTACTGACAAAGATCATTTCATTGAACAGTGTATTCTGACTGAGACCTCAGTGTTCTTTAGTGCATTATGGCTTTTTTTTTTTTTCTTATTTTATCTTTTTTTTTTTTTTTTTTTTTTTTTTTTTTTTTTTTTTTTTTACTACTCTGTGATAACATCAACAAATTTTAGAGGAAATAAGAATATTATTGCAGTTGAAGAGACAAAAGTGACCTCATGACATTAATCTCCTCTGTGGTGCCCTTGACAATAGGTAGATGCCTGTACATACACATTTAAAACAGGCTTGTTCGTGAATGGTTTTTGATTTTTTAAATCAGCATTATCCCTCCATTTCTTTTGTTTTTATTGGATTTGGTAATATACTGACCAGTACTAAAATTTTGATTAAAAACGAAACTTAAGAGTATAATATATCATGTAAGGTAAGTGCAGAGGTCTGACATTGCTGATGCATATTAAGCATTCAGTGAAAATATTCCTATCATAATGTTCTTGCTCAATTGCTGTAATGTGCATGTATGTATATGAAACTATAATTTTCCCCTTTCCTTTCACATTATTTGTTTGGTGGATTGGTTGATTTTTCTATTTTGTTGTGTTTATAGTTCTTTATTTGCTGATTCCGGTTTTGCAGCTGTTTTTTTTATTTTTGGTATATTGTTTTATGCACAAGTATTCTGTGTAAGATGAGTTCTGTAAAACCTGTTGGGTTGCAGATGTGTTCTCGAGACTTACAGGCTTTTTCTTCAAAAGGACCTGCCTGCTCTACTTGTCTGTTGTGTAGAGTGGGGAGATGGTCAAAGCCCAGATATCAGGTTCTGGTAAATGTCTTCTGAATTCTCCTCCTGTCTAGTGCAAAGCTAGATTTTGTCACAGCTCTCTCTAAAGTGTCAGAGGTGAAACTTTCTAATATTAGGGGGTGACAAACTCGGGTTTCTTTCTACATGTAGATCTGCTGACATGCATTTGCATTTCCTCTGCCTGTGACGGTCAGTTGTGACACTTGGCAGTTTCCCTGCAAGTGTTTAGCCAGTATAAAGTCTTGATTTGAGGCTTGGGTTGTTTGATACAGGCAGTTTTTGTTTGTTTCATTTTGTTTTATGCAAATGGCATAGTCTTGTGGTCAGAGTACCAAACTGGTGATCCAGCAGAAACTGTATAGTATTGAAGTGAGCTTCCTGATACCAGATTAAAATAAGTTGTAAAAACAATCTCCAGCAGTGTCTGTTTTACTCATCTTCACCAATCACATGCACTGATTGTTTTAGTTATCCTCATCAGTTACAAACACTTGGGTTTTTTGTGGTTTTTTCCCCGTTAAGTTGACAAACAGTTAAAGTGCCATAGAAAGAAAATTGGTACTCCTTTTTGTTTTCTTCCACTGTCACATTTTCTGTTTCTCTGGCTCTTTTGTTGGCCTTCCATGAAGAGGGTAGGTTGAATGACATGCAAGGTCGTCAGATCATTTCCTCTGTGGTAGATAGATCATGCTGGAAAATATCTCCTCTTGAAGAGTTAAACAAATGAAGGACAGAATTCAGATAAGCACTTTTCCCCATTTGCCACTGCCATGTTTCTCTCTTTTTACTGATGTCTTTTTTCTTCTTTTGGCCATAGTTTGCTGAGTTTGGGTTTTTCTTTCATCTTTATTTCTCGGACTTTTGTGGTTTGTTGCTTGATTTTTAGTGCAAGCTAAGTCAGTGTGTACAATGGGAGTGGACCTTTACTCAGACACCCTGTTTCTTTTAAAAGTTTGATTTAAGGTATGATCTGTGCAGTGTTGGTGGTGATGTAGTGAATGAAACAGATTGCTGCCAGGGAGCATTGGCTTTGTCCTTTCTGATCACCACTGAAGCGTGCTGGTGGTTAAAGAATTTGTATGATTTATATTTGTCTAATATTTGTGTCATTAACAGTTGGCAGAGGCTACTTAATGAAAAGATGTAGGCAGGGTATTATTGTATAGAGCAGCAGGTTTTGGGGTTGTTTTTTTGTAAATAAGGAGTGAAACCCTGTGTGGTTGAAGAGGGAAAGAAGAGATTAAATACTTTTCTATGTTTGTGAATGGAACTCAGCAGTGTTGTTACGATGAAGTTGAGATGAAGTTATTTTCCAAACTGCTATCTCCGATTGTTTGTTTGTCACTATCATGTGTGCTTTTTTGCTGATTTTAGTTTCCTTTTATGTAGGAATCAGTCAAATGCAATGGAACTGGGATATGAATATTTTGAAAGTTGAATTCACATGTTCTTTATTTTCCTTTTAAAAAAAAATAAAACGGCAAAGGATTGAATCAAAATAGCTCTAAGTGCAATAAGCAAAACATGTTCTGCCAGGGAAGCATCTTTGTTCTGAAGGATGATTTTTGCTTGTAGTGTAACAGTATTCCTAAGTGTGTGCTTGTACTTGAAGGTTCCAAGATGCAGTGGTGATGCTTTTGTCTCCATCTGGGCCTTTAGTAACAGGGGCTTTGAGCTTTAGTTTCCTCTTCCCTTTGGATACTTTCATTATTTTAAATCAGTTTGATGAAGGAACAGTATCTATTTGGCAGAGACTGTCTGGAAAAAAAAGAGAAAGCTAAATTCTGCCTAGAATCTTAGTATTACAGAACAACTTATTTAGAAGTTGATACCGTTTGGACCGTACCTTTGCATTTGTGTGAACAATTCTAGATAAAAACTACATTAGGTTTAATTAAACACACTGTCTGTCTCAGACTAGTCACCCCACCCTCGAAAAAGTTAAGATATGGTTGTTGTAAGATTGCTCTCTCTTTGTAGGGGTTTATCATATATACTATCTGCTGAATGTTTTTGAGGTCTTTCAAGTCAGAAGCTGTTCAGCCCTGCTACAGTCTGCCATTGATCAGTCTGTCATGTATGCAAGCAAAACATCAAATGCATTTATCAGATGCTCCATAATCAAGCTTATAATTATGTGACAGAATTTAAATGGAATCATCATCATGTGGGTGTTGGTGGTTGATAAAGGAGAAAACAATCAGCTTGCTGAGAACAGTAGGATGGTTTGTGATTGTGTTAGGTAGCCTATCAGTTAGTTTTGCTGTGGAACTGAAAATTGTTGACAGTCCTGTTTATATATATAATATATATAATATGCATGCAAACATGTTTCGACATGGAAAGTAAATGAGTACTTTATTTGTTGATGGCACATCAGTACTTCGTAGACATGGAATAATATTGTGAAATCATATATGATCTTCTCCTCTTCTGGTTTCAACTGCTTGACCTTTGTTTTGTGGTGTGATACACTTGTTCTGACCAGCAAGGTATAAAATATACATATATATATAAATAAAGGGAAAGAAAAAAACATGTATTCCAGCTTATGTAGAAATTGTTCTACTGTAACTGATGCTACTGCTGATATTTTCTGTAAAGAGAGTTGTAATCTCCGATGTTTGACAAGGTCTATGTGTGTGGCACTTCTTTCAAGTTGTTGTATCTTCATTTTGTTGTTGTTTTCTTTTGTTTTTGTAACTGCTTGTTGTTTTACAACTTACATATATATCATTGAAGATGTTTTTTTGGTTTCATTACCAATTTATTGTTGACATTGTCTGTATAGTTGGTTGGGGCTGAATGAATCAGTTGGATTAGTGTGATGAAATCGATGACTGATAACAGAATTTCTATTCAGCTATTTTTCTCTGTATGTGACCATTCTCTAGTAGTCTGCTATGACTGCCCCCCCCCCCCCTTCTCTGAATATGTAGAGTATAAATATCATGTATGTGAAGGCAGTCACTTTTCTCAAAGTACAGAGTTTTGGTATGCAGTTGTTTGTTTACAAAATATCAGGAGCTTTATCAAGTATACTTTAAAATAAAAAGAGGCAGAACAAATGCTGTAAGTCTGTATTTCATACAGTTTTTCTCTCTCCCCGTATTGAAAGCTGTTGTAAAAGGACACACCCATAGTCCATGGACATGTTCTCTACACCAGTGTTGAATCCTAGACTGTTTTCTTTTTTTTTTAATGAAAAAAAAAGGGAAAATGTGTTCCTTACACTTTCAACCAAGTTTCAAATTGTATAGATAATTATGAAATGGATTTTCAAACAAATTTGAAAGCAGTGCTCCTTTTTCACCTAATGGTAGGTAAATGTTAAGTCTGTTTGCGTTTTAGGAAGCAGGAATTTGATTTTCATGGATCTCAAATACTTGAACAAGAAGAAAATTGATCTGATTAATTAAGATGGATTGTTGGTGGTTGATATCTAATATTCATTTCCATTGATCTGAATCGGCTCCCCCCCCCCCCCCCCTCTTCAGACAGATGGTACCTGCACAGTAGGCCTTTATTTTCCATACATAATAATAGGTATGTTAGGTTGTAAGTAGCCGAGCTAGGAATGCCAGTCCATTGTCAGTGTGTTTACAGGTGTGTTCTAAACTATTCTGGACCCATGGACAAGAGGCAGCTACAGTACTTTTCTTCACCTTCATCATAGTTTGCCATTTACCTACATGGTGGGTCTGTCAGGCTCTCTGGATCGGTTGTTTAGCACACAAATATTAGACAAAAGTGGATTTTCGTTGAAAATACAACTGATACCACTTGTTTTTTGAGTTGGGTCTACCATTTTTTGTGCTGTAAAATTTAACTGAGTAATGCAAAGAACATTTAGATCTGTGAAATGATAAAGATTGAGTGTTGACCTTTTTATTCTTTACAAAGTGTTGGGTCTGTAAAACCACACTGCAGGGACGGTGACACGTTATTTTCCTCTGCACAAAGTGTGAAGAGCTGGGTCAGTGAGACCCACAAAGGCTGAATGGGGTATCTGAAGACAAAATCTGTTCATTCATCAACAAAAAGATTTAAGAATTAGGCAGATAACTGAGATAGCGTTATCAAGTTGAGTCTGAGAAAAATGTAAAGTAAAATTTCAATTGTTCTTTCAGAAAGGAAAACTGTTTTACTTTTAATAAGAAAAATGTGTCTGTGAGGCCCCTTTAATTTTGTCAGGCCCACAGATCATGGTGAAGGTTAATAACATATGGGAAAGACTGTTGTAGGAATCTAAAATCTCATCAGCTTGATATTTTCTGGGTTTATAATTTTTTTTAATTCCTGTTTGCTTGAACATGCACAAATGTGTGTGTGTGTGTGTGTGTGTGTGTGTGTGTGTGTGTGTGTGTGTGTGTGTGTGTGTGTGTGTGTGTGTGTGTGTTTATGTAGTTATTACTGTCACAGTGATGCCAGCATCTACGTGAATAAGATTTGCTGTAGTAACAAAAGCAAATATATTTACTGACCCTGTTATGGTCTTATAAAATGTGTCCAGATATCCTTGCCTTTGAAGAGGCCACATGCCCATTCTTAAGAGAAAACTAAGGTTGTAGGCTAGTACATCCCTAAGAGTGTCATTTTCAGAAAACTGAAAATGTTTGAAGCATAAAGACTATAACTACAGCAAACTTGTTTCATTTGCTAAACTAACCTTTTTGATTTGATTGATCATGCTAATTATTTTTGATTGCAAATAAGTTCTCGGATTGCAACATACTTTTGATTGCAAATAAGTTCTCGGATTGCAACATACTTTTGATTGCAAATAAGTTCTCGGATTGCAACATACTTATTTCTTTCACATTCAATCAGCATGTTCGATTTATATGATACAGAAAGTGAGCAGATTTGATTACGGATATGAAAACTTTATTTTCATTATCTCAGATCAGAGAAATTCCTGTCTGAAGTATGTTACAGGCAAAGAATTTAAAACGAAAGAAAGAATGGGATTTTTTTTTTCATGGTAATCAAAAGTAAAGGAAATATGTTGCTTGTAACACAGTTTTGTTCTTCTTCAGTTCCTTGGGAGATTTATGTAAAATCAGGATGAAAAGTATATACTTCATAATCTACGCACAGGTGGTATTGTTTTTTTGCTTTCTTTGTTTGTGGTAGATCCGGTGATCATGTTTTGTTTTTTCAGGTTTCTTTTTCCAGTCAAAGAAAGGATATATTCTCAAAGTTGGTCAAGACAGTGACAAGTGCTCATGTAATGAATGACAATTTTTGGTTTTGTTGTTAGTGTTGTGGTTTTGTTATCTTAGTTTCCAATTTCACTGTGGAGGCATATTTGTGTCTATGATATATTAAATTCATGTATACTTAGCTTTGTCTTTTTCTTCAGTCATGGCAGATTTCTGTGTGTGAAATTGGGGTTTCTTATGGAAGGGACATAATCGGATTGCATGGCCATATCCCCTCCCCCACCCCCCCTTGATTTTAGTTTTCCATTATGTATCTGACCTCTGTTGACTGATTGAATGGGTTTTTCTACAGAATTTTGCCAGAGGCAACTCTCCAATTGCCAAAGATTTTAGTTTTGTTTTTAATAAGTGCACTAAGTGCAGCTTGCAAACATGACATTGTTATGATGCTGTCTGATAGACTCAACGTCACCAACACTTCTTGAAATATAGTTAGGTTTGTTTGGGTTTTTTTTTGGTTGTATGTTTTCCATTTCAATGAAAAGATTTATTGTTTCAGGGATTTTTTTTAGTACATACCACAAGTAACTGTAAATAACAATAGGCTGCAGAACTTTCACTCTCAGGCATTTTTCTTTTTGTTTTTTTATCCTCTGTTGCTTTTTGATAGAAGGCTGAAGCATGAGTTTTTGTTTGGTTGGTTTGCTTGTTTTTTGTTTTTTTTTTTACTTTGTGGTTAACTATTGTTTTTGTGGTTAATGAAGGGAGAGGCTGAAGTAGTGACTTGACAGGTAAAATAGTTGTTTAAAGCATTTTTTGTAATATAAAAGAAAAAACATTTTAAAATTTCGTTTCGTTGACTAGTGAATGATTTTCACTGTATTTGAACTGGTGCATTAAGATATGATTTCTTATGCCATAATCTTTGTTGTTGTTGTTAGTTTGTTTTTGGTGCTATTGTAATCTTTTGGGTGCATTTTTGTATTTCTGTGGTTGTGCTGGCTGCTCACATCTTGTCTGTTTTGTTGTCTTCTGCTATGTTGTCTTTTCTTATTGTTTCAGGTGCTTTAGATAAGTTGTAAGTCCTACCTTCTGATTTTTCTGGAAAAAAGAGGCCACTTGTATAAAGCAGCAATATACACTCACTTTCAGGGTCAGTGGTTTTTTTTTTATGGGAAATCCTGGAAAGAACAATGAAAAGTGGCAAGAACTAAAAGACAGAAAATATGAAGAAGACAGGGTGTGGAATTTTGTTTGCTCTTTTTGAAAAACTGTAAGCAACGAAAAACAAAATATGGAAAGCATTTAGCCATTCCTGATGATGTATGCACATGCTTGTCTGTTTTTGAATCCTTAACTTTTAGAGGACAATATTTTCACAGGCCAGAAAAGTTTAGGACATTTTTCTTTCAGAAAATCAACCATTTCTATCAAATTATGTCTGTAGTGTATTGGCTTTCCTTATGGAATTTTTTTCCTTTGCTTGCATATGATATGTAATTGATATTTTAGTGTGGTGTAATAAATAGTTACATTTTTTTTTATATACCCAGATTTCAATTTTGTTTTTTACATTACCAATATTTGATTTAAACAAAAATCAAGGCCATCAATACTAGTATAAGCCATAGAACTTCTTATACACAAATGTTGTTCAATATTTCCATACAAATTTTCATACCAGAAACTGGGTTGAGGATTCTTAATGTTCATGAAATGTGTCATAAAGTATGTACTGATTTTGTTCACAGCTTGGCCCAAATGGTTGTCAAGCAGGACACTGTAGTTGGTTTGGGAACTGTTCAAATTTTTGTTAGCTGTTTTCTTTTTTCTTTTTTTCCCTCCCATGTGCATGTGCAAGTTTCAGTCAGTTGAGCTCATGTGGTCATGCACGTGGATGTGCCTGAACTCAGATAGTCATTTGGATTAACAGTTATTTGAGCATCTATGGTACATTTGAAGGGGGCGGGGAAGGGATAAAGAAACCGTGTTTTAAAGCTTTTTCTTTTCTCTCCAGAGGAGAAAAGGTTTGCAAATATATACTGTTACATGTAGAGTATCCAAAATAGATTGATTAAAGAAAGAAAAAAATGGAGAGGTGATGTTTTTCAGATGTTCAGATATTATACTTGATATTTTCATGAACATAACAGACTCATCATAGTTTCTTGAGATGAATTTACCATATCACAAATGAACAGTTGTTAATAGTTAGTGAAAATATATAAAGTACAGGCTTATGACATACTGTCTTTTGTTGGTTGTGTTTTATAAATTTTTTTGGTTTAGATTTTGTTGGTATCTTTGTACCCATGTCCTCTCTTCTGTTTTTTTTTTTTTTAAATTGTGTGTGTGTATTTGTGTCTTTTGCTTTTGTTTTGGTTGACTTTTGTAAATTTTTTACATTGCCACATGCTTTTATATTTTCGTTCTCAACCAGGGCATAAATCTGACATAATCATTTTTAGTTTCTACAGTTGTGCTCTTGAAGTTCGTGATAAATCTGTGAACATTTAAATGCAGAAATGGTGAGCGATGTTCATTTGATATGTATACATATACCTATAATAAAGGATGTATTACTTCTCTGTTCAGCTGATACAAAACTGATCTGCTTTTCTCTCTGCCGTAAACTTCTTTGGGCTTTTTGCAGCATTATATTATAGTATTCCTGTAGTTAGTGTGGACATGACAAATGTGTACAAGATGGGGAGGAGAGATGCATACATATAACCTGTATAAAATTTCAAGTTTTGGACTGTGTGAGAATAAAGTACGTATGCTGAGGGTGTGAATGGTTGCGATTGGGGAAAATGTAGAAATGATCACCTAACCTTGAATTTTGTGCACAGGAAACTTTTTTTTGTCTTAACCTAAAAAGTATTTGCATAAAGCTCATTACACTCATTTCTTAAAATTCAGCTTTAACCACATCAAATTCTACATTGTCAGTCAGTAAGCAGTCCGGCATTATTTTTCAAACAGGTACTTATTTTGATATATGATTTACAAAATGCAGTTATGAACATGATTTTATGGGCTTCATGGAAACTTTGTTGAACTCAATTTCTGTCATGCACAAAGCATTGCCATAGCACATTGAATCCAGCATATAGGGCACAACAGGCTCCACTTAAAAGTTGGCTGATCAGTTCATATTGTCCACCATATATGACATACTTCTATGGGGTGCATCGAAATTTTGCTATTGTGATTTTTTTCCCTTTTTCTTTGTCATTTCATACAAACTTGCTTGTCTGACACCTTATTATGTGTATAAAATCAAGCTTCTGCCATACATCAGCAGCACTCATCAGAAATGTACTCTGTTGTGCATGATCCAAAGTCAGACATTACCACTGGTGTTTGCAGCTTGTAACCTCTTCAAAATTGTAGCAGATTAATCAGGGTTTGTTCAGATTGTACTGAAACGGGTTTACACATGTTCAGATTGGTTTGATGGGGAAGAAGGGTGGGTGTGAATCAGTTGTACTAAACCAGATCCAATCTGAAGACTGAATAGTTACCCATAGGATATCAATTTCACCTTTTAACATTTTCCCCCTCAGTTTATTTGAAATCATTGAACAACCGGTTAACTGCTTAAATGTTATATCCACACATCTATTAGTACATTTATGTTTTGCTATAATGTTTGCATTTCTTTACCTCTTCTTCATACTCCTCACCCCCCCCCCCCCCCCCCCCCCCCAAGTTTTTCACTCTTACATTTTTCTCTCCAACAGTGTCCCCACCCCAAGGTCCTGGGGAATGCAGGTGGACTAAGAAAGAAAGAGAGAGAGAGGGAGAGAGGATGAGACTGCTGTTAAGCTATGAACAACTGTAGGCAGCGTGAGTGGTCTGTGTTGCTTGTAAAGAATGCCATATCTACTTTGTACATATCTTGTACGCAACCTGCTTCATCTGTAGTTTATACTTTGAGCCTGTTGCAGACTGCAAAAGCATTTATTTTGTGGTTGTTTTGTTAGATGCAAAGAGTTGTGAATACTTTTTTTTTTTTTTTTTTTTTGGTTCATTTTGATTTTGTGAGAATATGTAAAGGTCAGTGTTGTAAAAATTGTGTGATTTGATGCGCTACAAGTCCAAGAGGATGATTGAGGAGTTATGATGACTGTATTGAATAAAGTGTTTGTATTCTGGAACTTTCTTTTGGCTGTGTGCTTGATCAGAAAGTCTTGGATTCTGCTGCCATCAGGTCTTCATAAATAGTGACTGCATTTCATTTTTCAGCTTCCCTTTCTCATGGACAAAAACATTTTCTTGTTAAAAAGGATTGTTCTTTGGTCTGCTATTGCAGAATCTCATTTCATTTGATGTAATTTCGTTTGATCTTCCTTTCAAAAAAAAAAAAAAAAAAAAAAGCAATAAAAAAGGTTAGTAAATAAACCGCTTGACTCTTCAATTGGAGCGATTGTTCTTTCTTGCTCAGTTTTCATTTTACTTTGTGTAATTCTGGTCTGTCTCCCTTAAAAATAAATGCAATAATAACCATAACAGTCAATAAATCAGTTGATTTTGGTGTGATGTATGGGTCTTCTTACAGCAGACTGCTGCTGTCTCTCTGAGTGTGTGTGTTTGTCCAGCAGAGTACTATTTTTGTGTTAGTATGAATAAAGTACGTCCAAAAAAAAAAAAAAAAATCTTGTCTGTTTATATTGATGAGATGGGGAATGACATCATCCCCAGCGCAAACTTGAATGAGTTTCTCATGGTCTCTGTGAGATGAAAAACATCGCTGTTCACTAGGATTTGCTCTGAGCATGAGATGACAAAAACAGCTGGTCAGTGGGATAGCCTAGGCTCTTTAGGTACCTTCTGCACTTTCAGACAGGTAATGTGTCTGATCTGTGGTTCAGCCAGCCTGATAATTATACTGAGGGTTGACCGTACTTGGGTTTGTCATCAATGTTGGTTTTGTTTGAAATGGCATCAGTCCTGACATGGTGGCTTGTCTGACGTGTCGTCAGTTCTGACATGGTCCTGAAGGTCGGATGAGCTATAAACAATGATAATGATTAGATAAAAAATTATTATCTACAAGAAACAAAATCATTGTGTTCTGTGCTGCATATATAATTTTAAAACAAATGCTGTTATATGTAATCAGAAAGCAGCCTGATTCAAGTTGTACTTGCAGAAAAAGAAAAGGATCTGAGACTTTAAAATAAAATTATTTAAGCTTTTATTCAATAGGTGGTTGTAGTAGTGACCATCTCAAAGCCTCAATGTCACCTTATAAAACTAGCACACAGGTCCCTCATCATATAACCACCATTGATAACTGATAAAGACACACATCCACATTCAAATCAATTTGATAAGGCAAACATGTTAAGGGAATGTGTCTCTTTATCAGTTTCTCATTTGCCAAGCCCGAATCATACATAAACAGTATTGATGAAAGACAAAGGCATACACAGACATGTTACACAACCTTTTCAGTAAGAAGAAAGTCTCTAATTTCTCTCTCCTAGTCAGGGTAGATAGTTTCACATGACAAGGTGAAGATTCTGGGTGGTATTGCTATCATCAGCTAACCTATCGTGTGTCCATTTTGTTGGTACCAGATGTACTGTCTCTCCCTCACTATGAGGGCCATCTGGTTGGTACTACCAGAAATGAGTATCTATCCCCTCACTCTGTGTGTGAAAGTATTAACATGGTCACTCAGAGAAAAGCGGATCATGACAATATGAGGAACATTTGGATCATATCCTTATTCTCACAATCGCGCACACACACACACACACACACACACACACACAACAGCTTAACTGGTAATGTGTCAACAGCAATGTTTACCAAGCAACACATCATGTCCTGGAGCCAGTCTCCACTGTGGACAGACTTCCCTCTGTCAAGGCGACACTTTCAGAACGCATAAAGACAGTGAGTGCTACTTGCACAACAGAATCATACATTGCTGTTGCTAAACAAAACCACAACAGATGGACGGATCAGTTTTCAGATGCACCACTGAGACCCTGTGGTGAAAATGTTGGTAAATAAATAAGGCCTGTACTGACACTTCCAGGTGACAGCTTTGTACAGGAGCAGGCAGACTAGCCTCCTGAAGGCAGCATAAATATAGTCAGGGCAAAACAGACCCCAAAAGGATTGATGCTACCCTGTATGTCTGGAGTGGCTTGAGGCGTTGGGTTCAACCTGACTGTGGAATAGGTCCGGTTCTGTCTCAGCGATTCAACCTGACTGTGTGGAATAGTCCTGTTCTGTCTCAAATGGACAGCTTGCATCCTCCAGCCAATCAACACTCAGTTTGAGACTTCACCTCATGCTGAGCACATGATCACATGTGTACGGGACTGAAGACACGTGAGCACACGGCGGCCTTTACGCACACATGTTTCAAATGTCCTGTGCACAAGTTTGTCCTGTTCACACTGACAGCTCTGAATAATGAAGAGGTTTGAACAGTCAGACAGACAGAACTGCAGCAAAGTTGGACAGGACAGTGTGTCAGGCTGTGCACACTTGACAGGGCCCCTGCAGCCAGCAGTGATGTGAAGCGATGACACCTGAGGTGTAGGACACACACACACACAGTCAGGGGAGAAGTTTCCTGAGAGACACTGTCAGGATGCTGATCTCGTCCATCAGCAGCCCGTGTGCAATAGACAGGTGGGGAGACAGCGTTTCACTCTGGGGTAACTGAAACAGATTATGAAAAAAAAAAAAAAATCACAGGGTTTAAGCATGAACTCCATGCATAAAACAGAACACATCAAGAGAAAATTGCAGAGGATGAAAGCATTCTCACTACAGATATATTGTTAAAAGTGATTCAACTATATCATAACATCCCCCAAACCCTTTTTTTCAAAGAGAGGTGAAAAAACCTACAGCAGCAGACAATATGAATAACATACAACAATCAACAGGTCAGACCCATACTGCCTGCTGACATGACAGGGGCAGGTCTGTATATTCAGACTCCGGACAGGCCACAGCTGCCTAAACCACCATTTATGTACGTGAAAATTCACATAAGCCACACAGAGGAGTGCCCTTGCAAGACTGGCATTCAGACAACAGAACATGTGCTGCAGTCCTGCCCGTTTCATGAGGCACTCTGAAAGAGGATCTGGCCTGACCCCATCACCCAGTCTCCAAGCTCTATATTTCTTTCTTTATTTATTTATATCAAGGATAATGGATTAAGCATTCATGTGCTTTTTACATCCAGTCCCGTGTGTATGCAGTTTTGTAAATGTCATCTGTTCCACCAGCATACAATGGCCTACTCTTACGAAAAGTGGAACAGAATTTAACGTGTGCGCAAGATGTTCTGTGTACGTACGCACATGGGGCCTCAGTTTAAAGTCTCATCTGAAAGACTTTGGGAGAGCGGAGTCTGTACTGATGTTAACTCCAGGAGAAAAATCTCGACCGGGAATCAAACTCAGGTCGTCAAATTGCAAGCGCAATGTTCTGACCACTATAGAGACTGGAGGACTGCAGCGTGAAGCTGCCTTTGTAACAGAGACTCAGCTATCCATCTGATAAACACACAAAAAAGAAGAAAAATCCAACAGTCCTGTATAAGAAAAATACTAAACCATACTAAAAGTATCTAGGATGATAAACCAAGAAACAGCAACAGGCTTTCCTTACCTTTGCGTAATGCTCCTGGGCTCTGTTGAGGGCTTGTCGCAAGAGGTGGTGAGCCATTCTATGGGCAGACAACTCCACTGGGGGCGGCAGTTCTTCCCCTGTCAGCGCTCTCTCTGACCTCTGCCTGGTCATCACACACAACACAGACCAGGAAAAAGACATGTGAGGGTGGAACTTCAGCTACAACATTGTTTTTAAAGTTGAAACTCAAGACTACGAGAATAAAAAGAAAGCAAACACACTTGCAAAACTGCCAATAGACATCCACACAAAATATCTCCCTTTTTTTTCATCTAAATTCCAAACAAAGAAAATATAGATCAAACAAACTAACAGCTTTTCACATTCTTTTCTTTCTATGATGCAAAGTAATGAAAACAACATTTTCACCACATTAACAGCTTTAACACACACACACACACACACAGACACACACACACACACACACACACACACACACACATACACACACACACACACACACACACACTCATACACACACACACACACACTACTTACAACTGATCCCAGTTCATGGAGAGAATTTTCAGGGCACACATCAGATTCCAAGAAGCTCCTTCCATCGTGCAGCTCAGACCACTGTGGACACACCCATCCTCTTTCCTTTAGCATGCCTTGTGTGTGTGTGTGTGTGTGTGTGTGTGTGTGTGTGTGTGTGTGTGTGTGTGTGTGTGTGATGTGTGTGTGTGTGTATCATGTGTGTGTGGTGTGTGTGTGTGTGTGTGTGTGTGTGTGTGTGTGTGTGTGTGTGTGTGTGATCGCGCGCGCACGCGTGCGTGCGTGCATGCGTGCCTGCCTGCCTGCCTGCCTGTGTGCGTGTGTTTTGGCACCTGTTCCCTCCTCCCCCCTCCCCTCTCTCTCTCCACATCCTTAGTGACTGGGAATAAAAACTTGCACTCACAGTTACTGCTGACACACACTTTCAAATGCACTACCACTCTCTCTCTCTCTCTCTTACACACACACACACACACACACACATACACACACACACACACACACACACACACACACACACACACACACACACACACACACACACACACACATCAAGCCCTACACATTCAATCTAATGTAGATATAATACACAGAACCCCCCACCCCCCCCACCCCCCGCCAAAAAAAAAGACAGAAAAAAAACCCTGAAAGAAAGAAAAGGTTTACCGATGAAGGGCGTGTCTTCTAAGCACCTGCTGCTTGTGATCCCAACATGTCACCTGGAACAGCTGCTGCAGCGGAGTGAAGTCATCTGCAACACAATTAGTCCACACAGCCTGACTGACTGATCCACTCTCTGTGCTTATCCTTTTTCTTTTTTTTAAAAAATTTCATTTCATTTTTATCTATTGATTCTTTTATTTTCAGGAATAAACACTCATGTGCCTTTTAAAATTTTTCTTTTTTACATCCAGTCCATGCGTGTATGCGGTTTTGTAAATTTTTTCATCTGTTCACACTGGCACACAATCTTCTAAAAAGTGGAACATGTTTTAAACGTGTGTGCAAGATGTTGTGGATGCGTTCGCACACAGGACCTCGGTTTGTAGTT
>CM060333.1:45035910-45040910 GCA_030674155.1 Stramonita haemastoma | reverse complement strand
ACACACACACACACAACCACACACACACACACACACACTGAGTTTATACACACACACACACACCACACACACACACACACACACACACACACACACACACACACACACACACACACACACAATGAGTTTATATATTCTTTGTGTGTTTAATACAAAAACTTAAAAACATCAACAACTAAAAGCAACCATAGAAAACTAAAACCCCCCCCCCCCCCCCCCCTTCCCAACATACAAAAAGAAACACACACAAAAAGCAAAAACAAACTATAAGAAAGCTACCCATTTCAAGCTGAATTCTCGTGACCAGTTTGACATTAGCCTGATCATTGTGCAATGAACATTCTGTAATGGCCACGTTCACAACAGAAAAAAAACCTGAAAGAAAAGAGAGGAAAGAAAAGAAGAAGAAAGTGGACAACATTACATAAGGGTTCCCCATTAGCAATACTAGTAGGCCTAGGACAAACTGCGGGTAAATTAAAGCCTGTTGCACACTGGTGAGTGACAGGGCAAACGTCGTTTTGTTACCGGACTGACATGGTTGAACATCATACCATTTTCTTTCAGCAATCAGTTACGCAAATGCATAATTTGTGTAAGTATATATATAAATTATGTACGTGACTTACGCAAAACGCTCATGTCAGTCTCAGGACCTGGCCCAGTCCAAAAGCTGTGTCAGTAATTGATGTAGGATAAAATGCCGAGGCCTACGTTAAAATGTTTAATGTTGTACAATATTGAGGTAAGCTCTTTAAAAAAAAAAATTCTTTTAGCAGAACAAGCCTGCGTTCTCCTTTGAAGGAGAGACAAAATCCCCTGAAGTCGAGGTGTGGCTGCCTAAAGCTACTTAAAAATATACATGCAAACTTCTCATTCAGAGTGCACTTTCAAATCTTACAGTGATTCTCCCAGGTGAGATGAGTGAGTCCCAGTGCACGTTCTGGGTGTTCAGTCCCCCCCCTCTCCCCTCAGGGTATAAAGCTAGGAATGCTCAACAACAAGAAGAAAGCTCAATACACTATCGACCAGTCTCTGCTCCTTCATTCTCAGGTGGTTTTTTTATTATTATTATTTTGAACGGACTAAAGAATATTGTGGGTTGCTATAGTTCTCCATATAGTGTTTGTACCAGCTGTTGCTGATGTTTTATTGATTTATGTGCTGTTTCCTTTTCTTGTGTGTACAAAACACACGAGCTAGGAGATACACTGTGATCACACACAACAGTGTCCAGTCTCGTATGTGTTTTGTATGTTATGTGTATGTATTTCTACACATGTGTAGTGACATCTATAAACGGATCTTACTCAGTGAAATTCGGGATGGGTCATGATACTGGCCTAACATGATCTCGAAGTATGTGTTGTTTCCAATCTAGCCTGCACCCCCAAAAATGTCAGAAAAAAGTAATTACTGCCTAACAAAACACTGTTTCAGAACAAAGTCTTATTTTTGATAATTTTGTTGTTCTCTATTGTGTATAAATCTTATTTGATTTACTGTTTGAAATTTATCGTCCCATCCAGAAAGACTGACAAAATCTACCATCCACCCATCGCCTATAGTGGATGGGAGAAAATCCGACGTCGGATGAACTGAACGAAATTTGAACTAACACTTACAGTCTCGTCTTACTAAATGGCCTGTAGCCACTGGGTTCTACATGGGTGGGTTACATGCTACACATCGTTATTTCTGTCGTTTCTGTCGACCCGCCTTGCCGTTACAGGCGACTAACTCCCCCCCATGAAATGAGATGGTTAAGTTTAAGTTTAGCAAAACTAGGTTGGCCCAAGTCTTCGACACACAGACTATGTTTTAATAAAGGTTCAAGCATAATTGAACTTTCTTATCGGGTAGGAGTCAGTCACATCGTGGTAATTTGGATATTAATGAACGCTTAGTCATACGATATCATGGACTCTAGGGATTCCTTGCGTGTATAGTGTTTCAGAGATTGTTCACCGTATCGTCAGTGGGAAAGCCGATTAGGCCTACTACGCACCAGTCTTGAGATGGACACCAGTTTAGTCACAGTACTGAAATATCATGTGCTAAAATCTCCATCTCTCTGTCTGCTTCTCTCACCCCAAGCTCCTTCTCTCTTTCTCTGCCCCGTCACTCAATTCCCTACTCCCCCTCCCCTCTCCACACACACACACACACACACACACGCGCGCGCGGTATGCTCGCACTTTCGCAGACAGATCTTGTCCATTAAGAGTTCTGTTTTTATCATATGCATGTATACTTGCTGCCTTGTTGCCGTGGGTTCTTGTACGTGCGCTGAATATGTGTTGCACAGGGAACGTCAGTTTTTCGTCTCCTCTGAAGGACTAGCACCCAGACCACCTCTTATGGTCTAGTGGATGGGGGAAAACTTTCGGAACCAAACGGGGATCAAACCACTGCACACTTCAAACCCTAACCCGTACTTTCTGCTTTCTAGGCAGGTGTGTTGCCTCTTGACCACTGATCCACTTCAGCTGAATTCATGGGAAAACCAAGATCTGATACTGCAGCTATGCTATGACTCAATATTCCCTTAAAACCAAACCAGTAAACCTGGCCTATATCGAGGACTTGCTGTTGTTGTTGATGTCTCTAAGTTTTATCAGTTTCCCAACTTCACACACAGACATCCTTACTGCATGCTGTACTTTGACCTGTTGGAATGTAGGGTGGGTCAGTCCACTTTAGTGTTTGAGATTAAGGTCAGACTGCCACGTAGGTCTTTTTAATTCAGTGTCTTTCTTTTTCTTCTTCTTCCTTTTATTAAAACAAATTATCTTCTCTCCCACATTAAAAAAAAAATCCCCTCTCCACAGAGAGACAGAGAGAGAGAGAGAGAGAGAGAGAGAGAGAGGGGGGGTGGTGGTCCAGTTTTGTGTTACATGCATGTAGCCTATGCTTCCACAGTTCAGCTGGAGTGCTTGTATCGCCCACTGTTGTGACCTAGATGACTAAAAATGATGAGGATGGTAATTTACACAACACACACACACACACACACACACACACACACACACACAGAGCAAATCAAACAAACATACAAACTACAACAAACAACAGCAACAACAAAAACCACAGATTAAGGCAGCTTAGTACTGATCAGTGAGGATGGGAAATCAGAGACAGCTGACCTTCAGGATGAGTCTAGCTCTACCACCAGACCCATGTAGAGAGATACCATGAAGACAGACAGACAGAGGGTAGAAGTAGACAACATTAATGACCCTTGGACATCAGCTGGGTAAGCTTAATTGATCTTGACCTTTGCGTGCATTGAGTCACTATGTGCAGATGCT
Organism: Stramonita haemastoma; assembly: GCA_030674155.1. Classification (NCBI taxonomy): domain Eukaryota; kingdom Metazoa; phylum Mollusca; class Gastropoda; order Neogastropoda; family Muricidae; genus Stramonita; species Stramonita haemastoma. The sequence goes on along the minus strand of CM060333.1, from coordinate 45,037,599 downwards.
ATACAATTATACAGCCTCTCAGAAATGGTTTACAGCCAGGGCCCGGTAAAGGTGTGAAGGTGGCAAATGTGTTCCCATAACCTATGTGGTCGTAGGGGATTGGAGCGTCAGCTTCTCTAGGGGCCAGCATTTTGAGGGCGGCACCCATCTGCTCTACCTCGCAGCTTTACTTTCCCTGACCCTAAAGAGGGCAGGTACCCATTTAATGCTGGGTGAACTGGAGAACTGTACTGAAGCCAAGGAGCACAAACGGTCACCCATCCACTTTGTAACACGCTCGATGCGCTTAACCTTAGCTTGGGGAAAGAGCGTGTGCTCTGACCACTGAGCTATCCCGTCCCCGGATGGGCAGCTAACTCACCCAGGCCTGCTGGTCCGATGGCGGGGTCACTAGACCTACGCACCAGGGCCGGAATCTGTGACTCTCAGGCAGTAACAATAGCACTGCTTTCTGACTCCTCTCAGATTCAAGTAATGATCTTGACCAGCAAACTTTGGCCTTTACGCTGAGTCAGCGTGAGTGAATGATACCAGCTGGAATTTTGAACCTCTGGATGTTGAAAAGATTGTAGAGGCTTCAACAGCAGGAATTGCATTGTTGTTTACTGGACCCACTGTTCAGCTTGATAACAATGATTATTTTAAGCTAGTAGAGCTCTTGACTGACAGATGACTGATAACGTAAGTGACTGTAGCTTCCCTGGTGGTGAGGTGGCAGGCTGACTGATATCTTCAGTTCTCCTCAATGGTTTGATAACTGAAGGGGAGACAGTAGGTTGGGTGGGAGAGACTGGCCCAATAATCTGCCTGTTTGGTCCAAGAGGAAGGAAGGTGGCAGGATGGTTAAGACGTTCGCGTGCCAACACGTAAACCATGAGCTTCTGGGTTGATTCCCAGACTCGCCCTTTCTCCCAGTTTGACGAAAATATCGAACTAAATATCAAAATCATTCGGATGAGACTACAAACCCACGCCCGTGTGCGAACGCACGCACAGCATCTTGCACACACGTTAAAAACCCGTTCTGCCTTTCAAAAGAGCCACTGAGTAGATGACAACAAAATAAAAAAATTAAAAAGCCAGCATGCACACAGGTGCATTTAGACCCCACCCCTGAGGAAAAATCGGGGAGTCAGAGTCCCCAGGGCGGTTCAGGGCTACACATGACAACGTTTTGGCGGCTCCTGCAACGGCACTGGAACCATTTGTATCAGCGATTGCCTTTCCAATGGTCCTTCCAGCGACGTGGAGAAGGGGGGGGGGGGGGGGGGGGGGGGTCTGCTGCATGGGTAACAGCTTTTCCCCAATACTTACTTATCCAGGCTTTGCACTTTACAGTCTAGAGCACAACTCCATCGTCTTCTGAGACTGACTGATGCCTACCATGATTGGTCCAAACAACAAACTGCCAATTACTGGTGTGCGTAAGTGCCAAAGCATTCAACGATATAATGTTATGATATGCTTGAAATGCTATGCGGAGATTGCCTTTAGTGCTATGTGGAGATTGTCTTCAGTGCTATGTAGAGATTGTCTTCAGTGCTATGTTGAGATTGTTTTCAGTGCTATGTTGAGATTGTTTTTAGTGCTATGTGGAGACTGTCTTTAGTGCTATGTGGAGATTGTCTTCAGTGCTATGTGGAGATTGTCTTTAGCAACGACAATCTCATAGCATAACAAACTGAACTC
>CM060333.1:45010910-45030910 GCA_030674155.1 Stramonita haemastoma | reverse complement strand
TTGACACGTGGATTTCCCGTTTTTACTCGTTTCGTTACATTCTTTGTTCTTTTTGACGATCGTCGGGATGCGCTTCGGTCTGAGGAAAGAAATGCGAAATCCACATAATGCTGCGCGCTGGCTTATATAGGATGTGTGGCTAATGACGTCATCTGGGCTCAGCAGCCAATCAGATGTCTGATCGCGAGTCGCATGCTTTCACTCATGGCCAGACGTGGCTGAGCATGAGTGTAGAGGGTGATCTTCAAGGACAACCAATGACTTGGCTAGAATGTTGCGTGTCAGCATACGATTCGTGGCGACATGGCGGATTCTCTCTCTCTCTTCTCCCCCCGCCCCCCTTAGCCTACCTTTAGCCTTTTTATTTATTTTATTTATTCTTTCATATCGAGGACAATGGAATAAGCAATTATGCATTTTTTTAAACATCCATTCCCCGTGTGTATGCAGTTTTGTAAATGTCTATTCCCACCGGTACACGAAGGCCTACTCTTACGAAAAGCGGAACCTATCGAAGCTTAGGCCCAAAACTTTGCCTATGTTAATTAACCTTGCCTGAAATTTGGACTGATGCAGTCTGCCAGATGTTAAGGCGCAAATGGCCAGATTGGAGAACATTTTAGGCAACTTCAATCACATGAACATATTTTTTTGTGTGTGTATGGAAGTCCCCCCCCCCCCCCCCCCCCCATTTTGTCCTTGTAACATGGACACAAAATTGAAATCAGGGCCAAGGCCTATTGGACCTAGGCTAGCCTACTAGGCTACTTACTGTAGGACGGGGACGGATAGCCTAGTGGTCAGAACATTGCGCTGGCAATTTGACGACCCGGGTTCGAGTCCGGTCGAGGAAATTTTCTTCCTGGAGTTAACATCAGTGCTGACCACTCTCCCCAAAAGTCCTTCGGATGAGACTTCAAACCGAGGCCCCGTGTGCGAACGCACGCAGAACATCTTGCGCGCACGTTAAATCCTGTTCCGCTTTTCGTAAGAGTAGGCCATCGTGTGCCGGTGGGAACAGATGACAAGATTTACAAAACTGCATACACACGGGGACCGGATGAAAAAAAGCACATGATTGCTTATTGTTATCCTCGATATAAAAGATAAATAAAATAAAAAACTGTAGGCTAAGGCCTAGGTGTAACATGCCCCCCATCTTACCCAACCTGGCATTTGCACTAGACCAGGATAGTTGGACCATACACAGGGGTAAGGGGGATGGGAGTTGTTTTTTCAAAGGGATGCCAAGTACACTCAATAAATTCATTGTAGTTTTTACTGAAACAGTGAAAGGACACAATAGGCCTGAAAGTGAAACCTTGGATTGAAAGTTTTTACTGAAGCAGTAAAAGGACATAATAGGCCTGAAACCTTGGATTATAGACATCAGATCTGTTTTGTGATCATTCACAGTTTCAGCACAGGCAAGGGGCCAAATTTTCAGCCTTGGTTTATAATTAGATTGCCCTGCGCAGTTGTTAATTCATTAAAAAAATCAAACCCACCTCTAGAAAGTTGTACAAGATAAGGTATATAACACTTCACTGAAATCTTGACTGGGAAAGAAATGAGCACAAGCATAACTTATGGCAGAGAATCCTTACTCAATGATAAGACATGCAAAAATATTCTTGTAAGTAAAGACGTCATGGAATATCCCCCATCCAACACTTTGTGATAATTCTCACTAGCTGTCATGCAGTTCCATCCATATTATATCACAGAAAAATATTACATAATATAATAGTTGTCTCAATTAAAACGCAGAACATTAAAAATAAAACCCATGAAAATCTTTTTGTAAAAACTTTGATTAAAAAAACCCCAATCCATACACATATTTATATATTATATAATTTTGTCATCTTAGATAAGATATACCATTGCGTTATTTTGTGTACAATGTGTGTTCTGCTGATATATGTAGTCAAATTGAATTAATTTGTAGTAGGATGTAGAATCTGCTGGGCACTTTGCGCTATCACATTAATATGAAAAGATCAGATTGATTGGGGATATGTGTGGTGCGCTGTCTAAAAGGCCCCCCCCCCCCCCCCCTCGTCATCTGAGTAAGTGTAGTTTTTGATCAGTCAATGTATAATTAATAAATTGAAGTCATGAGAGTGAATATGTGGCCTGTACTTTTTCCTAGATAATTAAAATGCATGGAGACAAGCAGGAAGTCATCAAAGGAAAGCGACATATTCATATTGTAGACATGCACCATCAAGATACAGGGAGGCAAGAGCTGCTCAAATTTCATGCAAATAAGCTCTTTGTGACTGTAAATCATAACAGAACTTGGGCAGACATTACAATTTTCAAACCATTTTCAAGGTCCAAATTTGTCTTGTTTGTTGATTTCTGCTAAACATATCTTTTTTTCTTTTTTTATGGTATGATTTTAGATAAATGGATAAGAGTATGTAACTTGACCTAAAAAAAAAAAAAAAAAAAATTCAAAACGAGACAAAAATTATGGAAAACCCTTTTTAAAAAAAAAAAAGTTCCAGGAAAGGTTTTGATAGTGTTGGGCTATGTCTGTGGATAATATTGGGAATGGCATAGAAAATAGAAAGTCGTTGAAATAAAAAGAATAGAAAGTTGTATAGAAAATGTTTGGCAACGGGTTTGGAAGTTGTAAAGTGTTTATTTATATATATATATATATATATATATATATATATATATATATATATATATATATATAAATATAAAGTATAGAAAGTCATTAAAATAAGTCTTAACACTAACAGTCATAATTTTGTTACTGTTGTGTAAAGCTGGATATGATAAAAACTGTACGAATTCCGACTTGTGACTTACTGAGTTTTTACCACTGTTGACAGGCTATCATTCATGATGGAGATTTGGCAGCAGCCCTGTGGATGGACCAGGGAGTTCAGAATGGAAGCGCCTGCATCGTGGATCCTCGCTGGCAGTTAGAGTCTCTGTTTTCCCCCATCTCATCCCAGAGTGTTTCAGAGGAAAGAATGAGGATGGAAGAAGAAGCCAAGAAGAGGAAGCAGCCTGAGGTGAGTGACAGAGCTCCAGCCCCGGCCTCTCCAGACTCCAGTGACAGCAGCTACCACCAGCAGGCCAACCATATTCCCCGCCACAAGAGGCCATCGCACAGACGTGCTGAACTGAAGCGCAGAGACAAAATCAAGGTGAGTTTTGTTCCGTTACTGGTATTGAAACCTGTATGGTACGTTGACTGTATGTGAACATAATGTTTTAAAGATTGTCGAGGGGGCGGGATAGCTAAGTGGTCAGAGCACTCGCTTTCCCCAAGTCAAGTTAACTGAAGCAGCGTTGAGCGTGGTTACCAGTTGGATGGGTGACCATTTGCGCGCCTTGGCTTCAGTACAGTACCCCCAGTCCACCCAGCTGTAAATGGGTACCTGCCCTCTTTAGGGTCAGGGAAGGTAAAGCAGCGAGGGGGAGGAGATGGGTGCCGCCCTCAATATGGCCCCTAGAGAAACTGAGGTCTCTGATGCCTCGCACCCCTATGACCGCCTTGGTTATGGGGCACCTTTACCTTTACCTTTTTTAAAATTTTTAGATCGTTGAAATTATCTGTATTTAATGACATTTTTGTTGATCAATACGTGTTCTGATTTCCAGTTGATTGGGTTTTTTTTTTCAGGCTTTGTTTTGATTTTTTATTTTACATTTGATGTCACCATCAACATAAAAAATACTTAGCTGATACAAATATAAATAGTAAAGCAAAGATTGTGATTTAAAGATGTATTTTGTATAGTTTGGCATAAGATTTCATGATCTTTTCTTCAACTGCTAGTTGTGTCCACTGGTTTGATATTTGGGAATATACTTGAATTTTGTTTCCCAGCAAATTTGTGTCTCTAAATAATCAGGTATTTTTACAACTGGGGGGAGGGGGGGAAGTCGCTGTAAAATGGTTATTGGGGCTAGTTTAGCATTGTTACAGACATCCTCTTTATTCACAGATGTCTACTTGTAACATGACATTGGTTGATTTAAGCACGAAAGAAAAAACCCCCACCAAAATCAGGAATGTTGTAGTCTAAACAGTTTCAGATCCCAACTAGTGAGTTGTATATAATGAAATAGCACCATGTTCAAGATCACCACTTCTCATGACATCCTCCATTGTGCCCTCGTCGTTGTCATTAGTGGTAAGTTTCAAGACATGATATTTGCTGGGTGATTCGTTCAGCATAGAAAACTTCCTTGTGAGCAGTATTCCTCAGAATGTCAGAGATGCTCCCATCTTCTTGTGTGCATCATCATAAACTCACTGCATACATCCATCAGCAGTTTATTGTGCATCTCTGAAAGCGACAGACTCCTTCCTTTGCTTTGCCATTGCCTGCCTAGTAAGCACATGTTGCTACACAACACGGCACAGGAAGCAATATGATTAATTTCTTGTCCTAGTTAAAACAGTATGTTCTCTACAGACAGTAGTGTTAGGTTACTGAAGCTGAATGGAGCATTCGAGATGAATGTTCTGGGTTTTTTTTGACATGCTAGTTGTGTCATGAGTTTGTTGTGATCTTGGGTGAAATGCATTGATTTGTTTCTCTGTTGTTTCCGCAGACTAAACTGGACGAAATGAAATTCAAAATACCATACTTGGCGGACAAAGGGAAAATGAGCGAGTGTTCGATTTTGTCAAAAGGTGAGACCCGTTGCCAATTTGAACTAATATTTTCTTTCAGTTTTAAGTTTTTGATGATATTCTTTTCTTTTCAGGATTTTTATCAGGTAAGCAAGTGTCAAATTGTTTTCCGTGTTAAAACAAACGTTTGAGCTTTTGGTATAATGCTGTATAACAACCTTGTGTACAATTTGTACATACCACCAAAATCCTCGAGTCGATACCAAGAACAACATAAAAAGAAAAACCGGACAACAAATCAGATTTTTGTTTACATGGGAAACAAATTGAGACTACCAATTAGAGATATTTGCCTTCCCCCTTTTTTTATGTTTTACTTTCAAATTCGTGCTTATGGTATGGTATTGTTATGAACTAGTTTCTGTGTAATTATGGAGTTTGGTCATGTGTGTGCCTTAGATTGTTGTGCCCGTTAGATAAATTGGGCACATGTGCCAAAACACTGACTTGTCTCCCTATCTCTAGCGGCGGATTACACGAAGCACCTTTTGGGGGAATGTGAGAGGTTCTCGACCGAAGCTGGAAACTTCCGCCGGGAAATTCAGTCCCTGTGCAGTGATATTCAGTAAGTTCGCTGGTGGCCGCCTCCCTCCTAGTATGAAACACTTCTCACGTGTGGTATGTTGTTTGTTATGTATGCCCGACTTATTTTGTTCAGTTTTCATATCGTTTAGTATACTCTGCTCTGCTAATTTCTATACCTTTCTCCATTGCAGGTTTGTTTATCATTCTCTTTTTTTTTTTTTGGTACACAGTCTTAATTCATGAAATAAAAGTGTTAAATATAAGTGACAGTTGAAGGATCATTTGAAGTGTCTGTATTGATTGATGCATCTGAAAGACCTAACTGCCAAGGTGGGTGCATCGAAAAGTTTTTTCTTTTTTTTTCTTTTCTGGAGACCATAAGTATGTATGTTAAGATTGATGCATTTGAATCATCTAATTTTTAAAAGAACTGCATCAGAAATTTCTAACTGTACGTTTGAAATCTGAAGCATTTTTTAAAATCAGGATTGATGCATTTGAAAAATCTAACTTCAAAGATGGATGCGTCAACAAAAAAAATGCATAGTTAGCTCTATGTTTGGTAACTTTTAGTCAAGTGAAAGTTTGCTTCTGCAAGTTTGATCCAGTGTTAAGTGATAGTTAGCTAAGCTGTCTGTCTTTCATTAGTCTGTTGGCTAGAGAAGGGGCAGTCTGTTCAAGAGCAGAAGCACAAAATAAGTGAAATTGCCCATCTTACCCAATTTCATTCTATTACTTTGAAGAAAAAACACGACCCTTCCCCCCCCTCTCCTTCCCCCTTCCAGCTTTGTTGCATTTTTATGCTGGAAAATACCTCACATAATAAATGTATAGATAGATCTGTACATTCATTCAAAAAAGTGATGGATTTTTTTTGTCCCCCCCCCCCCCCCCCCTTTCCTTTTATTTGTTTGGAGAAGAAGGAAAACTCGACATATCCCAAGAATGATTTTTTGGGGAGGAAAGTTGTTTGAAAATTGCATCACTCTTTGTACATGTTACTTTTCTCATCTGTGTTCTTTTCGGGCTTTTCTCTCCGTGCCCTAGTATTGCTTTTCTTTTTCCGTAGAAGGAGACATTGAAAGGAGATTTGAAAAAGAGGAGGAGGGTTAAAAAAAACCCAGAACACACAAGACACTTGGAGAAAAAGAGGAAGAAAGCAGACTTTTTTCCTCATAGACTTTAGCTCTGTAATACAGTTAACACAGAAAAAAACCCCAAAGATCCCAGACCCAAGATACAGTAGGAATGAACTGTTTCGATTTCCTCCAGTACTCTGTTTTTTTCTCAAAGGCTAAGTACAGCTCCAGTGCTCGTATAATGATACTGTACAAAACCTCGAGAGCGAAATGTATCACAAACTGTGCAGCTGCAGAACTTGCTTAGACTGCCGCCGAATCTAAAACTAGTTTGTGCTGTCTTCCTGGAGGTATCTTTTTTTCCCTTTATTTTTATTCATTTTTTTAAACATATTTATTTGATTTCTTTTTTTATTTTTTATTATATTGATATTTCTTTTTTTTATTTTATCATATTTTATTTACTCCCTGTCAGCCACGAGCGATGCATAAGCATTGTGCCTGCTTCTTTCACAGTTCGCTCCAAGGGCAGTTGCCGGCCACAGGGCTGAACCAGGAGGTGGTGGACAAATCCCAGAACAGCCTGGACAAGATGTACAGGAAGTACTGCACTGACTCCATCAAGGCCAACTGGAAGTTCTACGTGGTATCCTTTGAATGAAGCACAGGATTTTCCCCCAGGACCCCCCCCCACTGCTAGCAGGAGATTTTGGTTGGTTAGTTTTGTTGTATGTTTTGGAAACTGTCGTCCACAGATAAATAGATTATTTATATATATATATATATTTTTTTTTTTAAATTATTATTTTTTTATATTATATTTTTTTATATATTATTATTATTATTTTTTTTATTCTTTTATAATGAGGATAATGGAATAAGCACTTGTGTGCTTTTTTTTTTTTTTACATCCAGTCCCTGTGTGTATGCAGTTTTGTAAATCTTGTCATCTGTTCCCACCAGCACACAATGGCCTACTCTTAAGAAAAGCGGAACAGGATATCATAGATTCATGCCACATGCCCACAGAGTTACAAACACAATGAGTAGACGTTCAGTAAGAAGACTAACTTGTGGTGTGTTCGGCTTTGATGAATACTGATTTTTTAAGTGATAAAGGTTAAAGTCTGTCCCGAGCCTAAGGCTCATCAGGCTGGTGCTTATCCCGGTTTCTGTGGCATTTAGTGACTGAGAGTCATAGACTCCCCCCTGGATAGGACGCCAGTCTATCGCAGGGTTAACTCCCAACACAAGGTTGGTACCCCTTTTACACCTGGGTGGGGTGAGGAAATAGCTGTAAAGTGCCTTTTCCAAGGGCACAACGCCATAGCGGAAAGCTGGGATCGAACCTGCAACCTTTAGATTACGAGTCCAACGCCCTAACCACTAGACTACAGCGGCGGCTATTTTTTAAAGTGAACATCTAGCTAAAGGTAATTAGAAGAACAATTCAGTTCTTGAGATCTGGATGACAGAGGCAGATTGCTTTCATAATCTTTCACCAGAGAATAGCCTTTGTTAAAACCTTTGGCTGCTGCAAGATGCCCCCCACACACTCTACTTTGAAAAATATGGCAAAAGGTATTGGAACTGTTCCCAGTTTTAGCGTTACCATTTTACAAGAGTTACAACCCAATGGAAATTTAACCTAGTTTTTATGTAGCTGTGTGACAAATGTTATAGTGCTGCAAAAACTGTGGGTGTCATAGATTTTCAAACAGGAAAGTGTGTACATTTTTCAAAGATTTCAGTGAATGAATGTTTTGTTATGAGCACTGAGCAGTTTGTTGTTATTGTCTAAGTAACCTAATATGTGACGCTCCACCACATAAGGAGTCGCATTGCACCAGAGGTCAATTTTTAGTAATTGACATGCTTTTTAACCTGCAATAAAATCACTATACAAAAAGAAAAAAAACACCAAGATTGAAAATAAATCGGACAATTCTCTAAAAAGTTATTACAAGTTGAAATGATAGAATGCAGGAAATGAGAAATTGACAAGTTTAGCATTATAATAAATGGTCAGAATGAGGGCTTGGGCAATTTTAAAGCACACTTAAAACAGAAGGATACAAAATAGTGACTTGATATTTCATTACAAGGTAGAATAATGGCTATAGCATAATCAATAATCAATCAAAATCTCAAAAATGCCAATTTGACCCCACCTGCCTTTAATGGCTCCTAGCAGAAAAGTGGGTTAGGTGCTAAGCGACTCATTCACCTTGTTTGTGGCTAAATGAAGGATTCAGAAAAATAAATACTTCCTGATCTAGAACAAAATATAATAATAGGAAACAGAGAAAAGCCTAAACCTCCCCCCCTCCCTCAATGAGAAGGAACAATATTCTGATAGTTCTTTCAGACTCTAGATTTAGCAGTCAGCCGGTGAGAATCTTAAACTTTTCCATATTTCACAGGACAGTGAATTAGTTGAAATATAATTTGACCAGTGAAAATAGGCAACTCTTGGACGGAGTGCTACTTGTACAAGGGAGGTAACTAAATCTGTGTGCTGCATAACTAAATCACTATGCCCAGTCACTTAGTCATGATATTGCATGATAAAGGATAGTCTTATCTTTGAAATGAAAAAAAAAACTTGTAATAGAATCAGTTACTCTTAAGGTCTACATGGGGATTAAAAAAAACCAAACTATTCTTTAGAACCCCATCAGAGGTGAAAAACAGAAAGGAAGAATTGAAATCCAGCAGCTAAGTTGCAGAAGAAGAAGATGTTAATTTTTACGAGGCAAAGCTGTTTCACTCTCTGAAGGTCTTAACCATGGTTGTAGCTACTGAAAAAGCTCCCCAGAATTTGTTACTGTCGTAATTCTTTGCAGTGCTGATGCTCCCCTTTTCCTCAACAACTCGCAGTTCAATTTCATGATGCAGCCCATGTTCCAGAGCTTCAAGGAGAGCGTATCCTCCGACAAAGAACAATCATTTGCAGCCGCTGTGGAGGACTGGACCAATACCAGCTTGAGCCTGTACAATCTCCGACAGTGTGAGTATTCGCTATTGTGCGCTTCCATTTACGGTTCATACTGCCACTCACAGCTACTGCGCGGACAGGCAACAAAAATAGTGGACATGCCTAACCGCTCTTTATTATTACTGGCCTTGTTGAAGGCATTAATACTGTACTGCCACACACACGCACGCTCATACTGCTGCAGACACGCTCGCATGAACCCACCCGCTGAAAAAGTCTGTCTTTGCTTCACTTCATCCATGAGCTTGGTCAGGAAAAAAAAGTTGAGAGGAAGGGTCCTCTTCTTTTTCATCACTAGAAGTCTTCCAGGCAGTCATTCTGTAATGCTTTTATGGGTGTGTGCTGAAGGTCACAGCAGCTTTTGTTTGTTGAAAACAAGCAGGCCGACCAGCCTCCCCTTTCTTTCTCATTGACAGTGAACATGGGAATAAGTACGAACGCCTTTTGTAATGCGTGCATGCTTTTTCAAGCCTGCTCTACAGTTGAGTGGCAGTATGGACGTAGCCTTAAGTACAAGTAAGTAAATGAAGTGACTTAGTGATGGGATCGTTTTGGAAGTGATCTGTACGATCGTCTGCCCTGTTTCTTGTGAGAGTTTGTGTTCTGTTGAACTTTAGAGATTATATTTGGCTTCAGAGGGTTCTCTTGAAGGAAATTGTCATTTTGAACAGTCACAAGAGTGGTATCATTCTGTAGTGTGGTGAATTTGCATTTTTGTGTTTGTTTTATTTTGCCTTGAAGGACATTGTCATCTTGAACAGTCTCAAGAGTGTGATCGTTTTGTAGTGTGGCGAATTACATTTTCTGTTTGTTATGTATTGCCATTTGTGGATTCTGGTACAGCTATGCAGTAAATTTCAAACATTGTGAGTGTGTAGTTGTCTGTATCAGTGACAGAAAAATTGGAAACAGTTCAAAAGTGAAAAAAAAACTCCACCATTCCTTGATGTTCTTCAGTGTCTACAGGAAGTTGCTTTAAATAATTTGATAAGAAAACAACATATAGAGGGTAAAATGAATATCTGCTTTCTCCTGTGACTTTGTGCATATATAGGTTTTTTTGTGTTTTTTTAAAGTTTTTTTTTCTAAATCTGTAGTTCAGTGATATGCAAATAGCATATCGCATCATATATATATATTTTTAAAGTAAAGCTTGTGTGTGTGTGTGTGCGTGCGTGTGTGTTTGTGGTTTCAGTATCTCTGGAAAAAATGCGGGACATCTCTCGGAAGACGGCCATCATGAACAATCCCGAATCTCTCCCAGAACAGGCGCGGGCCAGCGTTGCTCTTCAGTCCGATTCTGCTGGGAGTTCCTCGCTTCCACCTCCTTCCACGGTGCCCCACGTGTTGATACCAGTGTCCTCGACACCCTCCTTTTCTGACGTGACTCACCTGTCTGCCCTGTAGTGCTGGCGCCTTCCATGGCCTCCCATATAGCCCTGCCTGCAGCCCCTGTGCCTTCTTCTGCCTCTGCTCTCCTGCCATGTCTGCCCCTGTAGTGCTGGCGCCTTCCATGGCCTCCCATATAGCCCTACCTGCAGCCCCTGTGCCTCCTTCTACCTGTGCTGCTCCTGCCATGTCTGCACCGGCAGCAGTCTCTTCTGCCCAGGATGCATGTCTGTCAACACTTCTGGCCTTGGCCTCCCCCTCTCCTAAGGACCCCCCCTCCTCTAGTATTCCCCTCTCCCATTCTGACCTCTACCTGCCTTCACCTATGGACATAACCTCTTCCTCTCTGAGTTGGCTCACCTCTTGGCCTCTACCCCCTCAGTTTCTTCCTTCAGTGCCCAGCCTGTGGCCTCCCTACCCGCCACCAAGCCTCAAAGTCTGCCCTCTGCTGCCATTCCAAGGACCACTGTCCAGCAGAATCCTTTTCCTCAGTTTTTGCTCCAAGCAGGCACCCCTGCAACCACAGAGCAAGACCAGAGACTTGTACAGAACCATCGTCATGAAGCCAAAGCTGGCAACATCTCCAGAAGGAAACGCTCGTCCGGCCATAGCTCTAGTGGAATCTCTTCAGGAAACGGGGATGAATCAACGCCGGTTGTCAGAAGGCGGGAGTCCCTGGATTGCCCCAGGGTGCCGGTTCCTGTGCAGCCTGTCCGTCCTTATGAGATGGGCATGGCAGCGAGCAGGGAACCCCCTGCCCAGCAGCAGCCCATGGGAGCTATTCAGATCGACACCAGCGATATTGGCCAGCTGGTTGCTAGTGTGCAGGAGACAGACTTTACATGTCCATCCTCCAGTGGCCGTTGTGACCCCAACCTTGCCCCTTGTGGAGCAGTTTCCTCCATCTATGATTGCTCATTTTCTGAATAATTCTCAGTACGATGAGCTTGACTTTGACCTGACCGACATTCCCTTGCCAGATCTCTAGCACAAAGCTGGTTCTTGTTCAACGGTCACGAAACATGCATCTCAGTCTTCCATCTTTTTTCCCATGGAATGGGCTTTCCACACAATTTTTCTCTAAAGCAGTAATGTGCCAATGTTAGCAAGAACCAGAGCCATGCTGCTGTCAGAGTTAGGGTCAACTAACAGCCAGTGTAGCAAAGCTCTGCTCGGAGTAACCCATTTCCCCTCCCCTCCACCCCCTTGTTTGCTAAGAAATGGGACTGTTCACTGGCTGGACAGATGTGATGTACCGGTGTATTGTGATGGCGTGCCCTTGTATGTACGTTGTCACAGACAGCTGTGTATATATTTGCTTTTTCTCAGCAGGATTGGTGCAAACAGTATTACTGAAACTGTTGTGACAATCCTGATCTATACATATCGAGTGAAAGAGTTGATTAATGTGTACTTTGACATATTCCATGCCCACATGAATTGTGTAAAGGTACTACACTCTACACTCTTTTTGTGCCCTCATGAATTGTGTAAAAGTACACTCTTTATGTGCCCTCATGAATTGTGTAAAGGTACACTCTTTATGTGCCCTCATGATGGAAAAGTACATTTTAGTGCCTCAGAATGGTAAAGTACACTCTTGAATTTGTAAGGTCACTCTCTACACTTTATGTGCCCTCATGAATTGTGTAAAGGTACACTCTCTACACTCTTTTGTCCCTCAAATGTGTAAAGGTACTACACTCTACACTCTTTATGTGCCCTCATGAATTGTGTAAGTCACCTTAGTGCCCTCATGATTGTGTAAAGGTACACTCTTTATGTGCCCTCATGAATTGTGTAAAGGTACACTCTTTATGTCCTCAGATTGTAGGACACTCTTTATGTGCCCTCATGATGGTAAGGTCACTCTTATGTGCCCTCATAATTGTGTAAAGGTACTACACTCTCACTCTTATGTGCCCTCATGAATTGTAAAGTACATCTTATGTGCCCTATAATGTGAAGGACACTCTTTATGTGCCCTCATGAATTGTGTAAAGGTACACTCTTTGCCATGAATTGTGTAAGGTACACCTTATGTCCTCATGAATTGTGTAAAGGTACACTCTTATGTGCCCTCATGATTGTGTAAAGGTACACTCTTTATGTGCCCTCATGAATGTGTAAAGGTATACACTCTACCCTTTTGTGCCTCATGTATTGTGAGGATTTGCTCAAGAGTGTTTGATTCAGACTACTGACAAGAAGATTCTTTCTAACAGATAAAGCATTGTGCGTGTGACCTGCATTCAATGATCAGTTCATGAAATGTGTGTTCATCACTTTTTGTAATTGAAGTGAGATGTCTTACGACAGTTTGATCAGTATTTGGCTCTCCATTTTCTTTGACCTTGCAAGAGGTTGACATATGGAGGAGTCGTGAAAGAGTGTGTGAGTGTGTTTTGTGTCAGAGAAAGAAGATATCAATGAATGTATTCAAAATGGTTGTGACTACAGTGTTGGAGGAGTAAAGAATTTAGTAACTGATGCATCTGAGGGTGTGCAAGGTTGTTTTTTTTTGTTTCTTCTGTTTTTTTTTTGTTTTTTCCTTGTATCTTTTTTTTTTACGAATGTTGTTAAAGTCCATTAACCCCTAGATATTGATTTTCATTGAAGTATTTTGATCTTTATTTTGGCTGAGGGTCACAAGACAACAGAAAATCCAGAGAAAAAACCCTAACCAACTTACGAAGTGTATCGCTAAAAACCCGCGTGTATAAGTGTGCAAGAATCTTATTTTCATTGATTTCTTTAAAAAAAAATTTTATATTATAAACGGTTGCTTCGTAGTTTTTTTAAAGGTAACAACTTTCATATGTTCAGAGTGAAATAACAGTTGTTTTTAAAAAAAATATCAGTTAAAAATCATTTTAAAGTTGTAACCTTAATCATAGAAATGTTGGGTCTACCGAGTGGGGTCATAGCCTTTGTGCTGAACTTCGTACAAACTTTGTTGTGGGTTCCTCAGTTACACGACCAGTAAACAAAATCGACAATGCAGAATGACTTAAGGTCACAAAAGGGGGATGTTCTTTTTAATTTTTAACTTTTTAGCTGTTTACACATATTCAGTTGCTTGCGAAAGATTCTAGTTTTGCCTTGCTTTTGTTTTTCACCGTGGAGACACTGTGGATTTTTCTAGTTACCTTGAGTTGGCTGTTTATGTCGGTTCTTAGTCAATAAAAAGCCAAAGACAGACAGAATGTACCAAAGGTTTTATGGATAGACACTTTTTTTTTTTTTTTTTTTTTTGGGAAGAGTATTTAAACTTCTGAATGTATGTTTTATACCCACAGTGGAGTTGAATCCTTGATCATTTGTTGCCTTCCAAGATTTATATTCTGCACAGGGCCATAACCTGGTCCCAGGATATCTGAGTTGTGAAGTTGAACTTATTCAGGATTCTTTTTTTGTTATTTTTTTTTGGGGGGGGGGGGGGGGGGAGAAAAGGTAGGGAGGGGAAAAGGAAACATCAAGTGCTTGTAGATGTTGACTATAGCAGCCAGTGAAGTTATGATAGAAGGAGAACTGAATAGATCCATTCATCAGAACTACTCAGAGGATCTAGTAAAGTCCAAGAGGTTTAAAAGCCGGTGTAGAATATTGGATACCTAGAGCTTGTTTTTGCATCCTGGTCCTGTATTTTCCAAATATCACAGAGGCACATTGCATTTTATTCATTTTCCACTCATAAATGCACGTTTTATCATTTGGTTTTAGTGTGTATTGTACAATGTGGAATCATGACTTACAAATGTTACTGGAAAATATGTTCATTTTCCTCCCTTTCTTAAAGGCATTCATTTTCCCATACAAATGACTTTTTTGTGGAAGGCTACCTCATTTGTCATTGGATTAGACTTGCATAAATACAAGTCGCCAGAAGAAAGAGAATGTTGCAACTCTGACACATACAGTACGTAAACATAAATTAATGTTAAGTGTCAAGAGTATTGTATGGAACTTCAGGAAAGTAATTTTTATCTACCATTCTACCATTTTTAATTTACATCATAGAAAGCAAATAAAGGAAGAGGGAGGGGAGTGGGGCAACACACATAATCAATTTTGTGCGTGCACATGTGTGTGGTGTGTGTGTGTGTGTGTGGTGTGTGTGTTTTGAAAAATCACACTACTTTACTGCTGTGCAGTTATTTTTGTATAGAATCTTTTAAAGGTTCTTTTTTTTTTTTTTTTTTTAATTAAGCATTGGCTTTGTAAAGGCAAAAAAAAGCTACTTGTGCTGAATCAGATAGCAAGCCTTGTGATATAATTTCAGACATCTTTTTTGAATCACAGTGTATTTTGTGTCATATGTTTTGAAGAAATCTTTTGAAACATAACATGCTTATATTTGTCTTTGAGATGATTCAGTGAGATGTGGGAGTGAGTCTTGCAAGAGTGATGTCTGTCTTAGCAGATTATTCGATGAATAGTAAGAAGGAAGGTGGCAGGACGGTTTAGTTAAGACCATCGCCTGCTTAACAAGTAAACCATAAATTCTTAGTTCGATTCCCAGGCTTGCTCAATTCTTCCCAGTTTGACAAGAAAATCACACTGAATATCAAAGTCGTTTGCTTGAGACTTTAAACTGAGGTCCCGTGTACAAAAGCACACAGAACATCTTTTACACATGGTAAAACCTATTTCACCTTCCAGAAGAGTAGGAATGGATGACAAAATGTTTAAAAATGCACGCACATGGGTGTCATGTTTAGACACCATCCCTGCAGTAAGAATGCAGCTACCTAAATGGTTTTGGGGAAAGGGGGGGGGGGGGTAACGGCAGCATACGCAAAAATCTCACTTTGGTGAGCCCCAGAGCTCTAGCCAAGGAACAACAAAAAAGAATTTTTAGTGTTTTAAAAAAGGCGTTTTCCTTACTAAACTGTATGACAGAGAGAGAAAGAGAGAGAGAGCTGATGAGGCTTTAGATAACTTTCTTGTTCCTCAACTGCCTGTGGGGTGGTAAGGGTCCTGCACTGAAGTAGTCAGGCTGTATCTCTTGGACAAGCAGCAGAGGAACTCAGGGGAAACCACCCCTCACCAGGTGCTGCTGCAAGATATGTTCACTAAAACCAAGTCCTTTGGATAAGACTATAAACCAAGGTTCTGAGCGCAAACACATGCAGAACATCTTGCACACTCGCACACTCGTTAAAACCTGTTCCACTTTTCAGAAGAGAGGCCTTTGTGTGCCAGTGAGAATAGATGTCAAAATTGACAAAACCGCATACTCTGGGGACTTGATGAAAAAAAAAAGTACACAAGTGCTTATTTCAGTATACTTCCAATAAAAGAATAATAATATAATAATGTTTCCTTATTCCACCAAACATGGACATGAATTATGGTATCTTAAATGTGTACATTTGATCTTTGGCAGTTAACTGGGAGATGGTAAAACTCCCCACCCTGAATTTGCTGCAGCCACGATTTCAACCTACAGCTTCATGGACCCATGGGATGGGAGTCGAAGGTCTTAACCTCTCAGTTGTAACTTCCATCAAACACAACTATAACATCAAAACCACACAACTTTTCTTTGTAAATTTTGAATTGCATCACTTTTAATCTCTTTCTCTCTCTCTCTCTCTTTTTTTTTTTTTCTCTCTCTCTTTCTCTCTCACATGCACACCCCACACACATACAGAGTGTCTTCTGGCCACATATGCCAATGGATGTGCAAAAGTCTTGTCTACATTTCCTTGAGACAGTTATTACAACATACTGTTATACTGCACACATCACTCCAATGTACATAACACAGCCATACTCAATTTAGGAGGATTTTTTCTCCTTTAATGGAGAGAACAGGTCCTTGTGTTAAGACATTGTCAAGGATGATGATAATCATAACATTCCAAAACAACATTATGATTGTTATATTTCAGCACTTGTGCTTCATTACAAAAGCTTTTGACCTGTGCCATCCTGAAGAATGATGATGAAAATTCCTGTCTGTCACTCGACTGACATCACTGAGCCAACCACACCTAAAACCACGAGGCAGGAAGGCACACTGGCACAGGCAGGCAGGCAGGCAAACAACCATGCATCCAGACAGAAGTTGGATTTATAAAAGGTGTGAGATGTCAGGAGGCAAGTGCAAGGGACTGTTCCAGTTCTTTCAATGACATACGTCCTTTGGTAATCATCATTCGTATGGCTTCCTGCACAAAAGTTACACAAAAACCCTATTAAAGTATCAATCAAACACTATCCACAATACTTTTGAACATAAAACTCTAATCTACAAAAGGGCATTTACTGTTTCATGTGACAGTTTCACTGTCATCGCCGACCTTGCCAAAAAACTGAAAAGAAAATTTTTCGATTTTGCAAAAAAAACAAACAGGAAAAGCCTATTCCCCATCTGCTGTAGCCTACATGGTTTACCACATAAATGTTACTGAATGCAATGCATTGTGAATCATGCTTGCTAGAGAGAGAGAGTGTGTGTGTGAGTTGGCTCAATACATCCATGCTGCCAAAAAGTTTTCACTGCTACTCGAGAATATATAAGAACCATTTTTAAGTTTCTGTTATGGTTACACAATCAAGCATGCTAATTCTTTAATTTATCTAAGCATACAATGTGCAGCAGGCTCACACAAATGTATTCATGTAGGCCCTCCAGTCCCCATGGTGACGCCCCTTCCCGCCCTCCCCCTACAAAAGGGCATACACTTTTAAACACTGAAGTGTATACAACACACACTATGACATAACACATACATCAATATGCATACATGTTATTTCACTGAAATGAACAAAAGTGCACTTAGTTTGGAAAACTATTACTTCAACAATCATCCATTATATGAGTTCTACCGTCAGTGCACATGTGTGAACACACACACACACACACACACTGAACACCACACACTTTTAAAAAGGCAAAGGCCTACCACTTGGTCTACACACAGAGGTTGTTGCTCACCTCATCTGTGTGATGTTTATTGTTGTCAAAATCAGTGCGGATCCACTGACGTAGTTCAGCCTGCTGCTGTTCACTGGGCACCCTCTTCACCACACGCAACATGTCGCGGTACAGACGAAGTACCTCAGAGCGTAGTATAAACTGCAAGAGAAATGCACATGATAATTGAACCTAAGTAACATTATACATGTATATTATATAAATGTAATATTGTATACACAACATTGCCAACAACAATGAAACAACAAACCTTTCAAAAGCAAATCTGCACTATTCATTTCACATTGCTTGTGAACAATACAAAAGTAAACATTCTGAGAATGTTCAATGCCATTTAGACTAACAGATGATAGTTCTAGTATAACATATGGCAACTTGACTGTCAATGAAGGTCTATATTATAATATCTGGCAGAGTATCAGAGCCGTCCTCATCAGCTATCTAGAATACTACAGTCTTGGGCTCTGCAGGAAAATGTTTACCAAACGTTTTACTTAGAGACTAACATTTTTCTGTACACAACTCGTTTCTGGTGGGCTATTTCAAAACAACAGCTAGGAGAGAACCTTT
Source organism: Stramonita haemastoma (assembly GCA_030674155.1). Taxonomy (NCBI): domain Eukaryota; kingdom Metazoa; phylum Mollusca; class Gastropoda; order Neogastropoda; family Muricidae; genus Stramonita; species Stramonita haemastoma. The sequence goes on along the minus strand of CM060333.1, from coordinate 45,012,731 downwards.
TTTTTCATTTGTTAAAAGAACTCTAGTTTTTACACTGAAAGGGAGACTACAGAAGGCAAAAGAGTTTGGCCTAAACTACACCCCCTTCTCCCCCCCCCCCAACAAAAATGCTACATTATTATGATTGTACAGAAAAACAAAAGGTATTTTCTTTCTTTACTTAAGAGTCACTGTAACCCCCCCCCCACCCCCCCGAAAAAAAAAACCACACACCAAAAAACAAAACAAACCAAAACAAAACCAAGACAACCACAACCAAACAACAAAAATAACAACAAAGAAACAAACACACAAAATAAAAAATGGTTTTGAACTATCATTTGTAAAAAACCAGCAACTACAGCAAGCTCCAACTGTAAAATTTGTTGGGACATGATCATGATGTTTTAGGTAATGTTTGTTCGTTTCTGTTTGGTTTTTTATCTGATATGTGCTTCCCAAGCGGTGATAATTGAAGGTTGTTCTACAGGCTTATGATTCTGTTGTAAAAGAAAGCAGCATGTTAGTTGCTGCTGCGTCAGTTTCATAACATAGATTGTACAAATGACCGTGAAGCTGTGGATTATGTAAATCTGCAAAAGGCTTGCTTAGTATACGCCAGTTTCGTCACCATTGTAACCATGAAACATGTCGTATGTCTCAACCAATGCGCCTCTAACTGAACAATAGTGTAGACCCGAAAAGTTTTATTTTTTTTTAAATCGTTTCTTTGATTAACTTTCGGTTTCGACGAAACTTCTGCCGATGTAAACATTAGACCCTACTGCTAATCAAATGACCTTCGCGTTTAATCTTTGTCCATGGGAAGTGTTCATTATTACTGATTACACATTAAATGTCTAATCATTGAAAAGGTACAGTAAGCTGCTACGGCTAAAAGAGTGGTAAGTTACAAACTAACGGCAAACTGTTTGCATACCCTCTTCAATGACAGGGTTCCTGTCAGCTTGCTTGACGCCATGATTACGAAGGGGATCACTTCCATCTTGCAGGGAAATACCGTCGGTGGTTTCCCTTCTTGGATTTAAGAGCAACAGCAGCAGAAGCAATCACTACCATCAAAAACATTAAATTCTCCACCTTACTTTGTGTGTTGTTTTAGTGTTACTCTACTTTTTTCACAGTCAAGCACACTTAGTCCTATTTCACACAGGCTCAAAGAATCTATACTACCCCCCCAAAAAAAAAACACAAAAAAACAACAACAACAAAAAACAAAACAAACAACAGCAACAAACTCAGCAACAAACCAACCAACCAACCAAAAAACAAAACAAAACAAACAAACAAAACCAACGAAAAAAACCCTGTAAACAAATACGAATAAATTTACTCACGTGCTGCATAACCCAAATGCTGCAACACTGAGAAAGCCTTAGGTATAGGCCTATATTTGTTGGCTACGAACCACGTGTTTTTCAAACAGACGTTGCCGGATAAGGTATTGTGGTCAGTAATACAACTGATGCTTTTTCACGCCGATGTCGAAGCGCCAGGTCTGCCTTGTCGGGCGGCAAACGACAGCACAACGCATTTTCGCTCATATGACAGACAACAATAGTCACATACGCAAAAAACATTACAATTTGTGAACCTCGTAGCTCTCATCTCCCCCTTCTATCTACACCTCATAAAACATATGAACCTCGCCACCCACACAACCCATTCCTTACCACTTACGTAAATCCATATTTAAAAAAAAAAAAAAAGAACAACACAACCACACCAAACTCACACAAAAACGGAAAAAAGAATGGAAATATGACAAAATTTGGCTTTTAGCTGTCACAGTTGCTTACAAAACACCAACCAGTCAACAAG
>CM060333.1:44990910-45005910 GCA_030674155.1 Stramonita haemastoma | reverse complement strand
TGAGTCAATCCCTGAGACCTAACTGAACCAGAAGACAATGTAAAAGGATGGCATGACAAGGGCTAATCAATATTCAACCATCCAGAAGAAGAGGATTATGAGCTGTCATTGGGTGAAAGGTAAGGTAAAAGTAAAGGTGTCCCATAACTTAGGCGGTCGTGGGGGAACGCGGCATCAGAGATCTCAGCTTCTCTAGGGGCCAGCATGTTGAGGGCGGCGCCCATCTCCTCTTCCTGGCTGCTTTACCTTCCCTGACCTTAAAGAGGGCAGGTACCCATTTACAGCTGGGTGAACTGGGGGGACTGTACTGAAGCCAAGGCGCACAAACGGTCACCCATCCAACGGATAACCACGCTCGACGCTGCTTAAAACTTGACTGGGGAAAGCGAGTGCTCTGACCACTGAGCTATTCCGCCCCCTCATTGGGTGCTGTGGTTAATGCCGTACCTGGTGATGCTGATAGGTGAGACAGGCGACACGCCCCTCTCTGTGTATCTCTTTCTCTGTTTCAAAACATGTGTACCTATCTCCTTTATCAAATCTCATAGGTTGAACTTTTATTGTTGGTGATGGTGATTTTGTTTTTGTTTTGTTTTGTTTTATGTTGCTGGTTTGATTTTATTTGTTTGTTTTTTGTTTGGTTGTTTGTTTGTTGTTGTTGTTGTTTGTATGTTCTTGTTTGCTGTTTGTTTGTTGTTGTTGTTTTCGGGGGGTGCTATTCTTTAAATATCAGGGCAAGGGCCCGATGAAAAAAGTATGTGGATGCTTACTCTGTTACCCTTGGGAAATAAAGATTATTCATTCATTCATTCTTTCATTCATTCATTCATTCATTCTCTGTCTGTCTGTCTATCAGTCTGTCACACACACACACACACACACACACACACACACACACACACACACACACACACACACACACACTCTCTCTCTCTCTCTCTCTCTCTCTCTCTCTCTCTCCCCTTCCCTTCCTCCCCCCTCCCCCCCCCCCCCCCACACATCTACTACCTCACATTCACATATACACTTATTAAACCCTCTAGTTACTCTGCAATCCACAAACCGTCAAAAGTCCCCCCCCCCCCCCCCCCTCCCTACAGCCTACAGCCTAAGTACGGTAGCCAAGCTTTTAGTCTGGAGAGGAAACCGAGTCTGCTATGCACTCCCCTATAGCCCCCTGCTGCACCGTGGTATTTGATCAGCCCAAGTTTCAGGCCTTCCAGTGGCCTCCAGTGTTCGGATCGATTGATCGGCAAATAGGAGAGAGGCAGCATAACATGACCGTTACGTTCTGCAGGTTAAAAGCCCGACTGTCTGTCAATAGCCACCACAAACCTAGCTTTGTCTTCACAGTTGCACAAGTATTGAAAGAAGGATGAAAAAACAAACCAGCCAAAACAACAAACAAACCCCCCCAGACCCAAAACATCAATCCCACTTCTCACGTAAAAGGTTTTTTTTTGTGCTGTTTAATAGTTTATAGGCATCGATCAATTAATTAGTCAATCAATAAGCCAAACGGGCAAGCAACAAACAAACCACCCACCAAGCACCAACCAATCAATCAAGCAGCCACCCACCCACTTACCCACCCAATCAACTAGCCTAACCACGAAGCCTTTAGCTCGATCAAATACAGAGGTCATTATCAGTACTGGTATGCATCCCAGAAAAAAAAAGCCCATATGTATATCAAAATAAAGAAAGAAAGAAAGAAAGAAAGAAAAGAAAAGACAGGGAAAAAAGATAAAACCTATCCCCCCAAAAAAATCAAAGTGAAGATGATGTTAAAACACCTAGATCTAATCAGTCAGCCATTCTTTGTCTTCGTGAACTGACACAACGTAACCCACGGCAACCTGTGACTGGAGGTGACACACCCGGCTAGACAGAGAGTTCAATCCCTGGTTATTCCCAAGCCTCTCTTCCCCCTCCCCCCCAACCCGTCCACTACACTTTGTATGGATCAGTGGTCTAGAGGTAACGCATCTACGTAGAAAGCGAAAAGTCCAGGTCGAAAGTGTGGGTGGTTCGATCCCCGTTTGGCCCGAAACTTTCTCCCCACCCATTAGACCATGAGTGGTGGTCTGAGTGTTTCCTATCGATGAGACGATAAACCGAGGTTCCGTGTGTTACACATTATTAAATAGCGCACGTAAAAGAACCCACGGCAAGAGAGTTGTCCCTGGCAAAATTCTGTAGAAAAAAGCCACTCTGATGAGGAAACAAATACAGTTGCAGACAGGAAAAGACAAAAAAAGGTGGCGCTGCTTTGTGGTGACGTGCTCTCTCCCTGGGGAGAGCAGCCCGTATTTCAGCTGAGAAATCTGAACTGATTTAAAGACGTATAAATGAAATGGAATAAAATGAATGGTTTGGGTGCTTGTCTTTCGGATGATAAACTGGGTTCCGTGTGCAGCACATATTATTTAGCGTATGCTAACAAAACAAAAAAAGAAGGAAAAATAAGGGTCCTAAAGAAGCAAAAACTTCACAATAAAAAACCAACAAATCAAAACAAAAAATAAAACAAAAACAATTCCAAAGCGAACAAAATAGCTACCAGACCACAGCATCAAGAAAGTTGTCCCAGCAAAAAAAACAACAAAAACAACAGAAAACACCATAAAAAACTACGACCACATGGCAACAAAAACAACAACAGTAACAGCAGCGCAGCAACAACAACAATAATAACAACGATAACAAGCCCATGGAGACAGGAAGAATAGCGGGTGGCGCTACTCTTGTGGCGGTGCACTCTCCCCAGGGAGAGCAGCCCGAATTTCACGCAGCATAATTTGCCATGACTGACAGTAATACACAATGTGATGTAATACAATACTAGACACCACTACACAACACAGATTTACACTTCTTCCCAGCATTTTGACCAGTTGTGATATTAATTCTAACACTTAGACAAACAGACAGACAGACAGATAGCACGCGCGCACGCACGCGCGCGCGCGCGCACACACACACACCACACACACATCACACACACACACACACACACACACACACACACACACACATGCTCGCACGCACGCACGCACAGAGGCACAGAGACAGAAAAAAACACTTTACTCTGTAAACACTGCAACACAGACAGACAGACAGACAGACAGACAGACACAGACACAGACACAGACACACACAGACACACACAGACACACAGACACACGCACACGCACAACACACACACGACAACACACACACACAACACACACACGCCACCACACACACACAAAACAACACCACACACCACAGAGGTACGGAGACAGAAGAAAACACTTTACTCTGTAAACACTTCCTGCAGCACAGACAGACAGACAGACAGACAGACAGACAGACCACACACACACACACACACACACACCAAGCCACACGCAACGCACGCACGCACGCACGCACGCACGCACGCACGACACACACACACACACACACACACACACACACACACACACACGGATATAAAGACAGAAGAAAACACTTTACTGGGTAAACATTGTGTACTAAGTGAAGCAATCTGCGCCTGTTTTTCCATTCACATGTCACCAACCAGCTAAAAAAAAAGACCCCCCCCCCCGCCCCCCCCAATGTAATCAATATCAGAAAATAAAGCCTATATGGTCATTGCACAATGGGGCTCATTCAACACAACCTTTAAAGTTCAGAGTATGCCATGTCTTGCCCCAAGTAAAATGCAAAGAATGCGAGATCATGGTAAAAGCGAACACAAACGACAGACGCTATAGCCCAGTGGTTAAGACGTTTGACTTCAATCCCTTGGGCCCATGAAGTCTTGGGTTCTAATCTCGGTGGCATGTGGTTGGGGATTTTTGTGATCACCCAGGTCAGCTTCAAGTGCGGACATGTATATCAGTGCCTTAATTTCCCCCTTCGTGTATATGCACATGCAGAAGATAAAGTATGAGTATGCATGTTAAAGATTCCGTAATTAATGTCAGCGTTAGGTGGGTGAGAGAGAGAGAGAAAGAGAGAGAGAGAGAGAGAGAGAGAGAGAGAGAGAGAGAGAGAGAGAGAGAGAGAGAGAGAGAGAGAGAGAGAGAGAGAGAGAGAGTTTTATTTTTTTAGTCTTTTTTATCGAGGATAATGGAATAAGCACTCTTGTGCTTTTTTACATCCAGTCCCTGTATGTATGCAGTTTTGTAAATGTCATCTGTTCCCACCGGCACACGATGGCCTACTCTTTCGAAAAGCGTAACAGGATTTAACGTGTGGGCAAGATGTTCTGCGTGCGTTTGCACACGGGGCCTCGGTTTAAAGTCTCATCCGAAGAACTTTTGGGGAGAGTGGAGTCAGCACTGATGTTAACTCCAGGAGAAAATCTCGACCGAGAGAGAGAGAGAGAGAGAGAGAGAGAGAGAGAGAGAGAGAGAGAGAGAGAGAGAGAGAGAGAGAGAGAGAGAGTTTTGACCAATTTATTGTCATTGCCCCATGTAGCCTTTTGACAAGGAGGTAAAATGCGACTTTCTTTTGCAAATACAAGTAAAAACAAGAAAAGAAAATCATGATGCATTTAGCCTAATGAAAAAGCAAGAGCTCTTTAAAAAAAATAAAATAAAAAAAAAGATAGACTTTCAGCTCTGGCGTAAACTTAGCTACAAACTGAATACAAGGTAATATCAAGGATAAACAACTACAAACAAGAAACAACTAAAATAATAACAAAAACATTCTAGAATGCCTACATTAGACCCTCCAATCAAATTCAGTGTGAAATTTTCAATAAGTATTCTTGCTGGAGATTACAGCATATACATGTGTCTTTTAGTTGTGTTACAAAATATCAAACTAATTGGTGTTTAGCTGTGATTGTCATAGTTTCTGTACTTTAATGTGTCTTTTAGTTGTGTTACAAAATATCAAACTAATTGGTGTTTAGCTGTGATTGTCATAGTTTCTGTACTTTAATGTGTCTTTTAGTTGTGTTACAAAATATCAAACTAATTGGTGTTTAGCTGTGATTGTCATAGTTTCTGTGCTTTAGCAATAAACTTTGCAACATATTTGATCCCAATATCATTATCATCAGACGTTAAGATAGAAAAAAAAATCTTGCCTTCGGAAAGCTTCTAAACTGAAAAGACTACAGTTTTATGTATGGAAGCATATGCTTGAGAGAGAGAGAGAGAGAGAGAGAGAGAGAGAGAGAGAGAGAGAGAGAGAGAGAGAGAGAAGAGAGAGAGAGAGAATGAATGAATGAATGAATGAATGAATAATCTTTATTTTCCGAGAGTAACAGAAAAACCATCAAAAAAAGAAAACAAAACCACAATCAGCAATAAAATAAAGAGAATGAGTGAATAAACACACACACACACACACACACACACACACACACACACACACACACACACACACACACACACACACACACACATATATATATATATATATATATATATATATATATATAATATATATATATATATATATATATATATATATATATTTATATATAGGCTGGGTGCTTGACGTCTTTTCAAGCTGATTTCTTCAGAATCAAAAATGACTGTTTTACACTCTTGCTAAATGAAACTGAATTACTGTTCTGAATTATTGACGACCAATAATATATTCATGATTTCTCAGCCAGACCAGAAATTAGATACCCAACATTTTTCATAGATTCTAATTTTGGTTGGAAAATCTGAGCTTGACGGATGTTAACAGAAAAGGATTGTGTGAAAAACTCGATCTATGTATTGCCCCATAACTCATCAAAAAAGACTCTTTCCTAATCATGTTGGCGGAGAGAAAACCCGAATCCTATCAAACAGCGTCCATAAAGTTGTATGTAACCTTTTGTGAAGAGTTTCTATTTCTGTCTCCATTTCTTCCATTTTGATCCGCTGTATTATTATACAGGTGCCATAATTCAATAACGCACATAGCTTTTTGCCGTCCTGTCAAAAGAAAGCCATACTTCATACCACTGGCAACAACAGGCACACCCGCCTCTCACAGCCACAAACATCATTGGACCGTATCGACCCCCCAAAAAACAACAACAACAACAAACAAACAAACAAAAAACCCCACAAAAAACCCACAGCAACAACAAGAACCCCAAAACGCCTCAACAACCCCCCCCCCCAAAAAAAAACAACCAACAAACTCCAAACCAACAAACAACAACAAAAACAAACCTAAAATAACAGCCAAAAACCAAGTAAAACAAAAAAAACAAAACAATCAAATAAACAAAAAAACCACCAGCAACCACCCCCCTCCCCCCCCCCCCCCCCCCTTCTCATGCCTGTGTTCTAGATCTATCACCATGAGCAAACGAAACTTCTCTTTCCAGCTTTTTTTTCCCCCTTCTTTCTCTGGTAGCAGCTATTCAGCGGAGGGAGTGTGCCGCTAAATTAAGTCAATATTATTTGGTAGGCTCAGAACACCTTGAGCCTCCCGGTGGTGTGTGTGTAGCGCAGTAGGCCTAGTGTTGGTGTTTGGTCCGTTTCGGGTTTCAATACCCGCGACGAGTCACTATTTGGAGGCAGACATTCATAGTAAGAGGTATTTAATCATCTGAAGTGGTTTGTTTTTTGTGTTGTTTGTTGTTGTTGTATAACCGTTTCGAATCCAGAACTGGTGTTTTTCATGTATACGTTCTGTTATCGGCTATCACATTTGAAGACACACTTGTATAAGATTTTACTTGTTCACTGAATTCGTCAATATATAATTTTGCTTCATTTTGAATTTTATTTAAAGATGTTCGTCCAGACAAGCGTTTGGTGTTTTTTGTGTATATATTGTTTATCAGTATCATGAAAACATCTCTGTTAGTTGACTTGTTACTGATTTACGCAAACTATGAAATTTGCTTACTTTTTTTTATTTCAAAACTGTTGCAGACAGGTTGGTTTTTTCATTTTATAGACTATCTTCTCTGATTATTTTTTTGCTTCTGATAACTACATCTTTGCATGTCAGTCATTATTTACTACATCTACCAAAGCCCCATGTTTCTGTTTACCATAAAAAAGAGTCTTATTAGTTTTGTTTGAATAAAATCGCATATCTAAGTAATTAACTTTTTTTGTATGAAAGCAGTGTCGTTATCTGACGCGTCATGAAAAGTTGCCATCCAAAACAGGGAAAGTCAGACCTTCGAAAATCGTTTTTTGCAAAGAAATGTCCATGTCAAAGTTAAGGCAAAACGAACAGAGCTGGGACAGCAAAGCACGAGGTGATGGGAAAGCGAAACACGAGGTAGTGAAGCTGGAGTTTGATGCCATTCCCCTGCTGTATTGTCTGCTTACGATGTGTGTTTACTGAATAAACAGTGTTTAAACCAGTTTGACCGAGCCTAGAGCAAGGCCTTCAGCAACTGCAGACGATCTCTCTGCAGCCTAACGTTATCTTTTAGTGGACTGCATCTATCTATCTATCTATCTATCTATCTATCTGTCTGCCTGTCTGTCTGTCTGTCTGTCTGTCTGTCTGTCTATCTATCTATCTATCTATCTATCTATCTATCTATATTTTTTTCTCGGTTAGAGCTCCGTTGGTCATCTATGGTGAAATTGTTGCCTATGCGACCATTTTTGTCAACACTTAAAAGTAGCTGCATTCCAAATTCGGGATGATGTCTAAACACGAAGCCAGTGTGCATGCAGTTTTTCTTTAATATAAAATATTAATTTCGTGCCATCTGTTCTTACGGCACAAATGGCCGATTCTTTCAAAGGCAGACCAGGTTTTAACGTGTGCGCAACATGTTCTGCATGCGTACGCGCATGAGACTTCGGTTAATAGTCTCAACCGAAGGACTTTGGGGGGTGGGGGGGGGGGGGGGGGGGGGGGGGGGGGGAGTAGAGAGTCAGTTCTGATGTTAATTCCAGCAGGGAAGAAAAAAAACCCTTGGTCTCCGTGGTAACGAAACCTGATTGGTGTTTAATTATTAATCTCATTTACTCTTTTCTTTCAAGGATAATGCATGAATAAGCACTCATGTGCTTTAAATTTTTTTTTAATCCATTCCCCGTGTTTACGGAGTTTTGACAATTTTGTTATCCGTTCCCACCGGCACACAATGGCCTACTCTTTCGAAAAGCCGAATGGGGTTTTAACGTGTGCGCAAGGTGTTCTGAGTGCGTTCGAAACACGGAACCTCGCTTTACAGACTCATCTGAAGGCCATGGGTTATCCAGCCCCCCCCCCCCCCCCCCCCCCCCCCCCATTTATTCATCTATTTAGTTTTGTTATTTGCTAGCTCTCTAGGAAACGGAACAAACCAGACCCCCTACAACACACCACTGTTGGTCTCTCACAGTGAGTCAGTGGTCCGTGGGGGGGGGGGGGGGGGGGGGGGGGGGGGGGCATATCACCGGCATGCATGCAGTGTAGGGTGTACCAATATTGGTCCACCACACCATACACTTTCCAGTTTTTCTCCCTTACTTAGGTGGCCATTGAGCCGACATGTGTGCCGCTAAATTAAGTCAATACCGTTTTGTCAGAGGCAGAAAAGTGTGGGTTACTTACCCCCTCCCCCCTTCCTTCCATTGCATGCGTGTGTGTGTGTGTGTGTGTGTGTGTGTGTGTGTGTGTGTGTGTGTGTGTGTGGTGTGTGTGTGTGTGTGTGGTGCAAAGATAGGGGGTCGGTGGTGGTAAGCAGTTTGTAAGGGTGGGTTTGTTCCCTGGTCTGATATAATTGTACCAGGTATTTATGTGTTAAAAACTATTTTTTGAATGTAGAATTTCACGAGTATATTATAAACATAAATACGTACATACTTCATACACCAAATACATACATGCTACATACATACATACAATACAATACATACAACATCATATATACTATATATCTATCTGTGTGTGTGTGTGTGTGTGTGTGTGTGTGTGTGTGTGTGTGTGTGTGTGTGTGTGTGTGTGTGTGTGTGTTTTCTTTCTTGTTTCTGTTGTCTGATGTCCTTTTGATATCGGACTTTCTCTATGGAGTCCATGCTTTGTTTCTTGTTCTTTTAGATCTGAATGCTTTGAAAGCATGTCGCCAATTTCTGAAATATTGTTTTAAATATGTTTATTTCAAAAAGCATATAACAAAGCCATAAAACACACTGTCTTGTGTAACAACCAACAAGATCAGGGTTTATATGGTGCTCAGTCTTTTGGATTTTTTTTTTTTTTTTTTTTATTTTTTAGAAAACAAATGAAGTGACAGAAGTTTATGAAAACAATGTGATATTCTACGATGCAGAAATTCATATGGGATGGTGAAATATTGTCAATAATCGATAAATTATCTATCGCAATCAGAACGCCATTTCACAACACAAAGCAACAAAGCAAGTACAAAAAACAACTGAATGAAATATATGATGTGACAACAAAACTGTAGATAAAAACAATATTGGTCACCACAATTACACATCGAATGCTGTAAATGTTAAGTTCTTTGCAAACCTTTTATTTTTTCTCAAAAGTATAATCTTTAATATGCTACAGTGGGACGGGATAGCTCATGGTCAGACCACTCGCTTTCCCCAAACTAAGGTTTAAAGGGCCCATCGAGCGTGGTTACCAAGTGGATGGGTGCCGTTTGTGCGCCTCGGCTTCAGTACAGTCTCCCAGTTCACTCCAACTGTAAATGGTTATCTGCCCTCTTTAGGGCCAGGGAAGGTAAAGCAGCTGAGGGAGAGGAGTTTGGGGCCGCCCTCAATATGTTGGCCTCTAGAGAAGCTGGAGGTCCCTGTACCTAGCCCCCTACGACCACATTAGGTTATAGGAATCCATGCTACAGCACGTCTCTTTTTTTTCCCTTTCTGTCTTCTTCCTTCCTTCCTTCCTTCCTTTTATGTTCATGCTTTTTTGTTTTTGGTTTGGAATGCTTTAAAGTTTTGTTCACTCTTTGATAGTAGACCCTTGCTGTCTTTTTTTTCAAGTTGGCCATATAAATTTCTGTATGTCATTTTTAGATCTTCTTTTTTCTTCTCTTTTTACTATTCATCATTACAGATGTAATGGGGATAGGGAACAACAGTACACCGTGGGAAAGTAAGCTACAGCCTTTCTTTTTCTGCTGTTGTTGTTTTGTCTGTTTTCTTTCTTTCATTTCATTCCTTCATTTCATCTCTTTTCTTTCGTTTCTTTCTGTTCTTTCTTTCGTTTCTTTTTTTTTCTTTCTTCTTCTTTTTCATTCTTTCCATTTTGTGTGCTTGTTTCCTCGAACTTTTTTTGGTTTAATTTCATCTTCCCCTTCTTTCTTTCTATTTCTTTTTCTCTGCAGCTAAAGTTTTCCTGACGGTCATATATCTAGAAATGATGTTAGCACGATCACTTTCCGAAAGATACTATGCTAAACACCCTATATCCTTCCGCCTGGAGCAGACTCGAAGTGCTAGCAATTAGATGGAATGATAGACCATTTATTTATTTATTTATTCATTATATTATTGTTAATCTTTTATATCGAGGATAATGGAACGAGCACTATGATGCTTATTTTTTACACCCAGTCCCCTTGATGTGTTTGCGTTTTTGTCAATCTGTTTCCCACCGGCACACAATGGCCTACTCTTTTCGAAAAGCAGAACAGGAGTTAACGTGTGGCAAGTGTTCTGCGTGCATTCGCACACGGGACCTCGGTTTAAGTCTCATTCAAAGGACTTTTGGGGAGAGTGGAGTCAGCACTGATGTTAACTCCAGGGGAAAATCCCCTTGAACGGGAATCGAACCCAGGGTTGTCAGATTGCGAGCTCAATGTTCTAACCCCTAGGCTATCCCGTGGCCCCATGATCCCAATAGCAAAATACAAAAGAACGTAACCAATTAAGATAAACTTTCATACCCAAAAAGAAAACCCCTTTCTGGTAAGTACACAATCCTGCAAACAGAATCAAGAGAAAGAAAGCCGCCCTACACACTGGGAAAATGCACTTCCGACAGGCGTGAAATCCAAATTGAACCGTGTTGTGAGATTGACAGCATTTAAATACAATGCTGGCCCAGGCTAAAAGCTTTGTCATGTTATGATGTCAGCTAATTGCCAAGGCCTACACAAAAATGGTGCTATGTTGTAAAATGTTGTGTTGAGATTGCCTTCAGCCATGACAAGCTCTTAACGTAACAACCTGCACTCTCCTTTAAAGGGAAAAAAAATCCTCTGAAGTCGGACTGTGGCTGCCTTTATGGCGAGGTTCTTGAAAATAGTTATACAGGCAAACTTCTCATTCAGTGTGCGATTTCAATCTCCCAGTGATTCCCAGGTGGGATGAGGGAGTCAGAGTGCACATTCTGTGTAACCCCCAGTGTTATCTGGGAAACGCACAACAACAACAACAGCAACAAATACAATGCTATACCAAACAAGGCGATGCAATACGATATGATACAATAAAATTATATGCCAAACAACAAGATGTGGTGCAATACGATATAAAGTAATGTGGTACCATAAAATGCAATACAATAGGCCTACAATGCAATACCATACAGTACAATACAATGCAATACAGTGCAATACAATGCAATACAGTGCAATACAATACAATACAGTGGAATACGATACACAATGACATGATACAATTCAGTTCCATAAAATACAAAGTGACACGATACCATACAATGCAATGGAAGGCAATGCAATGCAATACAATACAATGCAACGCATGTCAACAAAAAGTTATATCATAATGCAATACAATCCAAGCCAACACAATTCAACACAATACAACACGACACAACACACTAGAACATCTGGAAACAAAGATCAGGACAACAGTGACACAGAACAACAATGGATGCACCACCAGCCATCCCCCACCCCACCCCCACCATCCCTCTCTCAGCTCCCCCCCCCCCCATACCCCTCCCTCCCAACCTCTATTTGTAGTCAGAATTCCAAAGAGAACAGGTTGATTTTTATGTTCCTTTCCCTTCTTACCGTCTTAACCCCCCCCCTTATTACCTGTTTTCTTTTGCTTTTGTTTGTGTGCAAGGTACGCAACACTCGTAAACCTTCCCTGTCGTTGTCTCCCTTTGATCTGCTAATTTACATAGCTGGTTAGACACAGGTACATGTGACGTGAATTTCTCAGTCCCTGGAGCTTGCTGGTTTTCTTCTTTGCACCCACCCCCCTCCCCCCAATAAAAAGCCATTCCCCACAAACAAACCAACCAACCACCAAAGCAAAATAAAACAACAACAACAAAACCCCAACCTCGCTCACAAACAACCCCCCCCCCCCCCCCCCCAACAACGACACAAAAAAAAAACCCAACGAAAAGCAAAGTGAAACCTTAAATTAGCTTTTGGTTCCTTCCAGAATAAACGTCACACACACACACGCACACACACCCCACCCCACCACACCCCACACACACCACACCACACCACACCACACCATACACACACACACACACACACACACACACCACACACACACACACACACACACACACACAGAGGACAGGATGAAAAAAAAAGTTGTGCAAGTTTAATCTTTTACCCTCAATAAATATCATTTTGACTTGACTTCACACACACACACACACACACACACACACACACACACACACACACACACACACACACACACACACACACACACACACACAGGACAGGATGAAAAAAAGTGCAAGTTTAATCTTTTACCCTCAATAAATATCATTTTGACCTGACTTGACACAAGCACACACATCTATAATAGATCAAAGGTACAGACTTACAAACAGAGTAGACACTAGTCACATCAAACACCCACATATGCTCGCATGCAAATGCAACGCGTGCGCGTGCGCGCGCGCACGCACGCACGCACGCACACACACACACACACACACACACACACACAAACTATGAAACATTTTCATGTTCTTTCTTCTTATCTCCCAGTCACTAGAAAAGGCTGCACTAATCATTATTTTATGTGACAAGGTTGATTTAATCACAAGTCTTTACAATCCACCCAAGTGTTTTAAAAAGGTAAATAGCAAGCAACACTGTACTTCTACGCTCTACTGCACTACTGCATAGGTTTAGGTGGGCCTTTCATACTGTACTGTACTGGAACGGAGAGAGAGAGAGAGAGAGAGAGAGAGAGAGAGAGAGAGAGAGAGAGAGAGAGAGAGAGAGAGAGAGAGAGAGAGAGAGAGAGAGAGAGAGAGAGAAGGAAGTTGAGTAGACTTAGCATAACTTCTGGGTCTGTAGAGTGCTTGTCAGAAAAAAAAT
The DNA here is from genome assembly GCA_030674155.1 of Stramonita haemastoma. Lineage (NCBI taxonomy): Eukaryota > Metazoa > Mollusca > Gastropoda > Neogastropoda > Muricidae > Stramonita > Stramonita haemastoma. The sequence continues at coordinate 44,992,697 of CM060333.1, read as the reverse complement.
CTACTGATTTTCACATATTTTTTAAAGTATCAAAAATTCACTGTGTATTTATTTGGTTTTGGGATGGAGGACATAGAGCAATACCAGGTAGTCAAGAAACTTGGAAATGATTATGAAATGAGGATTGCTTGTGTTCCTACACCGTTGACCCCGCGTATACTTACTGTGGTTAAGAAGCTTCACCTATCCCATTGCTTGTGGACTGTTGGGGCACCACTGAAGATTTTGCAACCAGCTTCCTCCACACCTCGTTATTTTCAGCTTTCTGTAGCAGGTCGTTCCACTCAAGGCCTGTCCACACTCTGATGCTGTCTTCCCATCGTTTTCTCGGTCTGTCTCTTCGACTCCCTCCTTGTGCTGTTCCCTGTAGGACAGTCTTGGCCAGTCCAGAGGTTCATGTTATGAGCCCATACCACTTCAGTTTGTTTTTTCCCCACTGAAGTCAGGAGCTCTTCATGGTCGACATTCAGCCAACTTGAAATGTACGAAGGAATAATTACACAGGACGTCAAGAAACCCAATACCCCCCCCCCCCCCTCCCTGTCTGCATCTGAGCATTTTTGTGGAAAGCGTAACTTCTTGTTTTTTTGTGAGTTCCTGTGAGTGTGTTAATGTATGTTGTCCATAACACTTCATTTGAGAGAGTTGTAACCTCCTAAACTCCTTACAAAGTCCAGTTCAATGGGCTAAAAAAACAACAACCCCAAAACAAAACAAAAGAAAATGGCTTTGGATGTCATCTGAACATCCTCCGACTCCTCGCTGCTTTGATGGCTGAACTAGCTGTACCTTACAAGTGAAAGGTAAAGGTGTCCCATAACCTATGCTGTCGTTAGGGAGCGAGGCATCAGAAACCTCAGCTTCTCCAGGGTCCAGCATATTTAGGGCGGCGCCCATCTCCTCTCCCATCCATCGCTGCTTTACCTTCCCTGACCCTGAAGGGAGCAGGTATCCATTTACAGCTGGGTGAACTGGGGGACTGCACTGAAGCCAAGGCGCCCAAACAATCACCCATCCACTTGGTACCACGCTCAATACTGCTTAACCCCAGAAAGCGAGAGTTCTGACCACTGAGCTATCCCGTCCCCATGAACGTTATAGGACTGTTTGACTGCATGAAATGGAACTGAATGTATTGCTTGGAGTTAAAAACGAATCTCATTAGCAGATGATAAAACAGGCCTACACTCTTTGATTCTATAATAGTTCTTTGCTCTCTTGAAAGCCTATTTTATTCCTTTGAAAGTCCAAATCTGCGTTCCTTTGACTGTGGTGTAAATCACTTTAGCCTGCGCTCTTTTGCACGGACAGGTTTACTTACATTTCTTTAAAAGATATCTATGCTCTTTGGAATGTTGGAATGTTGAAATCGAAGAATGTCTTTTTGACAATCCTGTTCCACATCATTTTCAAAGCAAAAAAGAGAGAAGAGAGAGAAGAGAGAGAGAGAGAGAGAGAGAGAGAGAGAGAGAGAGAGAGAGAGAGAGAGAGAGAGAGAGAGAGAGAGAGAATCTACTGGTTTTACTGCTGAAGTGTGTGCCTCTTTCCACACAGCCTTACATTTCTTTGTTGTCTGTGCTGCAAGACTATGGATTGGATTTATTTATTTTATTTATTCATTGATTCTTTTATATCGAGGATAACGGAATAAGCACTCATGTGCTTTAAAAAAAAATTTTTTTTTACGTCCAGTCCCCGATTGGATGGATGCCGAAGTCAGCCACGCTTTGAAGGCCTATGTCTATGGCCCATTGTCTATAATCTAAAGCCTACATACACTACTTTGA
>CM060333.1:44965910-44978410 GCA_030674155.1 Stramonita haemastoma | reverse complement strand
AGAGATGAGATGCTTCCGGAGACTCCTTGGCATCTCATACAGAGACCACATAAGCAACAAAGAGTTGTGTAACAGAATTCAGCAAACCATTGGTCCCTACGAAAACCTTGTATCAATCGTAAAGAAGCGTAAACTTAAATAGTACGGGCATGTCACAAGATTAAAAGGACTTGCAAAAACAATATTGCAAGGCACTGTTCAAGGAGGAAGAAAAAGAGGCAGACCAAGGAAGAGATGGGAAGACAACATCAGCGAATGGACAGGCCTAGAACTTGACCAAATTTTGAGAAAGGCAGAACAGAGAGAGGAATGGAGGGAACTGGTTGTCAAGTCTTCAGGGGTGCCCCCACGGTCACCAGACTAAGGGATAGATAGACAGATCTTATCAAATTATTATCAAGGGAGAGAAATCATCAAATGTTGATTGTCTCTTAGATCTATCCGTTTTACTATTCTTTTTTTTACATTTCAGGCAGATAAGAATCCTTCCGGTGGTTCCTCGACGGGTACGAGATCTTCCAGAAGCATGCGCGTGGCCTCAGCGCACTCGACCAGGGCTTCCCAGAAGTCCCCGCTTCTCAGCATCGATGAAGTTTACAAGATGGCGGAGCGGACGCGCATGCGCACGTCGCTGGAAGCGCGCCACCTGGTGTTGGCCCAGACACAGGCCATCCTGGTGCGGAAGACGCCTGTCCTCTCCAGCAGCAGGTCTGCCTCTGGCTCTGAGTCTGGCGCCGCCAGTACTCCACGAAAGGGTGGACTGGGGAATAAAGTGAGTCAGACTAGCCTAGTTCAGTGTGAGAGAGAGTTAAGAAGCGAAGTGAAGTGAAGTGAAGGTGTGTGTGTGTGTGTGAAAAGATGGGCAGATGAAAAAGGGGGCCTAGGGTGAATGGGATAGAGGGGGCAAGGCAAGGTAAGGCAACGCAGGATTAGACTAGGCAAGGCAAGGCTATACAAGGCAACGCAGGATTAGACTAAGCAAGGCAAGGCTATACAAGGCAATGCAGGATTAGGCAAGGCAATGCAAGACAAACCAAGGCAAAGCAAACCAAGGCAAGGCTATGCTAGGCAAACAAGGCAAGGCAAGACAGGATTAGACTGAGCAAGGTTAGGCAAGACTAGGCAAGAATAAGGAAGGCAAGGGAAGGCAAAACTAGCCTAGGAAAGGCAAGGCGAATCTAGGGAAGGTAAAAGTAGTCTAGGCAAGACTAGTGAAAGCAAGACTAGTCAAGGCATGACTAGTCAAAGCAAAGCAAGACGAAAATCTTTCATTGTTAAAAAAAAAGGTAAAGGTGTCCCACAACCTAGGCGGTCGTAGGGGAGCGAGACCTCAGCTTCTCTAGGGGCCAGCATATTGAGGGTGGCGCCCATCTCCTCTCCCTCGCTGCTTTGCCTTCCCTAACCCTAAAGAGGGCAGGTACCCAGGGTGAACTGGAGCACTGTACTGAAGCCAAGACGCACAAACGGTCACCCATCCAACTGGTAACCAGGCTCAATGCTGCTTAACTTGACTGGGGGGAAAGCGAGTGCTCTGACCACTGAGCTATCCCCACCCCCATTTTATTGTTAGGGAATAAAAAAGACAAATTCTGACATGTTTTTTTTTATTTCTGTGTTTTTGGTTTTATTTCAGCCAGTCTCGTTCCAATTTTGTTTGTTTGTTTCTGAATGCTTGTCCCAGAGCGACAACGACAAGAGCACAAGCCCGCTGGGTCAGGGGGGTGAGAAGGGGCAGGTCACTGCAGGGGATGGGGAGGGAGAGGGGGAGGAGGAGACGGAGAAGGAGGAGACTGCTGCTCCCCCGCTGGGCTTTGTCCGCAACGTGCACATCTCCTTCAGGCCTCGGGTCCTGTCATGGGCAGCAGCTACAAGCCATGACAGTAAACACCACAGGTAGTCACTTCTGGTCTGCTGTTGAGGTTTTGTTCTTGTTGCTGCTGTTGTTGTTGTTGTTGCTGCTTCTGCTGTTACTTTTGTAGCAGTAATTGTTGTTGTAGCAGCAGTTGATGTTGTTGTTGTCCTTGTTGTTGTTGCTGCTTCTGCTGTTACTGTTGTATCAGTAATAATTGTTGTTGCTGGTGTTACTGTTGTTGTTGTCGTTTACAATTCACAATTCAAATATTTAGTTTCTCACAAACAAGGCTTGCCTTGACTTGCCTTGCCTTGCTGCTGCTTCTGCTTTACTGTTGTTGTTGCTGCTGCTGCTGCTGTTACTGTTGTTGTAGCAGTTGTTGTTGCTGCTGCTTCTGCTGCTGTTACTGTTGTTGAGGCAGTTGTTGTTACTACTGCTGCTGCTTCTACTGCTGTTACTGTTGTTGTAGTAGTTGTTGCTGCTGTTCCTGCTGCTGTTACTGTTGTTGTAGCAGTTGTTGTTGCTGTTACTTCTGTTGCTGCCTCGATGTTACTGTTGTTGTAGCAGTCGTTGTTGGTGTTGCTTCTGCTGTTGTTGTTGGTGTTGCTGCTGCTGCTGCTTCTGCTCCTGCTGATACTATTGTAGTAGTCGTTGTTGATGTTGTTGTTGCTGCTTCTGCTGTTACTGTTGTTGTAGTAGTCGTTGTTGTTGTTGCTGCTGCTGCTGCTTCTGGTGTTACTGTTGTAGCAGTTGCTGTTGTTGCTGCTGCTTCTGGTGTTACTGTTGTAGCAGTTGCTGTTGTTGCTGCTGTCTGTGTACTGTTTAGCAGTTGCTGTTGTTCTGTGCTTGTTACTGTTGTAGCAGTTGCTGTTGTTGTGCTGCTCTGTGTACGTGCTTCTGTATGTTACTGTTTGTTACAGCAATCGTTGTTGCTGTTGTTGCTGCTGCTGTTACTGTTGCAGCAGTTGTTGTTGTTGCTGCTTCTGCTTCTGCTGTCACTGTTGTAACAGTTGTTGCTGTTGTAGCAGTTGCTACTGCTGTTTTCTGTTACTGTTATTGTAGCAGTTGTTGCTGTTGTTGCTGCTGCTTCTGCTGTTACTGTTGTAGCAGTTGTTGCTGTTGTTGTGCTGCTTCTGCTGTTGCTGTTACTGTTGTTGTAGCGGTTGTTGTTGAACATTCACCAGAATAAGCGCCCGAAGGGGGTTCCTCCAGAATATATGTTCTCACTCAGACTCGCTCATGTGGGACCGTAAGTATACACTTGGACGAGAAGTGTTCGCCATGAAGGCAGCCATACTTCGATTTCAGAGGATGCTTCCCTGTAGTCACAAGAAAAGCTGCTTCACCTCGTCTGAAAAATGAGTAGTTGATACATGCAGTCAATTACATTTTAGTATTCTGTTTTGCTCTGACATTTTCTGTTTGATTTAAAATGTATGTCATGGATTGTAAAAAAACAAAACCAAAAAACCCCCAACCTTTTTTTCAAACGAACATAAGAACACAATTTGTCATCTTTGATGGTTCAGCATCGGCAAAGCTTTTGGTTGCTTGTTTATTGTGGGATTTTTATGTGAGTTTGCGTGTGCTATTCACCAAATTTCCGTCAATCCAGCTTTCTTTTTTCTTTCATCTTCTATGGTTCTTTCTTTCTTCTTTCTTTCTTTCTTCTTTCTTTCTTCTTCTTTCTTTCTTTTCTTCTTTCTTTCTTTCCTTTCTTTCTTTCTTCTTTCTCTTTCTTTCTTTTCTTCTTCTTTCTTTCTTTCTTTCTTTCTTTTTTTTTCTTTCTTTCTTTTCTTCTTTCTTTTCTTTCTTTCTTTCTTTCTTTTCTTCTTCTTTCTTTCTTTCTTTTTCTTCTTTTTTTCTTCTTCTTTCTGTCTTTCTTTTATTCTTTCTTCTGTCCAGCATTCCTTTCTTCATTCTGTCATTGGTGTCCAGGTTGTCATTGAGCCGGTCCAAGACAATGCCCAACGGTTTCGTGACCTCCCCTCATTTGGGAGGCAGCAGTTCCCCTAGGATTGAACGGAGAGGTGGGTACCTCGTGATGAATGCTGGCAGGCTGTTTCTGGACTGTATGTCTGAAGATATTGCCTGTATGTCTGAACAAAGGGGGGCGGGGGGAGGAATAGCCTGGTGGTTATAGTGATGTGCATTGGGCTCGTGATCTGCTGATCCAGGTTCGATTCTCATTCAAGAGGAATTTTCCTCTGGAGTTAACGTCAGTGCCGACTCCACTCCCCTCAAAAGTCCTTCCGATGGGACTATAAATCGAGGTCCTAAGTGCGAACGCACGCAGAACATTTTGCGCGCACATTAAAACCCGTTCCACTTTTCGTAGGAGTGGGCCATTGTGTGCCGGTGGAAATGGATGACAAAATTCACAAAAGTGCATACACAGAGGGACTGGAAGTAAAAAAAAAAAAAAAAAAAAAAGCACATGAGTGTTTATTCCACTATCCTTGAAATGAAAGAATAAATAAATAATATTTAAAAAAAGAAAGATATTGCTTATATGTCTGAATGGCGGCAGACTGCTGCTGCTGCTGCTGATGATGATGTTTCTTCTTCTTCTTCTTCTTCTTCTTCTTCTTCTCTTCTTCTTCTTCTTCTTCTTCTTCTTCTTCTTCTTAATTTATCAGTAGTTGCAGTAGTTGAAGTAACAAAATGTTGATTGTGCGCAAAGAATTGTAAATCTTAATGATATTTGTATGCAAAATTATGTGTATATATGTTTCCACCTATACATACACGTACACCCGTCTGTGCGTGAGTGAGTGCACGCGCGCGTGCGCGCGCGCGCGGCGTGCGGTGCGTGCGTGCGTGGTGGTGGTGTTGTGTGTGTGTGTTGTGTGTGTGTGTGTGTGTGGAGTGTGTGTGCGTGCGAGTGTGTGTGTGTGTGTGTGTGTGTGTGTGTGTGTGTGTGTGTGTGTGTGTGTGTGTGTGGAGGGGGGGAGGGGGCGCGTGGATGTGCGGGTGTGATATTTTTCTTTGTTCATAAAATTGTAGCAATGTGGACTCCTTTCAGATTCCTGGGACCCATCCTGTCAGTGTCCGGACACCACAGGTCTGGGGGTGTGCCGGGAGTGCCGGCAGCTCCTTGCAGACTCGGTGGTCAGTGAGCGGCTGACCAGGACCTTCCCTCCCCTTCACCTCAGCGAAAAACACGTCACCTCTTCCGCCCTCGTGCGCAGAGCTCGGCCAGACATGAGCCCTCTGGAAATCCAGGAGAAAATCACCAGAGGAGAAATCGCCAGCTCCTCTTTGCTGTTTCCTCGTCATTTCAGTCGTGAAAAAGACAACTCAGACGAAGAAGAAGCAGACGAAGAATCCGACACTGTGACGGAATACAGTAACCAAGATGGAAGTACAGGAAGTGACGATATCCAGGGGCGTAACTGTAATGACAATCAGCCAAGGCAGATGTCTTCTTCAGCCAGATCGGCAAGTTCTATAAACTCGCTGGCTTTGCTTAGCAGATTGAAGGTGAAGTTTGGCGGCGGGGAAGCGACGACGCCTCTGTACTTCATGGATCTGAAACACATGAACTCCAAGATCTTCCACGGGAGGACAGGCGGAGGCCGGAAGGTGCCGGGAGAGCTGAGGAGGAAGACGACAAGACCCGAGGACTCCAAGCCCCTGTGGCCTGCCTTTGTCAGCCCCAGAAGGGCGAAGCTGGTCGAGCAGCCGGCCTACAGGGCTTTCTTTGATCCCCCACTACTGGCCAAGCGCAAACAGGTGGGTAGGCCTATATTTGGACAAAAAAACAACAACCCACATACACTCCTGTGGTGGTGATTGACTTTTAAGTCCAGTCTATGTTATAATATAAGTCAACCTAGCAAACCAAAGAGCCATTGTGAAGCTAGTAGCTGAATTAAAAAAAAAATGAATAGAGGCATAGTGCATTCAGGGAAAAGATACAAATATAATTGAGGGCAATTTGTAGACTGTTTTTCTGTTGTTGTTTTTTTCTTTCTTCACTTTTGGATCTGCATGTACAATGTTGATTTCCGACACGTTTGATACAATGTAGGAGCTCATTGACCATATTGTGGAAATTCATTAGCATTCAGACTTCAAGAAAGTGCGATTTTATCAGCGGTTAGAATCCGGTCCACTTGCATTGGGGTAATGGGGACTGTGATTGTCTTTTACTTTCAAAACCGACCGCTGCAAGGTCCTGATTAGATAAGATATAATACAGGGAAACTGTCTTAATGATGTTGTTACTTTGTCATACTCTGTGTTCTCTTTCTGTGATACTGTCTTAATGATGTAGTTACTTTGTGATACTCACTTTTCTTCTCTTTGGTCCACACAGATCCCCAATCCAGCCTTCTTTGCGGGGTCAGATGCCCGCTACTCCTTGCCGGAACGTCTGCCGGACGTGCTGGAGTTTTCCGGGGCAGCATGGCCATCACGGACCCCAACACACTGCTGTCTGACCCCTTCTCCAGGCCTGGACAGTCCCCTGGCAAACCTCTAGCTGGCCACTCAGCCGCTGCCTCTGGTACTCCTGTTTCAACTGCTGTTCCTGTTTCAACTGCTGTTCCTGCTGCTACTGCTGCAGCTGCTGTTCCTGTTGTTTCTGCTGCAGCTGCTGTTCCTGTTGTTTCTGCTGCAGCTGCTGTTCCTGCTGTTTCTGTTCCAGCTGCTGTTCCTGCTGCAGCTGTTGTTCCTGTTATTCCTGCTTCTTCAAATGTCGATGCTGGTGATTCTGCATCAGCCACTGTCTCTGCTTCTGTGTCTTCAACTGTTGTTACCAGTACTCCACGGTCTGATGCTTTAAACTCAAATATTCCTGTGACTTCGTCATCAGTTGTTTCTCCTGTTTCTGCGGCATCACCTGTTGTTCCTGTGGCTTCGTCATCGCCTGTTGTTCCTGTGACTACGTCATCGTCTGTTGTTCCTGCGACTGCGTCATCGCCTGTTGTTCCTGCAACTACGTCATCGTCTGTTCCTGTGACTCACGCCTTCCTATACGCACCTGTTTCCTGTGACTACGTCATCACCTGTTGTTCCTGTGACTGCGTCATCGCCTGTTGTAGATTCTACTTCTGGATCGACTGCTGGTTTCGTTCCCTCTGAATCAGCTGTTCCCGTTATGCCGGCATCACACAGTGCTACTGAAATTTCTGAACCAACCACTGACCCTGTGACGACTGACCGCACTGCTACTCCCAAAACACTGGATCCCATCGTGACTGCCAGTACACCTCAGTCCAGGACTCCTCATGCTGCAGTGTAATCAGCTGCTGCTCCTGTTGTTCATGACTTTGGAAAGTATAAGGGGGGAAAAAGAGAAGAACCAGAAGAAGGAGGCAGATGATAGAAAAGAGAGAAATAAAAGAAAGGCAGAAAGAAAAAGCAGAATGATTAAACAACAGTGTAGGGTACAGAAGCTTTTGAAGTGAAGGTGAAGGTACTGTTTCCGGGAACAACCACCACCCACCCCCACCCTGACCCCACCCCACCCAACCCTGACCCCATCCCACCCCATCCTGACCTCACCCCACCCCCTGCAGGTATGTGCACAGATATTATTTTCAAATGACAGATGTACCCACTGTTACCAAAGACAACAGGGAGATGGACAAGACCTGACCCGCCTTGCCTTTCCACACACTGTCCTGCAGTGCTGTAGCCTAAGTGACTGTTCGTGCCTTTTGCTGTACTTGCTGTTTCTCAATGTACTTGAAAGTCTTCTGTTTTGGCTTCTTCTGGGGTGACAACTGATTTGTTTTTGTTTGTTTGACCTGCAGTATTGAGTGTATCAGTTGCGTGTTTTTTTGTTGTTGCTTTTGCACTTAGTTTCTAAGTTGTTTTTGTTTTTGCTACTTTGATCGTCGCAGTAGATCACTATTAGTGTTTCCTCTTCACGAGTTCTGAACTATCATGAATGTTCACGGTATGTACTAAAAAATTAATGATTAATTCTTAGTCATAAGTGACTGATAATATAATGCAACGCACACACTTTTGCTGTAGCTGTTTTGGACATAAGCGCTCGAATCTCGACAGAAACTGCGGCTGAGTGGTTAGACAGTTTGAACGTCTTCCATCCTATGGGTCAGTCAAGTCGTGGGTTCCAATCTCGGCACTGTAGTGATGGTGGAAGATTTATACGGTATCCCAGGCCAGCAGTTATTGCTGACAGCCAGTGCCTTATTCCTGTCCGTGTGAATAAAAGTACGCATGCTGAATATTAAATAGACATGTTGAAGATCCCATGATTTGTGTCAGGGTTTGTGAGTTACAGAAACTCAAATATACCCAGCATGCATCCTATGCCTGGAGAGGAATCTGTGTTCCGCCAGGTTCAGCTTGCCTAAGAGACACGGTGTGAATCCTTCAGCGCAGTGCCCCAACGATTCCTCAGAGAGTTGAGGGAAAGAAAAAGAAGTTGTAATCTAGAACAATTTTGGAAAACTTTTATTTTTGTCATTGATAGTCCTTCTAGTCCTTGAATCTCACATTATATTGAAAAAAAAAGTTTTTGACATGCAACGATATTTTGATTTGTCCACCTTTCATCTCTCCCTCACGCTGTAATCAAGTGTCTGCCTACGTTTGGTGGTTGCTGTGCTGATGTATGTTCCACAGCTTATTCTCTCTCTCTCTCTCTCTCCCCTCTCTCTCTCTCTCTCTCTTCCCTCTCCTCCTCTCTCTCTCTCTCTCTCTCCTCTCTCTCTCTCTCTCTCCTCTCTCTCTCTCTCTCTCTCTCTCTCCCTCTCTCTCTTCTCTCTCTCTCAGTCCTTCAGATGAGACTTTAAACCGACGCCCCGTGTGCAAACGCACGCAGAACATCTTGCGCACACGTTAAATCCTGTTCCGCTTTTCGTAAGAGTGGGCCATCGTGTGCCGGTGGGAACAGATGACATTTACAAAACTGCATACACACGGGGACTGGATGTAAAAAGCACAAGAGTGCTTATTCCATTATCCTCGATATAAAAAAATAAATCAAATCAAATCAAATCTCTCTCTCTCCTCTCTCTCTCTCTCTCTCTCTCTCTCTCTCTTCTCTCTCTCTCTCTCTCTCTCTCTCTCTCTCTCTCTCTCTCTGTTTTTTGTTTATCAGTACGTATGTGTCTTTTTGTGCTTCTCTCTTGTCTGTCTCAATGTGTGTGTGTGTGTGTGTGTGTGTTGTGTGTGTGTGTGTGTGTGTGTGTGTGTGTGTGTGTGTGTGTGTGTGTGTCCACGCTCAATTTACCTTCCCTCACCCCCGGGTGAGGGAAGGTAAATAGTTAAGTTATCAGAGCACTAAGCAGCGTCGAGCGTGGTTACCAGTTGGATGGGTGACCGTTTGTGCATCTTGGCTTCAGTACAGTCCCCCCAGTTTACCCAGCTGTAAATGGGTTCCTGCCCTCTTTAGGGTTAGGGAAGGTAAAGCAGCAAGGAGAGGAGATGGGCACCTCCCTCAATTGCTGGCCCCTAGAGAAACTGAGGTCTCTGACGCCTCACTCCCCTACGACCGCCTAGGTTATGGGACACCTTACCTTTTACCCTTACAACCCCCACCCCCTCCCCTCTCCGTCTTCAACATATTGACTGAAAAATTCAGAATCAGAACCAAAGTGTTCTTTCGTCATTAAGTGAGGAGACTTATTAGTCACAAAACAGCATGACATCAAAGGAACCATGGAATTGATGGATGAGACATACAGTTTGAAGTAGATGTAGCAACAAAACATGTAACAGGTAGCAACAAAACATGTAACAGGTTTTTTGTTTCTTGAAATAATCATTTTTCAGTAGCCTAAAGTAAGCCACCCGAATGATTGAATTATCCTACATTTTATCATCGTCGTATTCTTTGTCATCACTACAAGTCAAGTCAAGTCAAGTAAAATTCTTTCTTCCAGAAAAAAATCAATTGGGTACATGAAAATACATACACAAAACTATCTAAATCATCATAAGAGATCAAGGTTTAGATCATCTAGCCACAGAATGTTCACCCTCTAAAATAGGAAACTACACCCGCAACACACACACACAAGCACGCACGCACGCACACAACGCACACACACACAGTCCTTTGGATGAGACTATAAACCGAGGCCCCGTTTGCGAACGCTTGCAGAGCATCTTGCGCGCACGTGAAATCCTGTTCCGCTTTTCGTAAGAGTAGGTCATCGTGTGCCGGTGGAAAGAGATGACATGATTTACAAAAACTGCATACACACGGGGACTGGATGTAAAAAGGTAGGCCTACATGAGTGCTTATTCCATTATCCTCAATATAAAAGAATAAATATTATCTTGTATTGTCACGTTCTGTTTGAAAGAAAAATCCTCATTTATTTTAGTTGTTTTTTTAAACATAGGTTGATATTTGCCTTTTGAATGCTTTAGAAGTAAATTTTCTTGATTTTTTTGTGAGAGAAGAATGAAAAAAAAAGTTGTATAAACTTAATCTTTTACCCTCATTAAAGATTATTTTGACTTGACTTGACTTCACAACCACGCACGCACGCACGCACGCACGCACGCACACGCACACACACACACACACAAAACACACACACACACACACACACACACACACACACACAGCCTGTGACTGAAAATTAAAGCTTATGAAATGGCGACAGAAACCACATTATAAAGCAACTGCGCGGACAACATTCAGGGGACATAATCCTGAGAAGTGTACTTACTGTTGGCAGTTCAGATTTAATGCCCCCTAGTTATTCCCCCCCCCCCCCCCCTCCCATCCCCAACATTCTTTCTCTCCCTCTCTCTCTCCCCAAAAAACAACAACAAAAACTGCATGCAAACATGAGTTAGAGCACACGCTCACAGATACAGACAACGTAGGCTATATGTACACACATAATGCACACACATTTTTTGGTTCTTTTTACAAGGTGACTTTTATATAAGTAAAGAGAATTGTTGTATGTAAAATCAGAAACACAATAACAGAAAATATCCACCATGAATTTTAATATGTGAAATCCAGCTATTCATTTCAACTTTAATTATTTTTTTTTAAAAAAGGTAGATATTTGATTGACGCAGTCTTCTTTTTTTATATAGAAAAATGTCTCTACAGCTACAAATTAATCAGCAGTTAAAAACAACACCCCCTAAACAAACACCAACAATTAAAAACAAACCAGACATAAGCAAAAAGACCCCCTCCCCCCCTTCCCCCCCTCCACCCAACAAAAAACATCAAAACAACTGAAGACCAAAAAAACACACAAAACAAAACAAAACAAAAAACTACAGACATGTGAATCACTGCGATAAAACAAAAGCAGAATCATTTTAATTCGAGGATAAAACACAAAACCCTCATACACACTTACAGACCAGTACACAAACTTTCCTACCCAAACATAACCAGCCTCCTTTAGGGTGAAAAACCACAGACTTCAAGACATTACTTACAGGCTACCAAAAGTCATTTAAGACTTTGAAATACCTGCATTAAAAAAACCCAGCACACACAGGATATAAACAATGGGTAGGTGGATATCAAACCGTCCCTACCTCAACACACATCCCTTTCCCATCAGCACTGGATCAGTGGTGTAGAGGTAACCTGCCTGAATAGAAAGTGAAAAGTCCGGGTCGGAAGTGTGCGGTGGTTCGATCCCCGTTTGGGCCCGTAACTTTTCCCCCATTCGTTAGACCATGAGTGGTGGTCTGGGTGCTAGTCTTCTGGATGAGACGATAAACAGCGGTCTTGTGTATTACAGAAAATTATTTAGCGCACATAAAAGAACCCACGGCAACACAAGAGTTGTTCCTGGCAAAATTCTGTAAGAAAACGTCATTCTGAATTGGAAACAAATACAGTTGCAGAAACGGAACAAAAATAATGGGTGGCACAGCTCTTGCGGCTGTTCAAGCAGAACCCGAAACTAACAAACAAATAATAAAAAACAAAAAAAATTTTCGTCCCTGGGTGGGCTCGAACCACCAACCTTTCGGTTAACAGCCGAACGCGCTAACCGATTGCGCCACAGAGACTACGAACCTTCGGTTGATTGTTTAAAAAAATCAAACAGAACAGAGTTAGCCTAGGCTAGATTGAATCTCTCTCTCTCTCTCTCTCTCTCTCTCTCTCTCTCTCCTCTCTCTCTCTCTCTCTCTCTCTCTCTCTTCTCCACACACACACACACACACACACACAACACAACACCAATTTTGATTTGATTTAATTTGATTTGATTTGATCTCTCTCTCTTCTCTCCTCTCTCTCCATCTCTCTCTTTTGTTGAATACATAATTATCTCTTTTAAAAAAAAAATCATCAATGTTCCCAGTGGAGATTATTTAAATGTATACCTATCTCTTTTTTATTTTTAAATCAATAGGTTGAAACTGTTGGTGATTGTGGTGTGTAGGGTAGGGGGTTGCTATTACCTTTGAACATTTTTATTTAAAAAAAATACATATTCCCTATTCAGGGCAAGGGCAGATTGGAAAAATATGTACATTGTAACAATTAAAAATAAAGTTATTCACTCATTCATTTATTATTCACTCATTCTCTCACCGGAAAAAAAATTATACTCTATAATGTCGGCTGTATTTGCATGATTTCTTTGAGTTTGAAACAAAATGTCTTCTAAAGTCGAGCAAAATAACTATCTTGGGATAGCTACCATCAGAATGGTATTTTAGGGAT
>CM060333.1:44893410-44960910 GCA_030674155.1 Stramonita haemastoma | reverse complement strand
CTGGCTTGTCATGTTTCCTTCGAAAATCAATGATCATTTCTTCTGTTTTTGAGATGTTAAGTTCCAGATAGTTTTTGTCACACCAGTCTACTAAATCTTTGACCGTGGATTTGTACGATGTCTCACTGTTCTTCAGAAGCCCAGTAAGTGACGTGTCATCAGCAAACTTGATTAAAATATTACTGTCAGTAGTAAAACGGCAGTCAGCTGTGTAGAGGGTAAAAAGGACCGGAGAAAGGACACACCCTTGGGGGGCTCCTGTGTTTGTCAACAGGCAGTCTGACATTGCTTGTCCTATTTTCACTTTCTGTGGTCTTTCTGTTAAAAAGCTAAAAATCCATGCTATCAGTGTTGGGTGGACATTCATGTTCAACAGTTTCTGTATTAAAAGATGAGGTTGAATTGTATTGAAAGCACTCGAAAAATCAATAAAAAGAATTCTGGCATAAGTCCCTGGACTATCTAAGTGTTCGTACAGCTTGTGCAGCAGAGTCAGGAGAGCATCATCTGTGCCCCTGCCTTTAGAGTAGGCAAACTGGAGGGGGTCTTGGTACTCTGCAGTCTGGAGCCTCAGCTGACGAAGGATGAGTTTTTCGGCACACTTGAATGGAATTGAGGTCAGTGCTACAGGCCTATAGTCATTTAAAACTTTTGGAGACTGTTTTTTCGGTACTGGAAAAATTGTTGAGGTCTTCCAGAGCTGAGGGATGTGTCCGGTGTCAAGGGACTGCTGGAACAGGTGGGATAAGACAGGAGCAAGGGAGTCGCTGCATTCTCTTATGGTTTTGGCGCTGATACAATCAGGGCCACATGCACTCCTAGGGTTTACTTTCCTAAATTCGTTCCTCACGTACTTCACATCAATGTTCACTGGAAGTGCCGTTTGTTGTTGTACTCTCTCCATAGCTTCTTCTTGTTCTGTCTGGAAGTTCTTCTTGTCAAATCTGGTGTAAAATGTGTTCAGTTCATTGGCCAGCTTGGGGCATCCTCTGTCACAATCTCCCTCTTCTTCGTTTTGTACCCAGTCATTGTTTGTACATCCTTCCAGAACTGGTATAAATTGTAGCGATTTGGGACATTTGGCATACCCCCTGTATGTTAATTCTTATGTACACTCACTCAGATGCTGGTTTAAATTGTTAACAATGGAGCAAAAACAAAACGACCCTGGGGAAGTGTTACTGTGTCTAGATGAATTGGGAATAGACTGTTGGGTGTCACAGATAAGACTGATTCTAACTGTATTAGGATTTAATGTAGTTTGGCTTCATCAGGGTGTTGGCAATGTGAAAACTGTTCCTAATATGTTCAAACAGCCTCTGATTGACAGGTTTCTACAGGAATGGTCTGGTGCCATTAGAGACAGAGATACACACAGGCAGTTCCATCATTCAAAACAGTGTTTGAGAGGGAGAAATATCTTAGACTACCGAAATATATTATACTGCTTTAGAGTTGGGCTTGCACAGATTAGATTTGGTGTTCTAGCCCTTAACAGTAATATGCATTCTACAGTGAATCATATCAAAAGAAATATGTCCCTTTAGCACGTCTAGAATTGAAAATGAAACGGATTTTCTGTATGAATGTCAGATATACTAAGATATAGGCTACATGTACATAGTCTGTCTGTCTGTCTGTCTGTCTGTCTGTCTGTCTGTCTGTCTGTCTGTCTGTCTGTCTGTCTATTACTATCTATCTATCTGTCTGTCTGTCTGTCTGTATGTCTGTCTGTCTGTCTGTCTATCATCTATCTATCTATCTATCTATCTATCTATCTATCTATCTATCTATCTATCTATCTATCTATCTATCTATCTATCTATCTATCTATCCCTGGTGACCGTGGGGGCACCCCTGAAGACGACAACCAGTTTTCTCCATTCCTCTCTCTGTTCTGCCTTTCATAGTACATAGTATATAGTATCAAGAATAATATTGATCATAGTATACAATATGATGCATCACAGCACAGTGCAGGCCTGCTATCTATCTATCTATCTATTATCTATCTATCTATCTATCTATCTATCTATCTATCTATCTATCTATCTATCTATCTATCTATCTGTCTGTCTGTCTGTCTGTCTGTCTGTCTGTCTGTCTGTCTGTCTGTCTTCTATCTATCTATCTATCTATCTATCTATCTTATCTATCTATCCCTTAGTCTGACAACCGTGGGGGCACCCCTGAAGACTTGACAACAAGCTCCCTCCATTCCTCTCTCTGTTGTCCTTCAGTCTCTCCCAATTTGACGACCATGTTCAATTCTGGTGGAGGGGATTTTTCCTCTGGAGTTAACATCAGTGCTGACTCCACACCTCCCAAAAAGTCCTTCCCATGAGACTGTAAGCTGAGGCCCCCTGTGGGAATGCCCACAAAACATCTTGTGTACACGTTAAATCCTGTTCCGCTTTTCGTAAGAGTAGGCCATCGTGTGCCGGTGGGAGCAGATGACACGATTTACAAAAACTGCATTTACACGGGACTGGATGTAAAAAAGCACATGAGTGCTTATTCCATTATCCTCGAAATAAAAGAATAAAATAGATTTAAAAAAATAAACACACACACACACACACACACACACACACACACACACACACACACACACACACACACACACACACACACACACACACACACACACATTGCACTGAAGGTTTATCCACAACATCTGTAACTTCAAGCAGTTAGAAGGAATCTGCTTATTTCAAGGGGCCTCGCTGGGCCGGGTGTGGCAAAGGTGATGTGGGTTTTCAGCTGGACACTCCATGCCTTCTGCCTGCACACTGTAATAAATCTTATTCTTTTATTGTATGATTTTATATCACTACTAGGTTGGGTTCTTATTATAAGTTTACTGCCTTAAAGTGAAAACACATATAGGGATGTGAACAGACTAACAGACAACTCGATAGGATATAATATAGTTTTATTCAGAGACTCGTGTATATAGATGTATACATGAACAAGGCCTATCTAAAAAGTGTGGGAAAGTCAGTCTCCCTTCCAGACACTGGTCGGACAGTTCCCACGCTTGCAGGCGAATGGTGCCAGAATGAATGAGGCCAAGGTCATAGGCTGCATGCGTTAGTTTTAGGCGAGTGCAGGGGATGGACTGTAAGGGAGGGGGTAGATCAAGATGGGGATCCTTGTTGGCTTAGGGGTACTGTCCTTCAGTCTTTATTATGCAGTATTAATAATACTTCATCCCCCGTCTTTTACAAAAGAAAATTATAATAAGATTGTTATTTTCTTGTGAAGCTGGTGATGTCCTTTCACAATCAGGTATGCAGACTATTAGCAGTTGTTCCTGGCTAATGTCACTGGTGATTTTGTTTGAGTCAACTTCTCTTGTGCCAGCATTAAAACTTGAAGATGTAGAAGTATCTTGAAAGTATTTGAAGTAGTCTCTTGACACGCACAGTTCATGTTCATTTGATTAACCAACCACATTGAATAACTCATTATTGATATATATGGATAGATATATTTGAGAAACAGAGTTGGATATATATTCAAGCAAAAGATGAGAGGAAGAATGAGGTTAGCAGATTATATAGTTTCACATGCAGTTTACTATTTTCTACAGTCTTTCATTATCATGCATCCGAACAGTAAATGTTGATCCGTGTGTATTTCTTTTGTTTGTGGGTATAATTATGTGCAAGTGTTGGGATTTCACGATAGAATTGCTTGTATGTATTCACTATCTTTCTCCTCCTTTGAAGGAAAATAAAAAAAATCAACATGCCTGAATGCACAGTATATCTGATTGTTGTTCATTTGCTTCATCTTTATCATTAGCAGAAATTTTAGATCGAGAGTGTTAGATTTAGATTTCCTGAATAAGGCGTTGTGGTGGTTTTGCGTTTCTGTTTGATCATCGTAGTGTGTGTGTCCGGGGCTGTCTGATTGTGTTGCCGGTGTCGTGGTCAGAATGACAGCTGGCGAGGTAGCCGGGGTCCCTGAGGTCGTTGTCCGGGGTGTCGTCTGTCCATGTGACGCGTCGTGGCTGGCGGCTGGACCGCGGGGTCGGGGTCTGGGTCGTCAGGGCCTGCAGTTGCTGTCTGTTCCGCCGGTACCGTCCTCCATTGGGGGTTTGGACAGTGTAGGACCAGGTCGCGCTTCTCCATGACGTTGGCTGGGGACCAGGTGCCGTCCTGGCTTTGGACCAAAACTTTCTGCCCGACTTTGAGTGGGGGCAGATCTCTGGCACTGCGGTCGTAGTACTCCTTCTGCTTCCGTTGACGGGTCTTCAGGGCTTCTCGCGTCTTCTGGTGTTCCAAAGATATGGAGGGGAGGGACGGGAGGTTGGACCGATGTGCTTGTGCGGGAATAGAGGAGCTCAGCAGGGGACGGTAGGGCGTCGTTGATGGGGGTCGACCGGAGACAAAGCAAAGCCATGTCTGGATCGCTGCTGCTCTGTTTGCTTTGAGTAGGGTCTTCTTGACTGTCTGGACCATTCTCTCCGCAAAGCGATTGGATTTTGGGTATTTGGGGGAAGAGGTAGTGTGTACAAAGTTCCATTCTGATGCGAATTTCGCAAAGTCCTGTGAAGCATACTGGGGTCCATTGTCTGATATGACTTTCCTGGGAATGCCATGCTCTCCAAATATCTGCTTCATGGCGCTAACCACTGAGGCGCTGGTTGCCTGCAAGGGCAGTCGTCTGACGAATGGAAGCTTCGAGAAGTAGTCTGCCACCAGCAGATGTTCTCTTTCGTCCAAGTAGAACAGGTCTGTGCCGACCACCTGCCATGGCCGGTCTGGAACGTCGTGTGGCATGAGATTTTAGAGGCATCGACCTGGATTGTTGTGGGCTTGTCGACATCAAAGTATGCCAGTGTTGCCTCTATGCATATGATGGTTTTGACGTCATCAAAGGCTTTCTGCAGGCTGCTGTTCCAATCAAATGTCGCAGTTTTCTTCGTCAGTGCTCGAAGAGGGGCTGTCTTCTCAGCAAGATTGGGAATGAATGGAGAGAGAAATTGGATGATACTAAGGATGCGCTGTACTTCTGTCACCGAAGTTGGGGCTGGCAGCGAATTTATCTCTTCGCATTTTGCTGGATCAGGGTGGACTCCCTGAGAGTCATAGATCATTCCGAAGAACTTGATTTGGCTTGTCTTTATGTGGCATTTCTCTGCATTGAATATGAGTCCAGAGTTTCTGGCAACCTTCATGAGATTGTGGAGATTTCTATCATGGTCAGCTTCGTCTTTCCCGTGGACGATGATGTCGTCTGTGATGCCGATGGTGCCGGGGCACTGGACAAGGATTCTGTCCATGGCTTGCTGGAAGGCGTCTTGGCTGACGTTCAGGCCGAATGGAAGGCGCTTGAAGCGAAATCTCCCTATAGGGCTGTTGAAGGCTGTGAGCTTCGATGACTCCTCATCGAGCTTGATGGACCAATACCCGTGTTTGGCATCGAGCTTGCTGAAAATCCTGGAGCCGCTGAGCCCATTGGTGATTTCTTCGATTGTCGGCGTTTTGGGGTGTGTCCGTTTGATGCACTTGTTAAGTGATCTGGGATCCAGGCACACGCGAAGGCCGCCACTGCTTTTCCTGCTAAATGCTAGCGACGTTGACCCACTCCGTTGGCCCTGTGACCTGCGCGATGATGTCAAGGTCCTCCATCTTTTTCAGCTCAGACTTGATTTCGCCCAGGAGTTGAATCGGGTACTTGCGTGGGGGTTGGATGACAGGTTTGGAGTCTTGCTCTAGAGATATGTGCAGTTCTCCTTCAAAGTCTCCAATACCCTCGAACCTATCAGGGTATGCAGTCTGTAGGTCTTTTGCGCTCAAGATGGGCTTAGTTTCATCTTGCACGGGCGGTTTTGCGTTACGGCACAGTGTACTGTCACCAACTGCAGTACTCTGCAGCTTGGTAATCCCAGGATTGCCAGACCGTCGCTGTCAGTGACGAAGAACTCAGCTTCGTGCCAGTCTGCTTTGTGTTTGCAGCGAAGCTTAATGACGCCGTGCTGTTTGATGACGGTGCCATTGTATGCATGAAGGATTGTTCTTCTGGGCGTCGTTGTCCTTTTGCTGGGAAGCCCTCTGCGTCCAGCTTCTCTGGAAACATTCCTGCGAAACGTTCTTAGTGGGAGGATGTTCCCCTGTGCTCCTGTGTCCACCTTAACGCGCAGTTTGACTGGTTGATTATAGTCAACGACGATTTTGGTGTATATTTCGTCTCGATTGTCGTCCATTGCTTTTTCAATGCTTGAAAAGTCTAGGAAATCCATGTCGTCGGTGATATCATCGATCTGGTCATCGTAGACAGCGTTGATGCGCTTGCGTTGTCTACTTTTGTCGCCCTTGTGTCGACTTGAGGATCTGCCTCTGTGTCCGTCTCCATGCCCTTGCCGATGCTCGGTTCGATGCGAAGACTTGGCTCTTCCTTCTGTAGTCGATCTGCAGACTTCTTGCCAGTGGTTCGTTTTTCCCCGCACCTGTAGCATTCTGCGCCATACGCTGGACATTTTCTAGGTGGGTGTCTTGTACCACAATTTCCGCACGTTTGTTTTGCTTTGACTGCGTCAATATTTGCTGCTGCTGCTGCACTGTCACCACCCATTAGCTTCTTCATCTGACTCATGTAGCTGCCGTAGCCTCGTGCGATTTAGCAATAGCTAGAGCTTGATTTAGAGTCAATGTAGTGTCTTTGGACAGCAAGTCTCTCTGGACGGCAGACTGATTCGTGCTGGATATCAGCTGTTCCAGCACTCTCTCTTCAGCCTGATCTGCTTGGTATCTACATTTCTGAATTTTGGATCTGCAGCGCGTCAAAATCTTCTACTGTTTCAGATTCTTTTTGTCTCAGTCTTTGAAGCTCTAGCCTTTGTATACGAAAGTTCTCTTGCGGCTGCAGAAGATCCAGTCTCTCCCATATGTTGTTTGGTTCCTCGAGCTGTTCTTGTGTCAACTCCCAGGTGTTGAAGAGTCTTAATCCTTCTGTCCCTAACCAGAGAATGATGTGGTTGTGCTGCTTTTTAGGATCAGTGTTTTTCACTTCAAACCACATTGTGCACATCTGTCTGAAGTCTCTGAGTGCTTGTGCGCGGTCGCCGTGCGACCAGTCCATCTTAGGATTGGGCAAGTTGTCAGCCATAGTGGTTGTGTGTGGTAAAATATGAAAAGATACCACTTACCTGATTGGTGATGAGTATATGACAAACAGGCACAGGTATTATACCAGCACAGAGTAATCCAATTTTGAATCAATGTCACATATGTCCAATCAGGCACTGTAAATCCGTTGGTCGAATTTAATAGTCTATGGCACAGTTGTGTCAGTCTGAAATCACTATTGTATGATTTTATATCACTACTAGGCTGGGTTCTTATTATAAGTTTACTGCCTTAAAGTGAAAACACAGATAGGGATGTGAACAGACTAACAGACAACTCGATAGGATATAATATAGTTTATTCAGAGACTCGTGTACATAGATGTATACATGAACAAGGCCTATCTAAAAGTGCAGGAAAGTCAGTCTCCCTTCCAGACACTGGTCGGACAGTTCCCACGCTTGCAGGCGAATGGTGCCAGAATGAATGAGGCCAAGGTCATAGGCTGCATGCGTTAGTTTTAGGCGAGTGCAGGGGATGGACAGTAAGGGAGGGGGTAGATCAAGATGGGGATCCTTGTTGGCTTAGGGGTACTGTCCTTCAGTCTTTATTATGCTAGTATTAATAATACTTGACACACTGAGGGTCATCAGGTGAGGTTTACATCTATGTTATATATCTTGCTGTTTTTCCTTGTGGCAACTCCTCCGAGGTTGAGTTGACAGCTATGTTGGTCTTTGTGGCTGTGGAGTTATTGTTTGTATTGTGTGACCAGATATTAGTTCACTACTGATGGTACTGTTGGTGGGAGTGTTTGTTGTCTTTGATGCCGTGGCAGTGACTGAATAAGCTACCTGTGCTTTTTTTTGTTTTTGTTTTTTAATGTACTCTGCTGGTTTGGATTGGGAAGTGACCACCAAAGTGAAGATTCCTTGTACATCTCTCTGTGTGCCTGTGGTTGCCAATCTAGTGATGTGAAGAAATATCTACATATATATATACATATGTATATATGCATGTATTTATATACATATGCATATACATATATACATACAGATTTGTATATATAGACATGTGAATATATACATACATATATGTATATATATACATGTGAATATATATATATATATATATATATATATATATATATATATATATATATATATATATATATATATATATATATATATATATATATATATAATTGGTGCTCCACCACGAAATGAGTCGCTTAGCACATTACCCAATTTTGCCCTAGGAGCCTTTAAAGGCAGGTGGGGGTCAAGCTGTCAATTTTAAGATTTTGATTGATTATTAAACTATATCTGTTTATCTACCTTATAATGAAATATCAAGGCATAATTTTTATTCCTTTTGCTTTTAAATGTGTTTTGAAAATACCCATGCACTCATTCTGATAACCTGTTACTAAAATAAACTTGCCTGTTTCTCATTTTGTTACATCCCGCAGTCTATCATTTCAATTTGTAATAATGTGGCACAGAATTGTCCATTTTCAATCTGTTTTTTGTATTTGATAGCCACTTTATTGCACATTAATAACATGTCAATAACTAAAAATTGACCTCTGGTGCACTCCGTCTCATTATGTGGTGGAGCGTCACACACACACACACACACACACACACACACACACACACACACACACACACACACACACACACACACACACACACACACACACACACACACACATATAATATATATATATATATATATATATATATATATATATATATATATATATATATATATATATATACACACACACACATACATGTATTGTTTAGATGGGTGCCACTTGTGACATATGCATTATACATACATACATACATACATACATACATACATATAGTGTATAATATGTGTGTATATTATATATATATATATATATATATATATATATATATATATATATATATATATATATATATATATATATATATATTATAACCTGTATTGTTTAGATGGGTGCCACTTGTGACTTATTTGGTGCCAGAGAACAGATAGACTTCATCTTCAGTGTGTTTTTGTTTTTGTTTTTCTGTTGTTGTTGTTTTTTGTGTTTTTTTTTTTATAAATTGTGTTTGTTTGGATTGACCCCTTTGGTGACTGATGGTGACATATCAGAGGATTGACACCTTTGGTGACTGATGGTGACATATCAGAGGATTGACACCTTTGGTGACTGATGGTGACACATCAGAGGATTGACACCTTTGGTGACTGATGGTGACATACCAGAGAATTGACACCTTTGGTGACTAATGGTGACATACCAGAGGATTAACACCTTTGGTGACTGATGGTGACACATCAGAGGATTGACATCTTTGGTGACTAATGGTGACACATCAGAGGATTGACACCTTTGGTGACTGATGGTGACACATCAGAGGATTAACACCTTTGGTGACTGATGGTGACACATCAGAGGATTGACACCTTTGGTGACTGATGGTGACACATCAGAGGATTAACACCTTTGGTGACGGTGACTCAGAGGATTGACACTTGTGATGATGGACACATCGAGGATTGACACCTTTGGTGACTGATGGTGACACATCAGAGGATTGACACCTTTGGTGACTGATGGTGACACATCAGAGGATTGACACCTTTGGTGACTGATGGTGACACATCAGAGGATTGACACCTTTGGTGACAGAGACAAGCTGGCAGAAATAGCCTGAAGCTATACTTCAGTCTGCAAAGTTATTTGCAAATGTACTGTTAAGATGACTCAACCACCAGATCCCAGAGTCTTGGGGCTTGTAAATCTACCCCAGCTCCAAAAAGCCACCGAAATGCAATGGAGGAGCTGAAAATCTACTCTGTGCAACAATCAGCTCGGCAACTGCTGACGAAAATTACAAGCTGACCAAAAGACCAGCACCATCTGTAGATGCCATGAGTGCCATCAACCAATTAAAAGATATCATATGTGCACTATGTGGGCGCATCTCAACACTCAAGTGTAGGTCCATATGCTGAAAAAAACAAAAAACATCTTGCAAATACAGGGGGTGGGATAGCTAAGTGGTCAGAGCCTCGCTTTCCCCCAAGTCAAGTTAAGTAGCCTTGAGCATGGTTACCAGTTGGATGGGTGACCCTTTGCGCACCTTGGCTTCAGTGCAGTCCCCCAGTCCACCCAGCTATAAATAGGTACCTGCCCATTTTAGGGTCAGGGAAGGTAAAGCAGCACGGTGAGGAAATGGGCGCTGCCCTCAATGTGCTGGCCCCTAGAGAAGCTGAGGTCTCTGATGCCTCCCTCCCCTAAGACCACACAGATTATGGGATGCCTTTACCTTTTTACCTTGCAAATACATCGGCTAGATCTAACACTGTAGCAAGTGTGGAACTCAAAGGACAGTTTGTTCTGTGGCTCTGGCCCAGCAAATAAGGTTAGATCTTGCCTTTAGCTTTCCTACACAGATGTTAGTAAGCCAAAGTCAGCCCAGGCAGTTGCACGAACAGTAACCAAGCCAGCTGTTGTGTTAAAGTCTGTCCCGAGCCTAAGGCTCATCAGGCCGGTGCTTATCCCGGTTTCTGTGGCGTTAAGCCACTGAGAGTCATAGACTCCCCCCTGGATAGGACCCAGTCTATGGCAGGGTTAACCCCCAACACAAGGTTGGTACCCCTTTTACACCTGGGTGGGGTGAGAAAATAGCCATAAAGTGCCTTTTCCAAGGGCACAACGCCATAGCCGAAAGCTGGGATCAACCTGCAACCTTTAGATTACGAGTACAACGCCCTAACCACTAGACTACAGAGGCAGCTAGCTGTTGTGTTGTTAGAGATTTTTTTTCCTTGATGTTATCTCTGAAAAGGGCGGTGACTAGATGTAAAAAAGCACACGAGTGCTTATCTATTATTCTCGAATAAAAGAATTTGCCTTGCCTTGCCTTCTCTCTCTCTCTCTCTCTCTTCTCTCTCTCTCTCTCTCTCTCTCTCTCTCTCTCTCTCTCTCTCTCTCTCTCTCTCTCTCTCTCTCTCTCTCTCTCTCTCTCTCTCTCTCTCTCTCTCTCTCTCTCTCTCTTTTTGCCTGGGTTCCAAAATTTCTCCTTACCTATTTTGCCTATTGGTTTATCCACTCCTTTAGTTCATTTTGTTTTTGTTTTTAGTTTGGTCTTTCCTACTGGTGGTGGGAAATATATCAGTTCTGTTCCCCTGTTCACCAGTGTTAGGTGATGCCTGTGTGTTGTAGGGGATAAACCCAGATGTTCCATCTGGAACATTAAAGGCCTGTGTGAATTTATGCAGAGGTTCGAGGGTTGTGAGTGTGTTGAAACTGGTATAGCGGTTTTGACTTTGGGAGCTGTTGTGCAGATTCTGGAATAAATGGGTTGTTGCTGGATGACATTGTAGGTTGATTTGTAGCCTCTCAGTGAATATTGTCTTTTATGTTTGAGTAAAACTGTTGGGTTATTGTAGGATAAATGTTCTTAGATACTGATTTTGACTGTTGTCAGCATTATAAAGTGATAGGTGGGAAGAGTTTCTTTTAATTATCCCATGAGGGCATGACAATGGGATGATGGTTACCATGGAGTATTTTACATGGCTTTAGCTCAGCTTCGAGGAATGAGTGAATGAATGGATAAATGAATGAATGGATAAATGAATGAATGGATAAATGAATGAATAATCTTTATTTTTCAAGGGTATTGCATACTTTTTTCATCTGGCCCTTGCCCTGATTAGGGATATAGCATTAAAAAACCCTAAAAAGGTGAGGAAGGAGGGTGAGGGTGGCATGGCTTTATGTCAGCCATGACAGGGTGGGGGAGGAGAATGGTGGGTGTCACAGATGGTTGTGATGGGATATTTGACCTGTGTCTAGCTCCTCTATTAGATATCTGTATCTTAGATGACTGTAGGCCTATAGTATGTCGGAATTTTCATGTCTGTGTGGGTTAACATGTCCGCATTTTCTATGTCTGTGAAGTATGTCTGTATTAACATGTCTGTCTGGGTTAACATGTCTGTATTTCAGATGTCTGTGAAGTATGTCTGTATTAACATGTCTGTCTGGGTTAACATGTCTGTATTTCAGATGTCTGTGAAGTATGTCTGTATTAACATGTCTGGGTTAACATGTCTGTATTTCAGATGTCTGTGAAGTATGTCTGTATTAACATGTCTGGGTTAGCATGTCTGTATTTCAGATGTCTGTGAAGTATGTCTGTATTAACATGTCTGTCTGGGTTAACATGTCTGTATTTCAGATGTCTGTGAAGTATGTCTGTATTAACATGTCTGGGTTAACATGTCTGTATTTCAGATGTCTGTGAAGTATGTCTGTATTAACATGTCTGTCTGGGTTAACATGTCTGTATTTCAGATGTCTGTGAAGTATGTCTGTATTAACATGTCTGTCTGGGTTAACATGTCTGTATTTCAGATGTCTGTGAAGTATGTCTGTATTAACATGTCTGTCTGGGTTAACATGTCTGTATTTCAGATGTCTGTGAAGTATGTCTGTATTAACATGTCTGGGTTAACATGTCTGTATTTCAGATGTCTGTGAAGTATGTCTGTATTAACATGTCTGTCTGGGTTAACATGTCTGTATTTCAGATGTCTGTGAAGTATGTCTGTATTAACATGTCTGTCTGGGTTAACATGTCTGTATTTCAGATGTCTGTGAAGTATGTCTGTATTAACATGTCTGTCTGGGTTAAACATGTCTGTATTTCAGATGTCTGTGAAGTATGTCTGTATTAACATGTCTGTCTGGGTTAACATGTCTGTATTTCAGATGTCTGTGAAGTATGTCTGTATTAACATGTCTGGGTTAACATGTCTGTATTGCAGATGTCTGTGAAGTATGTCTGTATTAACATGTCTGTCTGGGTTAACATGTCTGTATTGCAGATGTCTGTGAAGTATGTCTGTATTAACATGTCTGTCTGGGTTAACATGTCTGTATTTCAGATGTCTGTGAAGTATGTCTGTATTAACATGTCTGTCTGGTTAACATGTCTGTATTCAGCGTGCTTGAAGTATGTTGGCTTTAATGTCGTCTGGGTTAACATGTCCTGATTAGATGTCTGGCAAGGATTACCTGTATTAACATGTCTGTGGGTTAACATTCTGTGGGTGCTGATAAGCCTAGTCGTTTAACCAAGGTACATGTCGGTGTAAAGCTGGATTCCGATTCTGTGAAGAGTCACTAACATGATCAGTCGGGTTGTTGTAGGTATTTTTCGCTTGTTGTGATATTGTATAACAGTCTGCTGGTTAACAACATGCTTATTCAGATGTCTGTGAATAGTTTGCTATTAACATGTCGTTCTGGTTAACATGTCTGTATTCGATGTCTCTGGATTGTCTTATACATTCCTCTGGGTTACATGTCTGTATTTCGATGTCTGTGAAGTGTCTGTATTAACATGTCTGGGTTACATGTCTGTATTTCAGATGTCTGTGAAGTATGTCTGTATTCATTCTGCTCTGGGTTCAAATTTCTCTTATTCTATTTGCTTTGGTTATATCTTGTATATTTGTTTTGTTTGGTTGGTCTTCCGTCGTGTTTTAGATGTCTTCTGTTCCTGTTCACATGTTGGTGATCTGGTTTAACAGTCTCAGATTTCATGTCTTGAAGCTGTTGTTATGCAAATGTTCGTCTGGGTTTAACTGGTCTGAAATTGCAGGGTCTTGTGAAGAGCTGTATTAACATGTTTGCTGAGGTAATGTCTGTATTCAGATGTCTGTGAAGTATGCCCTGTATTAAATTGTCTGTTGGTTTAACAGTAATTTTCGATTGTGGAAAGTTTCTTGTATTATTCTGTTGGTTAACATGTCGATTTGCAAGAGTCTTATATCATGTGTATACATGTGAGGTTAACATGGTCTTAATTCTTAGTACTGTGAGAATGAGTTGTATTAACAGTCTGCTGGGTTAACATGTCTGTATTTAATGATTGAATGAATATTGTATTTAAGTATTGTCTGTCTTGTTAACATGTCTGTATTGATAGTGCTGTGAAGTATGTCTTAAAAGTGTTGAGTGGGTTAAGGCATCGTATTTCAGTCTGTGAAGTATGCTGGAATTTACGTACTGTCTGGGTTACATGTCTGTTTGCAGATGTCTGTATAATTGATATTACAGTCACTATAATATAGCGTATATCTTGATAAATCTGTGTATTAAATAGAAAACATTAGTAGTAAACTAGCAAAAATTTAATAACAGTTTTACTGGTTCTGTATTCTGGACACTGGCTCTGTCACTGTTGTCGTGTCTGTATGAATGATAGTTCATTATTTAGATCGTTTTAGGTAGGGTTTTTTTAATTTGGTATTATGCAGGCCTCTGTTTGTGTTCTGATACTGAGATCAAATACCCTTGTGTAATAGGACAACCTGTAATCTAACTACCACAATTCCGTGTACTGATCCCAATCCATTCAGGTTACTTGGGTCTCACCCATCCAGCCCCTACTTCTCAAATATCTTTTTTTGTGCCAACTTTCAATATCTTCTCAATTCAATTCGAACTTTATCTTAGTACAAAAAAAGGAAAATTTTATTTTTTTTTATTATTTAACCACTTTATGTCACAGCAGATCACTGCATGAAATTCAGGTGGGCTGCCCTCCACCATAGATTTGCCACAAGTGCAGGCCTACCCTTTATTTATTTTTTAAATATGTATACACAGCCCCAAGCCACCCTAGGGACTCCAACTCCCCGATTTTTCCTCAGGGATGGTGTCTAAACACACACCTATGTGCATGCTGGTTTTTCTTTTTTAATTTTGTCATTCGCTCCTACCAGCACACATGTTGCTGATCTTCCAAAAGGGGGAACAGGTTTTAACATGTGTGCAAGATGTTCTGCATGGGTTTGCAAGGGGCCTCAGTTTATAGTCTCATCTGAATGGCCAAAATTCTGCCTAAAACTGACAAACTGCTGTGCCTGTTTCCCTGCATCCATAGAGACGATGTAAACAAGATGGCGACTAGTGAATGTTCAGCTAATCAGAATCCTGGATTCATTCTCATGACTGGTTAGACCCAATCACCAGTCTGCAAACTGCTTTCTAGTAACACACTTTCTGCTTCCACTCTTGCAGTGATGTCATATGAATAGAAATAGAAAACCTTGACCTTTCAAACGCGGGTTGCAATCCACAGTTAGTAGAAGCAAAATCATTGTTACTTGGGAAGAAAACAACGAATTTTGTGAAATCAGTTTGATTTTTTTTTTTATTAGGCCACCTACTTTAAAAAAAAAAGAAGTATAATTAACATATTTTTTTAGGCAAGTTAGGAGCAAATTTGCCATTAGAAGTGTTTGTAGAACATTCTTTTTGCAAACTTTACAATAATCCCCAAACACATTTTGTAGAGATTTTTCATTAAAATTGTACACCTAGTCCCCACTTAAACATACTGTACTAAATGTTGGTATTTTTATATGGCTGTACTTTAGTCATTTTATCTGTGTGATATAAATTGTTGGTATCTTTAGATGGCTGTATTATAGCTATTTTATATGTGTGGTTTAAATGTTGGTATTTTTAGATGGCTGTATTTTAGTAGTTTTATATGTGATTTAAATGTTGGTATTTTTAGTTATCTGTATTTTAGCTGTTTATTTGTGTGGTTTAAATGTTGGTATTTTACATGGCTGTAATTAGACATTTTATCATGTGTAGTTTAAATCCATGGATGGGTGGTCTGGAGGTAATGGCCTGATTAGAAAGGAAAAGAAAAAAAATGATAGTCACTGAACTTGTGGCAACCATGCTCTCCTGGAGAGAGAAGCCTCAATTTCTCACAGAGAAATCTGCTGTGACAAGTGGTATAAAACAAAAATAAAGTAAATGAAAAATAAATACTTGTATTGGTATGGTTTCAAATTGGTGTTTTTAGACATTTTATAGGTATAGATTAATTGTTGGTAGTTTTAGACATTTTATGGTATGGTTTAAATGTTGTAGTTTTCGACATTTTTATGTATGGTTATAATGTGGGTAGTTAGACCTTTGATCAGTATGGTTTAAATGTTGGTAGTTTTAGACTTTGTTGCTATGGTTTAAATGTTGGTGTTTTAATCATTTTTGTCCCTAATGGTTTAAATGTTGGTAGTTTTTAGACATTTTATGAGTATGGTTTAAATGTTGGTAGTTTTAGACATTTTATTGGTAATGGTTTAAATGTTGGTAGTTTTAGACATTTTATTGGTATGGTTTAAATGTTGGTGTTTTTAGACATTTTATGGTTATGGTTTAAGTGTCTAGTTTTCGACATTTTATTTGTATGGTTTAAATGTTGGTAGTTTTAGACATTCTATCATGTATGGTTTAAATGTTGATAGTTTTAGACATTTTATTAGTATGGTTTAAATGTTGGTGTTTTTAGCCATTTTATTGGAATGGTTTAATATTGGTAGTTTTAGATATTTTATGGTACGATTTAGATGTATGTAGTTTTCAACATTTTTATTGGTATGGTTTAAATGTTGGTAATTTTAGACATTTTATTGGTATGGTTTAAATGTTGGTAGTTTCAGACCTTTTATCACTATGATTTAAATGTTGATAGTTTTAGATATCTTATTGGTATGGTTTCAATGTTGGGAGTTTTTAGACATTTTATTGGTATGGTTTAAATGTTGGTAGTTTTAGACATTCTATCTGTAGGTTTAAATGTTGGTAGTTTGAGACATTTTATTTTAGACCTTTTATCAGTATGGTTTAAATGTTGATAGTGTTAGACATTTATTGGTATGGTTTCAATGTTGGTGTTTTAGACATTTTATCATATGGTTTAAGTGTTGGTAGTTTTCGACATTTTATTATGTATGGTTTAAATGTTGGTAGTTTTAGACCTTTGATCAGTATGGTTTAAATGTTGTAGTTTTAGACCTTTGATCAGTATGGTTTAAATGTTGGTGTTTTTAACCATTTTATGGGTAATGGTTTAAATGTTGGTAGTTTTAGCATTTTATGGATGGTTTAAATGTTGGTAGTTTTAGACCATTTGATCAGTATGGTTTAAATATGGTAGTTTTAGACATTTTATGGTAAGGTTTAAATGTTGTGGTTTTTAGACATTTTATCCATATGTTTAAATGTTGTATTTTAGACATTTTATCAGTATTGTTTACATGTCAGTAGTTTTAGACATTTCATTGTTATGGTTAATGTTGATAGCTTTAGACATTTTATGGGTATAGTTTAAATGTTTTTTAGACATTTTATCAGTATGGTTTAAATGTTGGTAGTTTCAGACATTGTATTGGTATGGTTTAAATATTGGTAGTTTTAGACATTTTATCTGTATGGTTTAAATATTGGTAGTTTTAAACATGTTATTTACAGTTTAAAAGTTGGTACTTTTAGACCTTTTATTACTATGGTTTAAATGTTAATAGTTTTAGACATTTTTTGGTATGGTTTCAATGTTGGTGTTTTTAGACATTTTATGGGTATGGTTTAAATGTCTGTAGTTTTAGACATTTTATGGGTATGGTTTAAGTGTTGGTAGTTTTAGTCATTTTATCCTTATGGTTTAAATGTTGGTAGTTTTAGACCTTTGATCAGTATGGTTTAAATGTTGATAGTTTTAGACCGTTGATCAGTATGGTTTAAATGTTGTGCTTTTAACCATTTTATGGGTAATGGTTTAAACATTGGTTGTTTTAGCCAATTTATTGGTAGGGTTGAAATGTTGGTATTTTTTATATATTTTTTAAATTGTATACCACTTTTGTCACAGCAGATTTCTCTGCATTGGGGCTGCTCCCCCCCCCCCCCCCCTCCCCCAGGGCGTTTCCACAAGTGCAGTGCCTACCCATTATTACTATTTTCATCAGGGATGTTGTCTAAACAAGATACCTGTGTGCATTCTGGTTTAAAAAAAACAAACGCCATCCCTCCTACTGACACACTATGACTGCACAAGATGTTTTGCATGCATTCTCACACTGCCTGGGTTTTTAGTCTCATCCCAATGACTGACATTCAGTTTGATTTTTTCATCAAACTGGGAAGAAAGGGTAGGCTGGTGGAACCCAGAAACTCAGGTTTACATATTGGCAGGTGAACATCTTAACCATCCTGCAACCGTCCTTCCACACCTTTGATGGTATGATTTAAATGTGGTAGTATCAGTATGACTTAAATATGGTACTTTTAGACATTTTATTGGTATGGTTTAAATGTTGGTGTTTTTAGAAATTTTATATTCCTAAGGTTTAAATGTTGGTAGTTTTAGACATTTTATTCTCAAGGTTTAAATGTTGATAGCTTTTACATTTTATTGGTATGGTTTACATGTCAGTAGTTTTAGACATTTCATTGGTATGGTTTAAATGTTGGTAATTTTTACATTTTATTGGTCTTGTTTAAATGTTGGTGTTTTTAACCATTTTATTGGTACTGTTAAATGCTGGTAGTTTTAGACATTTGATCTATGGTATGTGATATTTAGACATTTTATGCTATGGTTTCAATCTTGGTGTTTTTGACATTTTATTGGTATGGTTTAAATGTTGGTAGTTTTAGACCTTTTATGAGTATGGTTTAATGTTGGTAGTTTTAAGCCATTTTATTGGTATGGTTTAAATGTTGGTAATTTTGCCATTTTATTGTATCCTTTAAATGTTGGTGTTTTTAACCATTGTATTGGTACCCTTTAAATGTTGGTAGTTTTAGCCAATTTTATCAGTATGGTTAAATGTTGGTAGTTTTAGCCATTTTATCAGTATGGTTTCAATCTTGGGTGTTTTTGACATTTTATTGATATGGTTTCAATGTTGGTAGGTTTAGACATTTTATTGGTATGGTTTAAATGTTGGAAGTTTTAGACATTTTATGGGTATGGTTTAAATGTTGGAAGTTTTAGACATTTTATTACTATGGTTTAAATGTTGATAGTTTCAGTCCTTTGATCAGTATGGTTTAAATGTTTGTAGTTTTAGTCATTTTATTGGTAGGGTTTAAATGTAGCTAGTTTCTATTTTATTTTATACCACTTTATGTCACAGCAGATTTCTCTGCCTGAAATTTGGGCTGCTCTCCCTGGAGCATTTTTTTTCTCATCAGGGATGGTGTCTAAACAGGATACTTGTGTGCATGCTGTTTAAAAAAAAAAAAAATTGTCATCTGCCTACAGGCACACCATGGCCTGCTCTTCAGAAAGGCGGAATGGGGTTTTAACATGTGCCAAGGTGTTCTGCATGTTTTCGCACACATGTGCCAAGATGTTCTATATGCGTTCGCACATGGGGCCTCAGTTTATAGTCTCATCCAATGACTGACATTCAGTTCAATTTTTTCATCAAACTGGGAAGAAAGGGCAAGGCTGGGTACAAACCCAGACCCCACCTGTACATATTGGCAGGTGAACGTCTTAACCATCCTGCCACCATCCATTCCACACTTTTGATGGTATGGTTGAAATGTTGGTAGTATCAGTATGGTTTAAATGTTGGTAGTTTTTAGACATTTTATTGGTATGGTTTAAATTTTGGTGTTTTTAGACATTTTATTCTCAAGGTTTAAATGTTGGTAGTTTTTAGACATTTTATTGGTATGGTTCAAATATTGGTAGTTTTAGCCATTTTATCAGTATGGTTTAAATGTTGGTAGTTTTTAGACATTTTATTGGTATAGTTTACATGTCGGTAGTTTTAGACATTTCATTGGTATGTTTGGTAGTTTTAAACATTTTATCAGTATGGTTTAAATGTTGATAGTTTTAGACATTTTATTGATATGGTTTCAATATTGGGTTTTTTGTTGTTGCTTTTTTTAGACATTTTGTTGGTAGGTTTAAATGTTGGTAGTTTTAGACATTTGATCAGTATGTTATGTTTACTATTGGTATGGTTTCAATCTTGGGTGTTTTCCTACATTTTATTGGTATGGTTTAAATGTTGGTAGTTTTAGCCATTTTATCTGTATAGTTTAAATGCTGGTAGTTTTAGACATTTTATTGGTATGATTTAAATGTTGCTAGTTTTAGACATTTTATGAGTATGGTTTAAATGTTGGTAGATTTAGACATTTTATCAGTTATGGTTTAAATGTTGGTAGTTTTCGTTTTAGGCATTTTATCAGTATTGTTTAAATGTTGGTGTTTTTAACCATTTTATCAGTATGGTTTAAATGTTTGTAGTTTTAGCCATTTTATCAGTATGGTTTAAATGTTGGTAGTTTGACACTTTATTGGTATGGTTTCAATCTTGGGTGTTTTAGGACATTTTATTACTATGGTTTAAATGTTGGTAGTTGTAGACCTTTGATCAGTATGGTTTTTAATGTTGATAGTTTTAGACCTTTGATCAGTATGGTTTTAAGGTTGATAGTTCTAGACCTTTGATCAGTATGGTTTAAATGTTTGTAGTTTTAGTGATTTTATTGGCAAGGAATGTTGGTAGTTTTTATGTTATTTTATACCACTTTGTCACAGCAGATTTCTCTGGTGAAATTTCGGGTTGCTCTCCCCGGGGGAGTGCATTGCCAGAAGTGCAGCGCCTACCCATTATTTTTTTTTTTCATCAGGGATGGTGTCCAAACATGACACCTGTGTGCATGCTGTTTAAAAAAAAAAAAAATTGTCATCCGCCTACCCAGGATTTTAACATGTGCCAAGATGTTCTGCATGCCTTTGGGGTCTTGGTTTCTAGTCTCATCCAAATGACCGACATTCAGTTCAATTTTTTCATCAAACTGGGAAGAAAGGGCGAGGCTGGGTACGAACCCAGAAACCTGTTTACATATTGGCAGGTGAACGTCTTAACCATCCTGCCACCATCCATTCCACACTTTTGATGGTATGGTTGAAATGTTGGTAGTATCAGTATGGTTTAAATGTTGGTAGTTTTAGACATTTTTATCCCTATGGTTTTAAATGTTGGTATTTTAAACATTTTATTGGTATGGTTTAAATGTTGGTGATTTTAGACATTTTATTGGTATGGTTTAAATGTTGGTAGTTTTAGTTTTAGACAGTTTATCGGTATGGTTTAAATGCTGGTGTTTTTAACCATTTTATCAGTATGGTTTAAATGTTGGTAGTTTTGGCCGTTTTATCAGTATGGTTTCAAGTTTTATCCATTTTATCAGTATGGTTTAAATATTGGTAGGTCTAGACATTTTATCCGTATGGTTTAAATGTTGGTAGGTTTAGACATTTTATTCGTATGGTTTAAATGCTGGTAGTTTCAGACATTTTACCAGTATGGTTTAAATGTTGGTAGTTTTAGACATTTCATTGGTATGGTTTAGATATTGGTGTTCGTTTATGGCTGCTTTTAGCCATTTTAAGTGTGCTTTAGAATAAATGTTGGTATTTTTAGATGGCTGTATTTTAGCCATTTTATGCGAGCAATTTAAAAGTACAGTTGGTATTATTAGATGGATGTATTTCATCCCATGCCTCCCCTAAGTTGAAATGTTGCTACCTTCATGGTGAGCAAAAATGGTAAAATACAAGAAATCTCACCCTAGGTAAACCTCAGAGCTCTAGCCGGGAGTTTACTGATCTCATTCTCACATACACAAACTCACGCATCATGTACGCACATATCCCTCAAAAAGACAAAACACATGTTAGGTGTGTGTATGAACCCCCCTCTGTACAGACGCTCACAAAGAAAGCTGTCAACAGTTTTGGAAATGAACAGGTCTAGAGGTGGAAGTGGGGGGGGGGGGGGGGGCTGTGGTTGTTATGACGTTTTATTTCAGAATTTTTCTTGCCTCCCAAGGCAATGTTGCAAGATGTGTGGCCGTGGTTTGATACACACTTGTGCTGCCCACCGCCCCTTCCATCATGGGCAGACACCATCTGCACACAGCAACATCAGTGACACATCAGTCACCACATAACACATAGCATCAGTGACACGTCAGTCACCACATAACAAATCAGTCATCACATAACACAAAGCAACAGTGACATGTCAGTCATCACATAACACACAGCAACATCAGTGATGTGTCAGTCACCAGATAACACACAGCAACATCAGTGACGTGTCAGTCACCACATAACAAATCAGTCATCACATAACACAAAGCAACAGTGACATGTCAGTCATCACATAACACACAGCAACATCAGTGATGTGTCAGTCACCAGATAACACACAGCAACATCAGTGACGCGTCAGTCACCACATAACAAATCAGTCATCACATAACACAAAGCAACAGTGACATGTCAGTCATCACATAACACACAACAACATCAGTGACGCATCAGTCACCAGATAACACACAGCAACATCTGTGATGCGTCAGTCACCAGATAACACACAGCAACATCAGTGACACGTCAGTCACCACATAAATCAGTCATCACATAACACAAAGCAACAGTGACATGTCAGTCATCATATAACACACAGCAACATCAGTGACGCGTCAGTCACCAGATAACACACAGCAACATCTGTGACGCGTCAATCACCAGATAACACACAGCAACATAAGAGATGCGTCAGTCACCAGATAACACACAGCAACATCTGTGACGCATCAGTCACCAGATAACACACAGCAACATCAGTGACACGTCAGTCACCACGTAACGCATTACATCAGTGATGCGTCAGTCATCACATAACACACAGCAACATCAGTGACGCGTCAGTCACCACATAACACACAGCAACATCAGTGACGCGTCAGTCACCAGATAACACACAGCAACATCAGAGACGCGTCAGTCACCACGTAACGCATTACATCAGTTACACATCAGTCATCACACAACACACAGCAACATCAGTGACATGTCTAATCATACTGCACCAGTCTAGAAATAATAAAGGGAGGGAGGGAGGAAGGAAGGAAGGGATATTTTGTGCTTCCAATCTCTCTTATAGGGGTGATTTTCAACTTTTTAAAAAAACTAATACTGAACTTTCTTTTAACCACAGCCAGCGCATACATGCTAATCTTTATCAACTAACCATCGCGAACAAAGATGTCTAAGGCTCTACATGAATACCTGAACTACACGCTACATGAATAACAGAGCAATGACACCAAGCTTTTTAGAGTGAAAATGAGGAACATAAATTACAGTGGATGAGTTCAAGGGAGAGGTGTGACTGACCCCAGGGTTCGCGCTAGGATTTTTTAAAACCGGTACTGCGAGTTACCATTTCAGAGATATCTTGACCAACTCCCCCAAAATCGGTCCGCAGAAAATAAAATCCGGCACGTACTGTGAACAAAACGAAACTATTCAGTGAGGGGGTGGGGGAGGGGGGGGTGTTTGGCAGCAAAACTAAATCTAAATTGAACGCAAATCTCTCAGAGACTTTGACTACCGTGCTGCTGCCACTCGCTTCTTGGGCACGAAGCCACGCAGGAAATGGGATTTTTTTTCTAGCGCCTGTGCCACTGTCTGTGTCAGTCTGTTGTTTTGCACATCATTCGTGTGACTTAGGCCTATATTCTTCTTTCTTGTTTCTATGCTTAGCGCTCATCTAGATCTTTCGTTCAATTTAGATTTTGATTTTGTTTTCGACTCTTCTCTCTCAAAGCAACGCGCAAATTCATAGTCATAGACCCTCCACTTTTTGCTTTTTGTTCAAGTAGGCCATCATGTGCCAGTGGGAACAGATGACATTTACAAAACTGCATACACACGGGGACTGGATGTAAAAAAGTACAGGAGTGCTTTTTCCATTATCCTCGATATGAAAGATTAAAAGTATAAAGAATAAATCAATCTAAGCCCCATTTACTCATTGTGAATGGAAGTCACTGTCATGCCGAGAAGAGCGCGAAGCTCTATTCTTTCACAGTAAAGCTTGCTGTTCTGCGCGCTAGGCTAATGAGGCTGGCGCCAAAGATGTTCGTCGGAAGGGGTGGTAGGAAGGTGTAGGTGCGTAAGCACAGTGCAGGCGCATGACAGACTGTCAGAAAATGTCACTTCAGACTTCTTTTTTTTTTGAGACGGAAATCTAATCGGTCACAGGCAAACAGAATCGTACGCGGTACCGGCTGCTTCGAAAATTTTGGGTATTCCCTGTTCACAATCGGTAAAATACCGGCAATTACCGGTTATCGTGAACCCTGTGACCCCCTCCCCTCCTAACAAGCGAGAGTCAGGACTCTACCCCCTGAAGCTGAAGCCTTTTTTTTTTTAACAGTAAACAAATTTTCCATGAAATGAAAACCTATGTATCATGTGCGAAAATATCAAACACCCTTTTACTGTCTGAAAATATCCACAGTCAAGAAAGAAAAGTGCTGGCAGCATTGTTGTGTGATTAGCCTGAGCAGGAAGTCTGTCAACATGTGTGGGATTGTGAGCATAGGCCGAGGACTTTTTCTCCATAAGGTATAAGGTTCATACAGACATCTCAATCAATCAAAGCTTTCAAAGAGTTCATGACTTTTGAAGACATTCATGTGTGTGATTCATGCAAGATTACAATTGTAGCATATACATACTAATTCTATTATTGACTGCCACCCAAAATAAATTTTTAATACACATGCATTCTCTCCATGTATATCTGGCAACATTCTGTACAGAAACACCACTCTGATAGCTAAACAAATACACATGCAGACAATTTTTTCTATGGATGGCACTGCCCTTGAAATGACATACTTTCCCTGGGGAGAGCAGCCGAACTTCAAACAAAACACTCTGTTGTGACTAACAGAGGTATGCACAGCACTCACCTGCCTTGTAGATCCCATTCAGTAAATCTTGTCTCCTCTCTCTCTGCAGTCTTCAGCTGTCTGCATGTGCCAACCCTGTGACAACACAATGAACACTTTAGTCACTGACAATGCAGCGCATGTATGCACACACACGCACCGATCACACACACGCATATGCGCTTGCACACACACATGCAAAAAACAAAATTTCTTCTATTGTTCCTGCATGTAGAAAGATGCTAATTTCTGACTAAATGAACACCACATTCACCTGTGCATACCTAACTAAATGAACCACACACTCAACAAAATACCAGACTGTCCATTTGTGTTGGTTAGTAAAAACATGACCAACAAAAAAGGAGTGACAGTGGATTGGTGAGATGCCCCTGAATGGGAGAAAATAGCCAACCTCTGACCTTCTCACCTTTCATCTTCCAGTCGCAGGTAAATACACACACATACACACACACACACGCATGCACACACACATATACAGTGCACTTAACTTGTGATGGAGATAGCAGCCTCGTGTCCTATCCCTTCAGTCTTGGTTCACCAGCTCTGTAACACACAGCAGTGAACAGTAGAAACAGTCACCTCACTACATGGATGACGCACCACACGCATGCGCATGCACCCCACACACATGCATGCACACACACACACAAACAGGGGATGGGATAAACTAGTAAGAGAAACATTGCGCTGGTAATTTGACAACCTGAGTTTGATTCCCGTTGCAGGGATTTTTCCCCTGGAGTTAAGATTTTATTTTATTTTATACCACTTTATGTCACAACAGATTTCTCTGCTGAAATTCAGGCTGCTCTCCCCGGGAGAGCGCATGCCACAAGTGCAGTGCCTACCCATCATTTTAAATATTTTTGTTTGTTTTATGTATACACCCCCAATTCTTCAGGGAATGTGTCTAAACACAACACCAGTGTGCATGCATTTTATTATTTTTTTAAAAATAATTTTAGTCACTGTCCTACCAGCACATCAGGCTTGCTCTTCCAAAGGCAGAATTGGGTTTTTAAATGTGCGCAAGATGTTCTGCGTGCGTTTGCACATGGAGCCTTGGTTTATAGTCTCATCTGAATGAACATCCTGCATGGTGAATGCACGGTGCCTCGGTTTACTAGTCTCATCTGATTGAACATCAGTGCTGTCCACTCTCCAAAAAGTCCTTCAGATTAGACTATAAACCTAATCCTGGGGGCAAACACATGCAGAACATCTTGCGTATCGTTAAATCCTGTCCACTTTTCCTAGGAGTCAGCATTGTGGTGCCGGTGGGAACAGATGACAAAAGTTTACAAAACTGCGTACACACGGGACTGGATGTAAAAAGCACACGAATGCTTATTAGCATTATCCTGATATAAAAGAATAAATAAATAAACAATTGCAAATTTAACTGTGCAAACTGCAAATAAACTGTGGAAAGAAGGGACGGATAACTCGTGGTCAGAGCGCTCGCTTTCCCCAAGTCAAGTTAAACAGCATCGCGATGATTGCCAATTGGAATAGTGACCGTTTGCACGCCTTGGCTACAGTACAGTTCCCCAGTTCACCAGCTGTAAATGGGTACCTGCCCTCTTCAGGGTCAGGGAAGGTAAAGCAACAAGGGGGAGGAGATGGGTGCCACCCTCAACATGCTGGCCCCTAGAGAAGCTGAGGTCTCTGACCTCTGAGCCTCGCTCCCTACGACTACACAGGTTATGGGACACCTTTACTGTTACCTACCTAACTGTGCAAAAGAGAAAAGCAAATAGTAGACGCAACAATATTGTGACTAGATTTTTTTCCCCTGTGACTCTTTTTTTCTCTCTTTCTTTTATTCAATTTAACCCAAGTAGCACGGTTCCTGGAATATTCCGGGAATGTGAGGTCTAGACTGTATGGCAGATCCCGGAAAATTCCGGGATGACGTAGGTGGTCATAATTGAAGGTCTCACTTTCGCTTTCAAAGGTCACCCAATGAATGTGAAGGCCATTCTAGGGCCACAGAAATGTTTGAAGGTCGTTCAACAGTCGCAAGCAACAAAGACTTTGATTGGTTTAGAGGGTCTTTTTTTTTTGATCAGTCACAATCATCTTGAACAAAAATAGCGGCAAAGCATTTGCGCCAGAATTACTTGAAGTGTTCTACGGGGTGTTTTGACGAATTGATGGTAAGGAAGAGTTTTAGAGGCTGGATTTGGTTGAATTAAACAATGACAGAGACGGTGAGCTAAGGGATGTGGAATAGTTTTAAAAACTTTGGAAAAACTGATCGCGAGCAGAATGAATCCAGCGGTGCTAAGTTTTGCTGATGCACTTCTTGGCTACTCTGTGATTTATTTATTTATTTATTTATTATTTATTATTTTATATCGAGGATAACAGAATAAGCAATCATGTGCTTTTTTTCATCCGGTCCCCGTGTGTATGCAGTTTTGTAATTATTGTCATCTGTTCCCGCCGGCACACGATGGCCTACTCTTACGAAAAGCGGAACAGGAGTTAACGTGTGCGCAAGATGTTCTGCGTGCGTTCGCACACGGGGCCTCGGTTTAAAGTCTCATCCGAAGGACTTACACATCATACATTGTTTTACTTTATTTTGACGCAACAAGGCTTCAAAATAACTGTTGTTCAGTCATTTCAATATGCTGCTCAGTACTTTGCATTACACGCAATCAAACAATTGTCGTATTTTCGTCATAGAATGCCACCACATTGCACGTGCGTACAACGTGTAAATAATCGTGGTGATATGTCTTTTCTAGTCAATGGTTTTAATAACATTGTATCCATTCATTGGTGTGTGTGTATGTGTACGTTTGTGTGTGTGTGTGTGCATATGAATATGAGTGTTTGGTGACATTTTTAATTGAAGCTATCATATAATGTTTGAACACATATGAAATGTAGCTATCTTGGGTCTTCGATTATGATTCGTATCAATAAGCCTGTCAAAATTATAATTGCCCTTCAGGGATGATTTCAGTGTTTTTGACTTGATTTGAGTTTTCACTGCCATGGCAATTGCGATGGCATCAATCGTTTCATTGGACTCTGATGACTGATAAAGCTACATGAGCTTCTTATTTTTTCAAAACTTATGTCAAGAGATAGTATTTACCGAATCATAACATTTTTGCACCTCAACAACATTGCATATCGTGTTAAATCAATCTGGGGCTCTGACATCACGACAGTGATCGGTAGTACACATGCAATTAAATTTTTTTTTTTTTTTTTTACATTATCATAAACACTACATGCTGCTATAAAATTTCGCATGAGATGACATGCTCTCCCTGGGGAGAGCAGCCTGAATTTCATGCAGAGAACTCTGCTGTGACTGACAGTGGTGTGCA
Source organism: Stramonita haemastoma (assembly GCA_030674155.1). NCBI lineage: Eukaryota > Metazoa > Mollusca > Gastropoda > Neogastropoda > Muricidae > Stramonita > Stramonita haemastoma. The sequence goes on along the minus strand of CM060333.1, from coordinate 44,932,789 downwards.
CAGCGCTCACCTGCCCTGTAGATCCCCATTCAGCAAATCCTGACTCCTCTCTCTGCACAGTCTTCAGCTGTCTGCATGGGCCAACCCTGTGAACACAAAATAAACACTTTAGTCACTGTCAATGCAACACACGCATGCGCACACACACGCACACACATGCATGAATATGCGCGCACACGCACACACACAAACTCACAAGCAAAAAAACAAATTTCCTCTCCTTTTCCTGTATGCAGAAAAATTAAGCTAATTTGAAGTGTAAATGAAAACCACATTCACATGTGCATGCCTAACTAAATGAACACAACACTAAAAAAAAACACTCAGTAATCCCCCCCCCCCCCCCCCCCCCCCCCCACCCTCCCAGACTGGCCATTTGTGTTGGTTAGTAACAACATGCCATGACCAACGGAAAAAGATAAACAGTGAATTGGTGACATGCTCTTAGGTGGGGAGCAAATAGCCAGCCTCTAACCGTCTCACCTTTATCTTCCAGTCACGGGTAAACACAATATGACACGACATGACACAACACACACACACACACACTGCACTTAACTTGTGATGGAGATGGCAGCCTCTTGTCCTGATTCCTTCAGTCTCAGTTCACCAGCCCTGTAACACACAGCAGTGAATATGTAGAAACAACAGCTACTGCACTACATGGATGAGGCACACCCACCCACACCCACACAAAGGCACGCACACATCCACAAACTTTTACATTGTAATATACACCAAAGTGAGATAGAATCCAACAAACTGCATTTGCAAAATATTATTCTTCCCATGGAATATTAAGAAAACATCTAACATCAACAGGGAGCTAGTGACAACCACAATCAAATTTCATAAGGGAATAGACAGACACATGTTGTAGGCAAGTTATGCATTTTCCATAGCAAAATTGATTTATAGTTCTTTAAAAATAAAGACATCTACTATTGTCATGAAGCTCTATTCTCCAATCACTCACAAACATTATTATTAATTAAAAAACAAAAAGTCTTTAATATGTGGCCTTCTAGAATTGATATTTGCACATGTAAAAAAAAAAAAAAAAAAAGCAAACACAGCAATAAGAGAGTTGTTCCTGGCAACATTCTGTACAGAAACACCACTCTGATAGTTAAACAAATACACATGCAGACATTCCCCCCCCCCCCCCAAAAAAAAAAAAAATAGGTGGCACTGCTCTTAAGGTAAGGTGCTATCCCTAGGGTGAGCAGCCCAAACTTCATACAGAAAACTCTCATATGACTGACAGTGGTATGCACAGCACCCACCTGTCCTGTAGATCCCCATTCAGTAAATCCTCTGTCTCTGCAGTCTTCAGCTGTCTGCATGTGCCAACCCTGTGACAACACAATAAGCACTTTAGTCACTGACAATACAACGTATACACACATGCACACACACACATGCATGCACACACACACAAACACACACACATGTATGCACGAATATGCACTTTTGCACACACATGCCAAAAACAAAATTTTTCTCATGTTCCTGCATGTAGAAAGATGCTAATTTCTGACTAAATGAACACTACATTCACCTGTGCATACCTAACCAATTGAACCACACACTCAGTAAAATACCAGACTGTCCATTTGTGTTGGTTAGTAAAAACATGACCAACAAAAAGGAGTGACAGCGGATTGGTGACATGCTCCTAGGTGGGAAGAACATAGCCAACCTCTGACCTTCTCACCTTTTATCTCCAGTTGCAGGTAAATACACACATATAACACACACGCATGCACGAATGCACACATACACACACACAAATGCTGTGCACTTAACTTGTGATGGAGATTGCAGCCTCCTGTCCTGATTCCTTAAGTCTCGCTTCATCAGCTCTGTAACACACAGCAGTGAACATGTAGAAACAGTTACCTCACTACATGGATGATGCACACACATACACACACAACACACACACAATTTGCAAATATAACTGTGAAAAGGAGAAAAGCAAATAGTTCACGTGATGATATTGTGACTAGAATTTTTTTCCCTGTGACATTTTTTTTTCCCTTTCTTTTATTCAATTTAACTCATGTAGCACGGTTCCCGGAATATTCCGGGAACTTGGAGTCTAGACTGTATGGCGGGTCCCGGAAAATTCCGGGATGACATAGGTGGTCGTAATTGAAGATCTCAACTTTCGCTTTCAAAGGTCACCCAATGAATGTGAAGGCCACTGTAGGGCCACAGAAATGGTTGAAGGTCGTTCAACAGTCGCAAGCAACAAAGACTTTGATTGGTTTAGGCCTAGAGGGTCTTTTTTTTTTGATCAGTCACGATCATCTTGAACAAAAATGGCGGCCAAGCATTTGCGCCAGAATTACTTGAAGTGTTTTGCGAGGTTTTTTTAACAATATTGACGGTAAGGAGGAGTTTTAAGAGGCTGGATTTGGTTGAATTAAACAATAACAGAGACGGTGAGGTAAGGGTTGTGGAATAGTTTTTAAAAACTTTGGAAAAAATAATCGCAATCAGAATGAATCGAACGGTGCTAAGTTTTGCTGGATGACCTTTTTAGCTACTCGGGGATTTCAACCTCATACATTGTTTTACTTAGTTTTGACGCAACAAGGCTTCAAAATAATGTTGTTAAGTCATTTCAATATGCTGCAGAGTACTTTACATTAAATGAAATCAAACGATCGTCGTATTTTCATCACAGAACGCCACCACATCGCATGTGTATACAATGCGTAAATAATCGTGGTCATATGTCTTTTTCTAGTCAATGGTTTTAATAACATTGTATCCATACATTGGTGTATGTGTATGTTTGCATGTGTGCATATGAGTATGAGTGTTTGGTGACATTTTTATTTGAAGCCATCATATAATGTTTGAACACATATGAAATGTAGCTATCTTGTGTCTTTGATAACGATTCGTTTCAATATGCCTGTCAGAATTGTAATTGGCCTTCAGGGATAATTAAAGCGTTTCTGACTTGACTTGAAATAAGTATTCACTGCCATGATGATCGCGATGTAATCTATCGTTTTGCTGAACTTTGATGACCAACAAAGCTACACAAGCTCCGTATTTTTAAAAACTAATGTTAAGAGATAGTATTTACAGAATCAGGATATTTTTGCACTGCAACAACTTTGTATATCGTGTTAAAATCAATCCGGGGCTATGACGTCACAACAGTGACAGTGCACATGCAATTTTTTATATTTTAATTTTTTTACATTATCATAAACACTACATACTGCTATAAAATTTCACATGAGATGACGCACTCTCCCTGGGGAGAGCAGCCTTTATTTCATGCAGAGAACTCTGCTGTGACTGACAGTGGTATCACAGCACTCACCTGCCTTGTACTGTTGTAGATCCCCATTCAGCTAGTCCTGACTCCTGTCTCTCTCTACACAGTCTTCAGCTGTCTGCATGGGCCAACCCTGTGAACATGCAATAAACACTTTAGTCACTGTCAATGTAATGCACGCATGCGCACACATACACACACACACGCGCACGATTATGCGCGTGCACACACACACAAACTCACAAGCGAAAAAACAAATTTCCTCTCCTTTTCCTGTATGTAGAAAATTAAGCTAATTTGAAGTGTAAATGAACACCACATTCACATGCGCACGCCTAACTAAATGAACACAACACTAAAAAAGAGCACTCAGTAATCCCCCCCCCCCCCGACTGGCCATTTGTGTTGGTTAGTAACAACATGCCATGACCAACGGAAAAAGACAAACACAGAATTGGTGACATGCTTTTTGGAGGGGAGCAAATAGCCAGCCTCTAACCGTCTCACCTTTATCTTCCAGTCACGGGTAAACACAACACGACACAACACAACATGACACAACACACACACACACACACTGCACTTAACTTTTGATGGAGATGGCAGCCTCTTGTCCTGATCCCTTCGGTCTCAGTTCACCAGCCCTGTAACACACAGCAGTGAATATGTAGAAACAACAGCTACCACACTACATGGATGAGGCACACACCCACACACACACAAAGGCGCGCACACATCCACAAACTTTTACATTGTAATATACACCAAAGTGAGATGGAATCCAACAAATTACATTTGCAACATACTCTTCTTCCCATGGAATATTAAGAAAATGTCTAACCTCAACAGGGAGCTTGTGACAACCACAATTAAATTTCATAAGGGAATAGTGTTGTGTCCAAAGCCTAACTGAAATTGAAAGTAGATTGTAATATGTAATATGAGTTATTTCCCTTGAATAAAAGGTCACTTCCGGTTCCAGCCAAGTGCCACGTTGTTCTGGTTTTATTGTGCGCAAGCCGTACGTTTGTATTTTGAATGTATTAGGCCACTAGCTGGTCATTCTCAAGAGAAACATAACAACTGGCGACGAGGTAAAGTACGTTTTTCAAGTCTATATCATCCAAATGGCGACAAGTCTGCCAAATTTCGAACATTTTCACATCTATCAAGACAATGAAAACGTTGGCACACGTTGGCGGAAATGGCTGTCAAAGTTCGAAAATCTCGTGTGTGCTTTGGACATTACAAGAGACGCTCAAAAAAAAGCCCTACTCCTTCATTACGGAGGCGACGAAATCTTCGAAATTTACGAATCTTTCTCTGACGAGAAAAAGGGGATCGGCGCAACCATCGACGACGAACCAAACGAATACAACGTGCTCAAGACATCTTTCACTGAATACTTCACCCCAAAGAAGAATACCAGCTACGAACGTCTGAAGTTCAGAGATGTGACACAAAACACAGGTGAGACAATTGACAGTTTCCATACTCGACTCCGTGCGTTAGCAATAAACTGCGATTTTCACGATGCAGACAGTGAAATTCTGACACAGATTTTGCATGGTTGCACATCATCTAGACTGAGGAGAAGAGCGCTTAGGGATTCGTTTACACTGGACCAGATACTTTCGGAAGCACGATCTCAAGAGCTATCCGAAGCTAGGGCTGCAGACATTGAACAAACAGCTCACAGTCACAAGGTAAACGCAGTCAAGAATTCTGCCGGTCGTAAGCATGGAAGAGGAGGAGGTCAGTCCTCTCACACAAACAATCGTGAGGGGCAGAGTGGCTTCCAGCAGAGAGGCAGAGGTGGATTTTCTCAACGAGGTAGAGGAAGTTCCAGACCGCCAAGACAAAATACAACATGCCGTAACTGTGGTGGACCATTCCCACACCCCGACGGATGTCCAGCTGCGGGAAAGCAGTGCAGAGCTTGTTCGAAGATAGGACACTACTCTCGTGTTTGTAGATCCAAACAAAAGCCTGTGAAGATCAACAACGTATCGAATACTTGTGACAGATCAGCCGATAGCTCCAGTGAGGAATCAGTCTTCCACGTCACCCACAATTCCAAAATTCCAGCAGTCCATGCCACACTGTTTGGGAAAGAAACGTCATTTCTTGTCGACAGTGGTGCGACAGTAAATATTGTGCACACGTCGATATGCCCAACAAATCTGAAACTCAAACAGCCATGTCCGAGAATTATGGCCTACGGTTCTGACAAACCTTTGCCTGTGGATGGATACTTTTCGACAGACCTAGAATACAAAGGCAAAAGAACACATGCAAAATTCTACGTCGTCAATAGTGACAAGAAAACAGATAGTCTTATCTGCGCAGACACTGCACAAGCTTTGGGACTGATACAGTTCGCATTCTCTGCGAGCCTGAATTTGGACACATCTGCCCAATCAACAAGTTCCATCGCTGACAACTTCACAGAACTTTTTGATGGTAAACTAGGACACATCAAAGATACGAAAATCAAACTGCATGTGGATCCTGAAGTACAGCCTGTTGCGCAACAGCACCGACGTGTTCCATTCCATCTTCGAAAACAGGTGGAGGCCGAACTGAAGAAACTTCAAGAATTGGACATCATCGAGCCGGTAACTGGACCGACTCCCTGGGTCAGCCCTATTGTGTGCGTCCCCAAGAAACGTGAGGGAGAAGTTAGAGTGTGCGTTGATATGCGCGAACCAAACAAAGCAATAGGTAGAGAAAAACATCCTATGCCAACACTCGACGACTTGATTGCAGATCTGAATGGGGCTACAAGGTTCAGCAAACTTGACATGACTCAAGCCTATCATCAGCTGGAAATTGACTCAGACTCTCGTCAGATCACTACATTCTCAACTCACGTTGGATTGTTCAGATACAAAAGGCTGTTATTTGGAGTCAATGCAGCTTCAGAAATTTTCCAAAACGCCATATCCAATGTATTGCATGACATTCCTGGCGTTAGAAATCTGTCTGACGACATCATCGTTTTCGGGGCTACTCAGCAAGAACATGACAAGAGCTTGAAGAAGACACTTCAACGCCTACAAGAGGTGGGAGCAAAACTCAACCGCAAGAAATGCATTTTTTCTGCGTCCGAGCTGACATTCTTTGGCCATGTGTTTGGAAGAGGGGGGATGACCGCGGATCCTGAGAAAACCAAGACAATTCTCAATGCCCCTGCACCTACAAACATCGCTGAACTCAGATCGTTTCTCGGTATGACTCAGTACATGGCTAGATACATTCCTGCGTATGCGACAATCACCAGTCCACTGCGTGAACTACTCAAGAAAGATGTGAGTTGGACCTGGTCAGCAGCTCAACAGGCGGCGTTCGAAAAGCTGAAAGAAATGCTCACCTCAAGCCCAGTCATGGCATACTTTGATCCTGCTAAAGAAACGTCTATCCTGGTGGATGCTAGCCCAGTTGGTCTTGGGGCGATTCTCGTCCAAGACAACAAGGCAATCTGTTACGCGAGCCGAGCGCTCACAGACGTCGAAAAACGCTACTCACAGACAGATAGAGAGATGCTTGCTGCTGTCTATGGAATCGAACATTTCCACTTGTACGTGCAAGGAGCTCCATTCAAACTCATCACTGACCACAAACCACTGCTCGGGATAGTCAAAAGCCGAAACCCAACAACAGCCCGAATTGAGAGATGGCGTCTTCGACTCATGCCGTACGAGGTCGAATTCGTGTACAGACCAGGCAGAAATGAACAAAACCCAGCTGACTACATCAGCCGGCATCCTCAAACAACACCTGCCAGAGACAACGCTGGTGAGGAGTACATTGCATTCCTAGCCAAATTTGCAGTACCGAAAGCAATGACGCAAGGCGATGTTCGAGCTGAAACTCAGAAAGACCCTCAGCTCCAGAAAGTTATGCAGGCAGTCCAAACTGGACAATGGAGAAGTGACATTTCAGACTTTGCACGATTCAAAGACGAGTTATCCGTGCATGATGGACTTGTTCTTAGAGGTCATCGTCTCATTCTTCCGCAGTCACTTCAGAACCAAGCCATAGACATTGCTCACCAGTCACACCAAGGTATTGTGAAGACCAAGCAACTGATCCGGGAAAAAATCTGGTTTCCTGGTATCGACAAACTGGTTGAGAATGCTGTGAAGTCGTGTATTCCATGCCAGGCCACGTACAAAGGACCAACACAGAGAGAACCTCTCCAACCAACACCACTCCCTTCAGGCCCATGGGTAGCGGTGGCGATTGACTTTGCTGGACCGTTTCCATCGGGAGAATATGTGTTGGTGGTCACTGACGAATACAGTCGATACCCAGAAGTGGAGATCGTCTCATCCACTTCAGAAAGAACCATACTCCCCCGTCTGGACCAAATTTTCGCACGCCAAGGCTTCCCTGAAATCTGCAAGACAGACAATGGCCCACCATTCAACGGTCAAGCCTTTGCACAATACGCTGAGAGGAATGGTTTCAGGCACAGGAAAATTACGCCTGTGTGGCCTGAGGCGAACGGTGCAGCTGAGCGCTTCGTGGGAACCCTCAAAAACAATATCCGTACATCAACAGCTGACGGCCGAAACTGGAAGGAGGAAATCCCAACGTTCCTCCGAACATTTAGGGCAACGCCACACACTGCAACTGGTGTCTCGCCATTCGAGGCAATGACAGGACGGAAGATGAACGTCGGTCTACCCACAGCTCCGAAACATCTCTCTCCGGTCCCTGTGCATACTCGTATTGCGCACAATGACCATCACAATAAAGGAAAGATGGCAGAATACGTTAATGCCCGCCGTCACACTGCACAAGCAAACATGGCACCTGGTGATTACGTGTTGGTCAAGCAGCCCAAGCAAAATGCGCTGACAACGCCGTACAACACGACGCCATGCCTGGTGAAAGAGAAGAAGGGGAGCATGATAACAGCTTGCCGCCCTGACGGATCTCTCATCACCAGAAATTCGTCCCACTTTCGACAGCTGCCAGCACACATCAACATTCCTGGCGACGTTCCAGAACTCGATGCTCCAGAGGACCCAGACATCATTCCTGGAGACATCATTCCTGCTGAGACTCCTTCAACTGGAGAAACTGGGAACAACAATACAAGCTCCGACCAGCTTCCATCACCCAGTACAAGACGTTCAGGCCGAACCACCAAAACTCCAACTTACCTGAAAGACTACGTCCTCAACTAATCCATTACGTCAATCTTGTACATGACCTGTCACTAGAGGACAACGTGTAGTTAGGTTGTCTCTCTATTTAGTCAAATTTAAGCATTGTTTGATATTAAATATCATTTATGTTTCTAGTCATTGTCAGAGAGCATCAGAATGCTCTGTAGTTTTGATTTGTGTTTATGGCCTGTATATCAAGGAGGACAGCAGTGTAGCTAGGCTGATCCAACTTGATCCTAAGTGATCGTGTAGAGTGGTCACAATATTATGTTCTTATTATCATAAGAAGAGCATCAGAATGCTCTGTATTTTGGATTGTGTTTATGGACTGTATATCAAGAAGGACAGCAGTGTAGCTAGGCTGATCCAACTTGATTCTAAGTGATCGTGTAGAGAGGTCACAATATTATAGTTTTTAAGTGATCGTATATTTTGGTCATATTAGCCTACTAAAATTTCTTTCATTTCATTTTATTCATGAAAGCTTAAACCTCAAGTCATATATTTACATATGAGTGAAGGACCGGACGTGAATTCCAAGAAACCATTCAGAACTGAGTGGACACTTTTTCATCAAAAACTGAATATCTTGACATTCAAGTTTATCATTTGTTCGTGCAGAATTTAATTTGATTTTATATGACGTTCCTATATTGGCACAGTAGGCATAACCAGTCACTCATGTGTTTGCATCCCTTTATTTTATTCTATTGGATGTTTTGAATTTTCTCAATGTCTCTGACATACACACCCACATGCAGCCAAGACACGTATTTGCTTACTGATGTGTATTCAATATATATTGATGAAGCCAAAGGTTTAATTTTTAGAAACCATTGAATTCAAATTAATGCACAATGCATATCTTCCTCAAATTTTCGAGTTTCGGATGTTACTCTTTGACAATTCATTTTCATTGTAATTGTCCATTCAAGTTGAGGAGGGATGTTGTGTCCAAAGCCTAACTGAAATTGAAAGTAGATTGTAATATGTAATATGAGTTATTTCCCTTGAATAAAAGGTCACTTCCGGTTCCAGCCAAGTGCCACGTTGTTCTGGTTTTATTGTGCGCAAGCCGTACGTTTGTATTTTGAATGTATTAGGCCACTAGCTGGTCATTCTCAAGAGAAACATAACAAATAGACAGACACATGTTGTTGGCAAGTTATATATTTTCCATAGCAAAATTGATTTATAGTTTTTTTTAAAAATAAAGACATCTACTATTGTCATGAAGCTCTATTCTCCAATCACTCAGAAACATTATTATTAATTAAAAACAAAAAGTCTTTAATATGTGGCCTTCTAGAATTGATATTTGCACATGTAAAAAAAAAAAAAAAAAAAAAAGCAAACACAGCAATAAGAGAGTTGTTCCTGGCAACATTCTGTACAGAAACACCACTCTGATAGTTAAACAAATACACATGCAGACATTCCCCCCCCAAAAAAAAAATCAAAAAGGTGGCACTGCTGTTAAGGTCATGTGCTATCCCTAGGGTGAGCAGCCCAAACTTCATACAGAAAACTCATGTGACTGACAGTGGTATGCACACCACCCACCTGTCCTGTAGATCCCCATTCAGTAAATCCTCTGTCTCTGCACAGTCTTCAGCTGTCTGCATGTGCCAACCCCTTGACAACACAATAAACACTTTAGTCACTGACAATGCAGCGCATGCACGCACACACACACACATGCATGCACGCACATACGCATCCACACACACACACACATACACACACACATGCATGCACGAATATGCACATTCGCACACACATGCAAAAAACAAATTTCTCTCATGTTCCTCAACACACTCAGTAAAATACCAGACTGTCCATTTGTGTTGGTTAGTAAAAACATGACCAACAAAAAGGAGTGACAGTGGATTGGTGACATGCCCCTGAATGGGAAGAAAATAGCCAACCTCTGACCTTCTCACCTTTCATCTTCCAGTCGCAGGTAAATACACACACATAACACACACGCACGCACGAATGCACTCACACACAAACACACACACAAATACTGTGCACTTAACTTGTGATGGAGATGGCAGCCTCCTGTCCTGATTCCTTCAGTCTTGGTTCATCAGCTCTGTAACACACAGCAGTGAACATGTAGAAACAGTTACCTCACTACATGGATGACGTGCACACGCACACACACACACACACACACACACACACACACACACACACACACACACACACCACACACACACACGCACGCACGCACACACACACAATTTGCAAATATAACTGTGGAAAGGAGAAAAGCAAATAGTTCACGTGACGATATTGTGACTAGATTTTTTTCCCCGTGACTTTTTTTTTCCCGTTCTTTTAATCAATTTAACCCAAGAAGCATGGTTCCCGGAATATTCCGGGAACGTGCAGTGTAGACTGTATGGCGGATCCCGGAAAATTCCGGGATGACGTAGGTGGTCGTAATTGAAGATCTCAACTTTCGCTTTCAAAGGTCACCCAATGAATGTGAAGGCCATTGTAGGGCCACAGAAATGGTTGAAGTTCATTCAACAGTCGCAAGCAACAAAGACTTTGATTGGTTTAGAGGGTCTTTTTTTTTTGGATCAGTCACGATCATCTTGAACAAAACTGGCGGCCAAGCATTTGCGCCAGAATTACTTGAAGTGTTTTGCGAGGGTTTTTTTAACAATATTGACGGTAAGGAGGAGTTTTAAGAGGCTGGATTTGGTTGAATTAAACAATAACAGAGACGGTGAGGTAAGGGTTGTGGAATAGTTTTTAAAACTTTGGAAAAAAATAATCGCAATCAGAATGAATCGAACGGTGCTAAGTTTTGCTGGATGACCTTTTTAGCTACTCGGGGATTTCAACCTCATACATTGTTTTACTTAGTTTTGACGCAACAAGGCTTCAAAATAATGTTGTTAAGTCATTTCAATATGCTGCAGAGTACTTTACATTAAATGAAATCAAACGATCGTCGTATTTTCATCATAGAACGCCACCACATCGCATGTGTATACAATGCGTAAATAATCGTGGTCATATGTCTTTTTCTAGTCAATGGTTTTAATAACATTGTATCCATACATTGGTGTATGTGTATGTTTGCATGTGTGCATATGAGTATGAGTGTTTGGTGACATTTTTATTTGAAGCCATCATATAATGTTTGAACAAATATGAAATGTAGCTATCTTGTGTCTTTGATTGTGATTCGTTTCAATATGCCTGTCAGAATTGTAATTGGCCTTCAGGAATGATTAAAGTGTTTTTGACTTGAACTGACTTGAAATAAGTGTTCACCGCCATGATGATTGCAATGGCATCAATCGTTTTGCTGAACTTTGACGACAAATAAAGCTACACAAGCTCCTTATTTTTTCAAAACTAATGTTAAGAGATGGTATTTATGGAATCAGGATATTTTTCCACTGCAAAAACTTTGTATATCATGTTAAAATCAATTCGGGGCTCTGACGTCACGTAAGTGTTCAGTAGTGCATATACAATTATTCAAAAAATTTTTTTTTTTTACATAATCATAAACGCTATATGCTGCTATAAAATTTTGCATGAGATGACGTGCTCTCTTGGGGAGAGGAGCCCAAATTTCATGTGGAGAACTCTGCTGTGACTAACAGTGGTATGCACAGCACTCACCTGCATGTAGATACCTATTCAGCAAATCCTGTCTCCTCTCTCTCTCTCTGCACAGTCTTCAGCTGTCTGCATGTGCCAACTCTGTGAACACACAATAAACACTTTAGTCACTGTCAATACAATGCATGCATGCGCACACACACACACGTACGAATATGCACGCGCACACACACACAAACTCACAAGCGAAAAAACAAATTTCCTCTCCTTTTCCTGTATGTAGAAAATTAAGCTAATTTGAAGTGTAAATGAACACCACACTCACATGCGCACGCCTAACTAAATGAACACAACACTAAAAAAAACACTCAGTAATCACCCCCCCCCCAAACCCCCATGACTGGCCATTTGTGTTGGTTAGTAACAACATGACCAATGGAAAAAGATAAACATTGAATTGGTGACATGCTCTTTGGTGTGGAGCAAATAGCCAGCCTCTGACCTTCTCACCTTTCATCTTCCAGTCACAGGTAAATACAAACACAACACAACACACACACACACACACACACACACACACACACACACACACACAGAGTGCACTTAACTTGTGATGGAGGTGGCAGCCTCCTGTCCTGTCCCTTCAGTCTTGGTTCACCAGCCCTGTAACACACAGCAATGAACATGTAGAAACAACAGCTACTTCACTACATAGATGAAGCACACGCACACAAAAGCACCCACACAAAAGCACACACACACACACAACACACACACTACTATTGTCATGAAGCTCAATTCTCCAATCATTCACATTATTTTTTTTTTTTTAAGCCTCTTGATATGACTTTTTAGAATTGATATTTCCACATGTAAAAAAACAAAAAAAACCAAACATAGCAACTAGAGAGTTGTTCTTGGCAACGTTTTGTATAGAAACACCACTCTGATAGTAAAACAAATACACCGGCAGACGTTTAAAAAAAACATTTCAAATAGGTGGCACTGATCTTAACCCTGGTTGTGCTGAAATAACGGCAGCGGTACTACTGCTGCTGGTTGAATTAACAGCAGCCATTGTTGTTTTGAAGTAGGGTAGGGTCAAACAACCCTTGATATTGATATGTAAAACTAAACTAAGTGTGTTAAGTTGTAAATCACGGGAAAGCTTAGATAACAAGCTTTTAAATGAGCAAAATTTTGTAGCAGCATGTAGTGTTTATGATAATGTAAAAAATAAATAAAGTTTAAGAACTGCGTGTGCACTACCAATCACTGTTGTGATGTCCGAGACCCAGATCGATTTTAACACGATATGCAATGTTGTTGCTGTGGGAAAATGTCATGATTCGGTAAATACTAGCTCTTGACATAATTTTTGAAAAAATAAAGAGTTTGCATGGCTTTATCGGTCGTCAAATACTCGGAAAAGTCCAGTGAATTGATTGATGCGGTTGCAATCGTCATGGCGGTGAACACTCATTTCGTGCAAAGTGGCGGCGTCCTATGACGAAAATACGACAATCGCTTGATTTTGTGTGATGCAAAGTATTTGGCAGCATATCGAAATGACTTAACATCAGTTATTTCAAAACCGTGTTGCGTTAAAATAAAGTAAAACAATGTATGACATCGAAATCACCGTGTAGAGCTAAGAAGTACATCAGGCAAAACTTGGCACCAATTCAGTCTGATCGTGATAAATTTTTCCGAAGTTTTTCAAAAATATTCCACAACCCTTACCTTATCATCTCTATCATAGTTTAATTCAACCAAATCCAGCCTCTAAAACTCCTCATCGCCGTCAAAATCATAAAAAAACTCGCAAAATACTTTGAGTAGTACAGGCACAAACACTTGGCTATCATTTTGTTTTCAGGCAATCAAGGCTCTTCCGAAAAAAAACCCAAAACAACAACCTCTAAACCAATCAGAATCCTCGTTGCTTGCGACTGCAGAATGAACTTCACCCATTTTTGCGGCCCTACAATGGCCTTCACGTTCATTGGGTGACCTTTGAAAGCGAAAGTGAGCCTTCAATTACGATCACTGACGTCATCCTGGAATATTCTGGGAGGCGCCAAGACACGCTGGACCCCGTGTTCCCGGTATACTCTGGGATTCGTGTGACCAGGGTTAAGAGGCTGGATTTGGTTGAATTAAACAATGATGGAGACGGTGAGGTAAGTGTTGTGGAATAGTTTTAAAAACTTTGGAAAAATTTATCGCTATCAGAACGAATCGAACGGTGCTAAGTTTTGCCGCATGCACTTTTTAGCTACTTGGGGATTTCAATGTCATACACTGTTTTACTTTATTTTGACGTAACAAGGCTTCAAAATAACTGTTGTTAAGTCATTTCGATATGCTGCTGAGTACTTTGCATTACACGAAATCAAACGATCGTCATATTTTCATCATTGAAAAACGCCACCACATCGCATGTGCATACAATGCGTAAATAATCGTGGTCATATGTCTTTTTCTAGTCAATGGTTTTAATAACATTGTATCCATACATTGGTGTATGTGTATGTTTGCATGTGTGCATATGAGTATGAGTGTTTGGTGACATTTTTATTTGAAGCCATCATATAATGTTTGAACAAATATGAAATGTAGCTATCTTGTGTCTTTGATTAGGATTCGTATCAATATGCCTGTCAGAACTGTAAGTGCCCTTCAGGGTTGATGAACGTGTTTTTGACTTGAAATGAGTGTTCACCGCCATGATGATCGTGCTGGCATCAATCGTTTTGCTGAACTTTGATGACCAACAAAGCTACACAAGCTCCTTATTTTTTCAAAACTTGTGTCAAGGGATAGTATTTACCAAATCATAATGTTTTGCACCGCAACAACTTTGTATATTGTGTTAAAATCAATCCGGGGCTCTGACGTCGCAACAGTGACAGTGCACATGCAATTATTTATTTCTTTTTTTTTTTTTACATTATCATAAACACTACATGCTGCTATAAAATTTCACACAAGATGACGTGCTCTCCCTGGGGAGAGCAGTCTGAATTTCATGCAGAGAACACTTTTTTTTTTTAAGGTAATATTTAAAAAAAATTTATTTTATTCTTTTATATGGAGGATAATAGAATAAGCACTCATGTGCTTTTTTTCATCCTGTCCCCGTGTGTATGCAGTTGTGTAAATATTGTCATCTGTTCCCACCAGCACACAATGGCCTATGATAATGATATAAGTAAGTGAGTGAGTGAGTGCGTGGGTGCGTGCGCGCAAGTGTGTGTGTGTGAAAAGATTATATTTTTGCAATTTTGTAGTTGTGATACTCTAGACTGCATGCAAGACACTTTAATGGGTTTTTTTAGTTTTTTTTTGTTTTTGTTTTGTTTTCACTCTGTCATCAATATTGAAAAAAACCCTCTTACACTTTGCCAACAATACAGAAGAAAAAACTATCTTTCACTCTGTCATCAATACAGAAACAAAATTTTACATTCTGTCATCAGTACGGAAAGACCGCTTACACTCTGCCAACAATACTGACAAAAACTCTTCTACACTGTCATAAAAAAAAATCCAACACTTTCATCAACCTCTCACAGTCTGTCTGTACTACAGAAAACAGATATGCCAATGCAGAGAACTCTGCTGTGACTGACAGTGGTATGCACAGAACTCACCTGCCTTGTAGATTCCCATTCAGTAAATCATGTCTCCTTTCTCTCTCTGCACAGTCTTCAGCTGTCTGCATGTGCCAACCCTGTGAACACAATAAACATTTTAGTCATTAACACTGCAACCCATGCATGCGCACGTACACACACACACGCGCGCACACACACACACACAAACTCATGTGCAAAAAAAAAATTTCTCTCATTTTCCTGTATGTAGAAAAATTAATTTGAAGTGTAAATGAACACCACACTCACATGCACACACCTAACTAAATGGGGGGCGGATAGCCTAGTGGTCAGAACATTGCGCTCGCAATTTGAAGACCCGGGTTCGAGTCCGGTCGAGGAAATTTTCCTCCTGGAGTTAACATCAGTGCTGACTCCACTCTCCCCAAAAGTCCTTCGGATGAGACTTTAAACCGAGGCCCGTGTGCAAACGCACGCAGAACATCTTGCGCACACGTTAAATCCTGTTCCGCTTTTTGTAAGAGTAGGCCATCGTGTGCCGGTGGGAACAGATGACAATATTTACAAAAACTGCATACACACGGGCACCGGATGAAAAAAAGCACATGATTGCTTATTCTGTTATCCTCGATATAAAAGAATAAAAGAATAAATAATAATAACACAACATTAAAAAAACACAACAACTTGGTAAATCATCCCCCCCCCCCCCCCGACTGGCTGTTTGTGTTGGTTAGTAACAACATGAGCAACGAAAAAGAACAGACAGTGAATTGGTGACATGCTCTTAGATGGGGAGAAAACAGCCAGCCTCTGACCTTCTCACTTTTCATCTTCCAGTCACAGGTAAATACAAACACAACATGAGACAAGACAAGACGAGACAAGACGAGACAACATGACAGGAGACAACACAACACAACACAACATGAGACGAGACGAGACGAGACAAGAAGAGATGAGACAAGACGAGACAAGACAAGACGAGACGAGACGAGACAAGACGAGACGAGACGAGACGAGACAATACGATACAAGAAGAGACAAGACGAGACGAGACAATACGATACGAGAAGAGACAACATGAGATGAGACGAGACGAGACGAGTTAACATGAGACGAGACAAGACAAGACGAGACAAGACAACATGAGATGAGACGAGACAAGACAACATGAGACGAGACGAGACAAGACACACACACACAGAGTGCACTTAATTTGTGATGGAGATGGCAGCCTCCTGTCCTGATCCATCCAGTTTTGGTTCACCACCTCTGTAACACACAGCAGTGAACATGTAGAAACTACAGTTACCTCACTACATGAATGAAACACACCTACACACACACAGGTGCGCACACACACACAAACTTTTACATTGTAATATACACCAAAGTGAGATAGAATCCAACAAATTGCAATTGCAACATATTCTTCTTCCCATGGAATTTTAACCCTGGTCGTGCGAATCCCAGAGTATGCCGGGAACACAGGGTCCAGCGTATCTGGCAGCTCCCGGAATATTCCAGGATGACGTCAGTGATCGTAATTGAAGGCTCACTTTCGCTTTCAAAGGTCACCCAATAAACGTGAAGGCCATTGTAGGGCCACAGAAATGGGTGAAGGTCGTTCCGCAGTCACAAGCAACAAGGATTCTGATTGGTTTAGAGGTTGTTGATTTTTTTTGGGGGATGAGCCTTGATCGCCTGAAAACAAAACGACGGCCAAGTGTTTGCGCCCATATTATTCGAAGTATTTTGCGAGTTTTTTGACGATATTGACGGTGATGAGTTTTATAGGCTGGATTTGGTTGAATTAAACTATGACAGAGATGATAAGGTAAGGGTTGTGGAATATTTTTGAAAAACTTCGGAAAAATTGATTGCGATTGGACTGAATCGAGCGGTGCCAAGTTTTGCCTGATGCACTTCTTAGCTCTACCCAGCGATTTCGATGTCATACATTGTTTTACTTTATTTTAACGCAACATGGCTTCAAAATAACTGTTGTTAAGTCATTTTGATACGCTGCCGAGTACTTTGCATCACACCAAATCAAGCAATTGTCGTATTTTCGTCATAGGACACCGCCACTTTGCTCGAAATGAGTGTTTACCGCCATGACGATCGTGATCATGTCGATCATTTCGCTGGACTTTTCCGAATATTTGACGACTGATAAAGCCACGCGAGCTTTTTATTTTTTAAAACTTATGTTAAGAGATAATATTTACCAAATCATGACATTTTTGCACTGCAACAACCTTGCATATCCTGTTAAAATCAATTTGGGTCTTGGACGTTGCGACAGTGATCAGTAGTGCATGCGCAGTTTTTAAACTTTATTTATTTTTTACATTATCATAAACACTGCATGCTGCTATAAAATTTTGCTCATTTAAAAGCTTGTTATCTAAGCTTTCCCGTGATTTACAACTTAAAACACTTAGTTCAGTTTTACATATCAATATCAAGGGTTGTTTGACCCCAGCCTACTTCAAAACAACAATGGCTGCTGTTAATTCAGCCAGCAGAAGTAGTACTGCTGCCGTTACTTCAGCACTACCAGGGTTAAGAAAATATCTAACCTCAACAGGAAGCTTGTGACAACCACAATCAAATTTCATAAGGGAGTAGACATACACATGTGGTAGGCAATTTATGTATTTTCCATAATGAAACTGATTTCATAGTTTTTATATAAAAGACATCTACTATTGTCATGAAGCTCTATTCTCCGATAATTCACAACATAATTTATTTTTTAAAAAGCCTTTAATATGTGACCTTCTAGAAAGAGCAGCACAAATTTCATGCAGTGAACTCTGCTGTGACTGACAGTGCACTCACCTGCCCTGTAGATCCCCATTCAGCAAATCCTGACCCCTTTCTCTCTCTGCAGTCTTCATCTGTCTGCATGTGCCAACTCTGTGACCAAACAATAAACACTTTAGTCACTGACAATAGAGCACACACACACACGCACACACACACAAACAATTCTTCTCATGTTCCTACATGTAGAAAGAAGTTAACTAGAAAACTAAATGAATACTACACTCACTTGTGCACACCTAAATGAACATCACACTCACCTGTGCACACCTAAATGAACACAACACTCACGTAATGCACTCAGTAAAATACCCACACACACAGAGTGCACTTAACTTGTGATGGAGATGGCAGCCTCCTGTCCTGATCCCTTCAGTCTTAGGTTCACAAGTTCTGTAACACACAGCAGTAGCATGTAGAAATAAAAAGTTACCTCACTACATAGATGGAGCACGCGCACGCGCACACACACACACACATGCGCATACACACACACATGCTGAACAACTAAGGACGGGATAGCCTAGTGGTCAGAACACTGTGCTCACAATTTTTGTCCTGGAGTTAACATCAGTGCTGACTCCACTCTCCCCCAAAATCCTTCAAATAAGACTACAAACCGAGGCTCCATGTGCGAACACACGCTCAACATCTTGCATACATGTTAAATCCTATTATGCTTTTCACAAGAGTAGGCCATTGTGTACCGGTAGGAACAGATAACAAGATTGACAAAACTGCATACACACGGGGACTAGATGTAAAAAAGCACACGAGTGCCTATTCCATTATCCTCCATATAAAAGAATATATAAAAATAAAATAAAATAAATAAATAAACCTGCACACATGTTAGAATCCGTTCCTCTTTTCATAAGAGTTTGACCATTATGAGCATGTGGGAACGCATGGCAAAATTTACAAAAATGCATACCTACAGGGTATATGACTGTTAATTCTTTTATCTTTGAAATAAAAGAATAAAATAAAAATCCAAATAAAGACACACACGCAAATACACACACACACAAAGAGTACTTACATGTAACACACAGAAAGGAACAGATGTAGAACATGCCTACACAGAAATACATGGAATTTCCCCCCCACCCCCCTGTCCAGGACAGGACACAGAAAAGTACAGACTGAGCACTTACCCGAAAACAAAGATGGCACCACCAGTCCTCAGCCCTCTGGGAACACCAACTCTGTAACGCACAAACAGAATATATATAGATACTATCTATACACTACCCCCCCCCCCCCAACCCCAAAATGTACAAACTGAATACTTACCACAGAAAAAAAAGATGGCACCACCAGTCCTTGGTCATCATGGAACACCAACTCTGTAACGCACAAACAGAATATATATAGATGCTATCTATACCCCTGGGGACGGGATAGCTCAGTGGTCAGGGCGCTTGCTTTTCCCCAATCAAGTTAAGCAGCGTCGAGCATGGTTGCCAATTGGATGGGTGACCGTTTCTTCCGCCTTGGCTACAGTACAGTTCCCCCAGCTCACCCAGCTGTAAATGGGTAACTGCCTGTTTAGGGTCAGGGAAGGTAAAGCAGCGAGGGAGAAGAGATAGGCACTGCCTTCAACATGCTGGCCCTAGAGAAGTTTATGTCTCTGACACCTCGCCCCCCTACGACCACACAGGTTATGGGATACCTTTACCTTTTTACCTATCGATACCTACCCCCCCCCGAAATGTACAGATGGAATACTTACACAGTATAAAAGATGGCACCACCAGTCCTTGGTCACCATGGAGCACCAACCCTGCAATGCACAAACAAAATTTAATGGTCAGAGCATTGCGCTGGCAATATGACAACCCGAGTTCAACTCCCGTTCGAGGGGATTTTTCCCCTGGAGTTAACATCAGTGCTGACTCCACTCTCCCCAAAATTCTTTCGGATGAGACTGTAAACCGAGGCCCGTGTGCGAATGCATGCAGAACATCTTGTGCACACGATAAATCCTGTTCCGCTTTTCATAAGAGCAGGCCATTGTGTGCCGGTGGGAACAGATGATAATATTTACAAAACTGCATACACACGGGACCGGATGAAAAAAAGCACATGATTGCTTATTCTGTTATCCTCGATATAAAAGAATAAAAAATATAATATATAGATACTATCTATACCCCCCACCACCCCCCCCCCCCAACCCCGAAATGTACAGACTGAATACTTACCACAGAAAAAAAAGATGGCACCACCAGTCCTTGGTCACCATCGAACACCAACTCTGTAACGCACAAACAGAATATATATAGATACTATCTACACATTAACCCCCCCCCCCCACCCCAAAATGTACAAACTGAATACTTACCACAGAAAAAAAAGATGGCACCACCAGTCCTTGGTCATTATGGAACACCAACTCTGTAACGCACAAACAGAATATATATAGATACTATCTATACCCCTAGGGACAGGATAGCTCAGTGATCAGAGCGTTTGCTTTCTCCCAATCAAGTTAAGCAGCATCGAGTGTGGTTGCCAATTGGATGGGTGACAGTTTGTGCACCTTGGCTACAGTACAGTTCCCTCATCTGTAAATGGGTACCTGCCCTCTTTAGGGTCAGGGAAGGTAAAGTGGCAAGGGAAAGGAGATGGGCACTGCCTTCAATATACTGGCCCTTGAGAAGCTGAGGTCTCTGACGGCTCGCTCCCTTACGACCACACAAATTATGAGATACTTTTACATTTTAACCTATCTATACCTACCCCCCCACCCCCCCCAACCCAAAATATACAGACTGAATACTTACCACAGAAAAAAAAGATGGCACAACCAGTCCCTGGTCATCATGGAACACCAACTCTGTAACGCACAAACAGAATATATAGATACTATCTATACACTATCCCCCCCCCCCCACCCCCACAATATACAAACTGAATACTTACCACAGAAAAAAAAAGATGGCACCACCAGTCCTTGGTCATCATGGAACACCAACTCTGTAATGCACAAACAGAATATATATAGATACTATCGTATAGCTCAGTGATCAGAGCGCTTGCTTTTCCCCAGTCAAGTTAAGCAGCATCGAGCGTGGTTGCCAATTGGATGATGACCGTTTGCGCGCCTTGGCTACAGTACAGTTCACCCAGCTGTAAATGGGTACCTGCCCTCTAGAGAGAGGAGATAGGCACTGCCCTCAACATGCTGGCCCTAGAGAAGCTGAGGTCTTTGACGCCTTACTCCCCTACGACCACACAGGTTATGGGATACCTTTACCTTTTTACCTATCTATACCTAACCTTTATCATGCCCCAACCCCTGAAATGTACAGACTGAATACTTACACAGTAAAAATGATGGCAACACCAGTCCTTGGTCATCATGGAACACCAAGCCTGTAACGCACAAACAGAATATAAGTAGATACTATCTATACTCACCCCCCCCCCCCCCCAAATCCCGAAACGTACAAACTGAATACTTACCACAGAAAAAAAAATGGCACCACCAGTCCTTGGTCATCATGGAACACCAACTCTGTAACGCACAAACAGAATATATATAGATACTATCTATACACTACCCCCCACCCCCCCAATCCCCAAATGTTCAGACTGAATACTTACCACAGAAAAAAATGATGGCACCACCAGTCCTTGGTCATCATGGAACACCAGCCCCTGTAATACACAAACAGAAATAAATATTGATAACAGCTGTACAGAAAAGCATGGGCTTTAGCACAAAAAATGACAGACACCTGTGTGAAACCTTTCTCATTTATAAACTTACACACGAATGTGTGTGCATACCCACGAAGCTGAAGGTTTTATAGCAATTCTAGCCTGTAAAAAAGCTCTCCTTCAACTTACTTCAGTTCTTCATACCAAACAATTTCTGACATGATGTGGTTGTTGTAATTATGCTGTAGTGAAATATTTTAGGGGTGTTTTTTTTTGTTGGTTTGTTTTTTACTTGTTTGCATGCTCTTTTCTTTTTGTTTGGGTTTTTTTTTGTTTGTTTTTTCCTAGATAGATGGCTTGATAAAATAAAAAAGCTGAACATACTGCTTAATGTACCATCTGGAAATAACACTTTGCTTTTGTCACACACACACATTCACACACCGACACACACACACCGACGCATACTGACACAACACACAACAACACACCGTACACACAGTCACACAAACAGCACTTACCTAATAAAAATGTGCTAGCTAACTGATTGTCTGATTGCCCT
This sequence comes from Stramonita haemastoma, assembly GCA_030674155.1. Classification (NCBI taxonomy): domain Eukaryota; kingdom Metazoa; phylum Mollusca; class Gastropoda; order Neogastropoda; family Muricidae; genus Stramonita; species Stramonita haemastoma. The sequence continues at coordinate 44,910,025 of CM060333.1, read as the reverse complement.
GGCACAGAAATCCTGGGAACACAACAGAAACCATTATCAGTAGAATGTCATGCCTCCCCCCCCCCAGCCACACACATACACCCCCCCTTCCAACCCCCCACCTTCATATACACCCAACGACATCATCCCCCCCACCTAAATTACCCCACCCCTCCCACCTACATAGCACCTCCCACATCTACATTCCCCCCCTGCCCCCCCCCCCCCCCTCCCCTGAGTAAATACCTCTGTCACAGTGCTGGTGTCTTCCTCCCACTCTTGTTCTCCAGTCTGCACACACCAACCCTGCAAATCACAGAAAAAACATGTATGTACACAATGTCCACAACAACATTTTTTGTATTATTCCACCCCCCCATCCCCTCCTCCACCCAAATGTCTTCAGTTTCTTTAAGCACCGACCATGTAAAAAAAAAAAAAAAAAGTACCCGTACAAATTTACGTTATCTCACACACACCTCAGAGACAGACTCCGGCCCCCAACTGTCTCTTCTCATTGTCTTCACATGTCTTGGGATTCGACAAACCTGTGACATCAAAAACGCACAAAATGAACACGCACAAAATTCAACACAAAAGGAAAACAAAAACATTTTTCAAGTGAACGCGCAAAATTAAATACACTTACATAAACAACACACAAAATGGAAACACAAAAAAAAGTACTTTAAAAAAATTATTAAAAAGATATCTATAAAACAGAGCTGTCCCCCCTCTGTCTGTCTCACACACACACACACACACAAAACATTGCAGTCACAATTTGACGACCAAGTTTGATTCAAGTTGAGATGTTTCTCCTGGAGTTAACATCAGTGCTGACTCCACTCTCCCCAAAAGTCCTTCGGATGAGACTAAAAACTGAGACCCCGTGTGCGAATGCATGCTCAACATCTTGCACACACGTTAAATCATGTTCCACTTTTCATAAGAGTAGGCCATCGTGTGCTGGCGGGAACAGATGACATTTACAAAACTGCATACACACAGGGACTGGATGTAAAAAAGCACAAGAGTGCTTATTCCATTATCCTCGATACAAAAGAATAAAATAAATTAAAAATGAATAATAAAATAAATCAATAAACACACACACCGAGGAACATTTCAGTTACCGTATATTACCTTGCATACAAATCTGTGTTTTGAAACAGCAACCCTGCAAACACACAAATACAACACTGCTGATGCCATGTAATAAACAATGTCCCCAGCACCTTGTCTGCAAACACACACACACAACACACACACACACACACACACACACAGCCACACACACAGGGACGGGATAGCCTTGTGGTCAGAACATTGCCCTCACAATTTGACGACTGAGTTTGATTCCCGTTTGACAAGATCTTTCCCCTGGCGTTAACATCAGTGCTGACTCCACTCTCCCCAAAAGTCTTTTGGATGAAACTGCAAACCAAGGTCCGTGTGCGAACACACGCAGCCCATCTTGCGCATATGTTAAATCCTGTTCCGCTTTTCGTAAGAGTAGGCCATTGTGTGCCGGTGGGAACAGATGACAAGATTTACAAAACTACATACACACAGGGGCTGGATGAAAAATAAGCACATGAGTGCTTATTCCATTATCCTCGATATAAAAGAATAAAATAAATACACACACACACACACACACACACACACACACACACACACACACACACACACACACACAACACTTACACACACACACACAGAGCGTTTACCTCTGCCAGAGTGCTGACTGTTTTCCTCCCAGTCCCATCCTCCATTGTCTCCACACACCAACCTTGCAACTCACAGAATGAACATGGATGTACAATATGTCTACAAGAACATTTGCAGCATATTATCTCCCCCTTCCCCCATTCTTCACCCATCCTCAGATGTCTTCAGCTTCATGATGCACAAGTCATAAAAAAAAGAAATTACACTATTTGTATAAATAAATGTATGCACACACAAGCGCGCACACACACACACGCACACACAGATACATGCATGCACATATGCATGCACACACACAAACAACAACAAGAAACCCACAAAACACACACACACAGATACATGCACCCACACACACGTGCACGCACACACACATGCGCACACAGAAAACAACAAACCAAAAAACCCACAGAAAACCCACAGAAAACACCCCACACAAACCAACACACACACAAACCAACACACACACACACAACACACACACACACACACACACACACACACACACACACACACACACACACACACACACACACCACACACACACACACAGGGGAACAGTGTGACACATATACAAGCAGGTTGGCTGGGTTTTTTTGGTATGTCACACTTGCAGACACATGGACAATGGATCAGTATATCTGGCGACACTTGTCCACTGGTGACGGTTCAGTGTATCTGGCGACACTTGTTCTCCAGTGACAGCTCAGTGTTTCTGGTGACACTTGTCCACTGGTGACAGTTCAATGTATCTATGTTCCCCATCTTGTAATGGAGCTTTGTGTCCAGGGCTTGGAATCTGTTTTCTCCTTGTGCTGTCAGGGATCCATGTCTGATACGTACGGAGGAAGCTGAATGTGCACAGCAGTTCACACCCACTCCTGTCTGATGTGTCATAGCAGTTCACTTCAGAAGACTTCAATACAACTCTGGCTGAAGTGACTTAAAAATCAAATCAGAAAATAAAAACAAAACAAACAAACTTGTAGACAGGGTTCAGTCATAGCCGGCGTGTAGAAAGCCTTGGATATCACTCTCAGCAATCTGAATATATCCAGGATGCTGACTACACTGACAGCTGTCTGGTTTGAGTAAGGGCAGAACCAGGAATGTACTCATGCTGGTTGCTATTCTTGGCCATACTCTTTGAACAAGGGCAGAACTAGCAATGTACTTATGCTGGCTGCTATTATTGGCTATACTCTAGCTCTGGCATGTCACCTCCTAAAGACAGACATGCCATTTTACCATGCTACCTCTACACTACTTTCAAAATCACTAACAGAAAATTAATCAGACAAAAATGGGAGTCTTTGACAGTTTCAGTTTTCCATTTTCCACAGGTGTCACCACATGAGCAACACCCTATAAATGCCATACCATGACTGCCAAGAAAATTGTGTTCTTTCAAGAAATGCACTTGTGTTCTTTCAAGAAATACACTTGTGTTCTTTTAAGAAATGCACTTGTGTTCTTTCAAGAAATGCCCTTATCTTCTTGTAAGAAATAGACTAGTGTTCTTTTAAGAAATGCTCTTGTTTTATTTTAAAAAACCGTGCTTGTCTTCTTTCAAGAATGCACTTGTCTTCTTTCAAGAAATGCACATGTCTTCTTTCAAGAAATGCACTGATCACATGCTTCAGCACCTGTGTAACTGACTCTGATGGTGATGTCGTCTACATGCTGCTCATTGTCATCTGTCCTCTGTTCTCAACTCCAACACTTACAGCATTTTTACAAATTGACGTGCTGATTTGATCTTATGCCTGTGTCAGTGTGTGCATGACAAGCACTGGCAGGTCTGCATAAATGTTGATCAGGGAGATCATGTCCTTGCCACTTGAATTCAGTTCAAATCTGGAAGTTGTGGTCATGTGTACATCCTGTATCTGTTCCTCGCAGCTTGTTATAGTATCTGTTGTTTGAATTAAAGATGGAGACTTTCTGAAGTTGTAGGCTCAATCTGTCTTGGCAAACAATGGCTGCACCTTCTTTCCCTTCAGTCTTCTGGACAACTGTCTGGCTTGGCTGCAGGAGTTATGGAAGGAAGGAAGACTTTGTCCACACTTTGGAGGCTCCACTCTGCGCTTTCTTTCTGAGTGGATTTCTACAGCCTTTTCTGGATATGGCCGCAAGGCAGCAGAGGCTTTCCATCAGGGTAGTTCTTCCCTCCCCCCTAAATACTAAAAACTGCCTTCCAGGGTAATGACTTTCCCAAGCTAACAACCCCCCCCCCCCCTCCCAAAAAACTGCCTTCCCGGGCTAACAAGTTCTTCCTCCCCTACCCCCACCCCCTTCCCCAAAACTGCCTTCCCGGGCTAACAAGATTTTGCCCCACTCCTCCCCCAAAAAACTGCCTTCCTAGGCTTACCAGTTCTCCTATCAGTGAAAAAAGCCCTGATAGGTTCAGAGGCTAAGCTACACAGGAAGGACAGGAGTTGGGCTTTGGTTTACTGGGGCTACTAGAGACATAGCCCAGCCCTAACGAGCACTCTCTAGGCAGTGGCAGCTTATCCCCACTCCCACTCCCTGGCTATGACCACCTCTGGCAACCACCAGCTACAACAGATGACTGGCTGTTTAAACAGAGCGCAGCATAATCAGAAGAACCTTCAAGGAGATGGATGCAGTACAAGCATAGGTCTACACACACACACACACATACATGCACACACGCACACACACACACACACAAACTCACTATTCTCTCTTTCTCAGTCTCTCTCTCTTTCTCTAACTTATGGACATCTAGTATCACTGATGTAGACAGACATTACATAGAATACTTTCATTACTACTTCTGCTATTATTACATTTTACTACTATCACTACTGCCACAGCTAGTACAACTATTATTACCACTACTACAATTGCTCTACTCACTCCACACACACACACACACACACACACACACACACACAAATTTTCCTTTTCCCTCCCACTCTATGGCTGTATCCATATTTTTCTACATTGAAGGAAATTTAAAGAAAAGGAAATTTACAGGTAAATATCCTCTTACAGTGGTAAAAAAAAAAAGTATATTGAGAAACCAGTCTGAATCAAGGACAATAAACTGAAGGGCAGACAGTGAGTATGACGAATTAAACTTGTTATCATGATGCCCAGAATATTTAAAGATAGTGAAACAGTTTCTTCCACAAGAGAATAAAAGAGAGATCTGCAGAGTTGATCCAACCTGGCTTCTTACAGACCAAAGAGTAATTTGGCTCTAAAAAGTGTGACTACAGCTTTCAGAACCCACACCTGAAAACAAAAGGGGAGTGGGGGGAATGAAACACTAACAGCTGGAAATGAAATAAATACAAGTCCTGAAAAGTCACTGAGACTTGGCTTTCTTGAAATGGCACCATCCCCAGCTGAGTCTACAGGTCATTTCACCAGCTGCCAACCCTGTCTCCAAGAATTTTTAACTTGAAATAATCAGGCACAAACAACCCCCACCCCATCCCCCAGCCAATCCTGAAAAAAAATCTCCACTAATAGTATGTTGTTGAATGTTTTCATGTCTATGAACACTGTCATTTACCAGTGTGCTGTTGATTGTTTTCATGTTTCTGAACACCATCATCTACTGGTATGTTGTTGAATGTTTTCACGTTTCTGAACACTGTCATTTACTAGTATGTTGAATGTTTCCACGTTTCTGAACACTATCATCTACTGGTTTTACTCCTGGTCAGCTTTCTGTGAGGTCCTCCATGCTAATATGAACACAGGACCATACCAAGCCACAGTGTGCTGACGTGAACACAGGACCCTACCAAGCCACAATGTGCACCATCTGGCCCTGTGTTCACCCACCACCAATACTTGTCTGTTACCTCACATCTATTTCAAACATTCCACTCTGACAAAATAACTTTTTCGAACATATGGGTAAAGCAAAAGAAAAAGAAAGCATACGGCTTAACAAACTGTTTCCATCAGAGACAAATGAATAATATTTTTCGTACTATTCAGAAAAAAAGAGAGAGCATCCTAATGAAAGATGTGATAAAAGAAAACAGTAGAAATTTCCTGAGTGCTACACAGTCCTGTTTCCAGGTTTACGGTGCTACATAGTCATGTACCTCTATTTAATTAAAAATTAAACCACTGCAGAATCATGTACCTAAGTCACACTACCAATCCTATTCAGTCACTGCAGGTACAGCTTTATGTCCACTGTGTGTAGTATTACTATTATACCAGTCAGTCAGGCAGTATGGCTGTTATCTTTCGGGAATAAAGACCAAGTTCAGCAATATCTTTAATTTCACGTGTCAAACAGTTCGTCTTTTAAAAAAAAAATTATAGACTTGTGCAATCAAATGCGTTGATGTTTAAATTACTTTCTGGACAGACATTTTCTTGAAGAAAGACAATTTTGATGATGAAGGGAGTTAATCCATCATATTCTAGGATGAGACATATCTTTTATCAACATGTTTTAGAATGTGGTAAACTTAGCTTGAAGAAGGAAAACTGACATTGTTAAAGGACTGTCCAGTTTGGCTTTGTCAGGGAATCTTGTGCAATGATGGAGAGGCCAGGCAAGGCTGAGACTACATTTTTTTCTGAAAAAAGAAAATGGAGCAACCAAAGAAAATCAGAAAGACCATTTTAGCTTGCAAACTTCTCACAGAAAGATGATGATAGTTGTCACTATGAAACAATGAATATCACCAGAAAAATAGAGAAAGAACATTGATTTAACAGGTATAGGCATGTTTTCCAATTTTGATGAGAAAATGAATCCCTTATTGAAAAAGCCAACAAGGAGAAAATCCAACTTGCAGGTGACTGACTCTGTCCTGAGGAACACGTCAGTCCTACACATATTTTCTACAGCAGGCAGAACTTGTACATGTACAGAAGACATGCACTAACATGACAGACTTTTTTTTACCTGGCAATGTATGCCAGTTTAGGCGTGTGTGGTGTGTGTGTGTGTGTGTGTGTGTGTGTGTGTGTGTGTGTGTGTGTGTTGTGTGTGTGTGTGTGTGTGTGATGCACCCATGCTTCAGTGGATTTTCTCTGTGTGTGTGTCTGTACATGTATGCACATGATTGTGCAAGACTTCGTTGCAGTATGCACAAATGTTCTTGGTGAAAAATCAAAGTCATGCTTCAGTGGATTTTCTCTATGTATGTGTGTGTACATGTATGCACAAGATTGTGCAAGTCTTCGTTGCAGTATGCATAAATGTTCTTGGTGAGAAATGAAAGTCTCATCCAATGTTTTCCTGCAAATACACAATTTTACCTGAAAAAAATGCGTCCTTATGTTCAAAGCATATTACTGACCAAAACACAACCCCGGTGATAAACCTTACTTCCAAAGACCCTCCAGCACCACAGGATCACCCCCTCAGAACCATCAAACCAGGATCACAAACCAACCCTCAAGGCATCACAAGTCCATCCCCCCACCTCCCCTTAAGTTTCTGTGTGTGTGTGTATTTGGCTAGTGCGTGTATGCTCGTGCTTGTGCATGTTTGTTGTGTGTGCATTCGGCTAGTGTGTGTATGCTCATGCTTGTGCATGTTTGTGTGTACACAAACATGACCCCAAACACTTTCCCTGGAGCCTCTGGCCAGGCGCCATTTTCTTAAGAACACGACAGGAGCTTTCTCGAGCCTGAGCTTGCGGTACTTGCTCTCTTTTAGTGCTCTTGCTTGACGTTTCTGACCATTACATATGGGAAGAGGACAAGCTTTTCAGCTCGGGCTTCTCAGCCACCCACATCACTACTGTGGGGCATGTCCTCATCCTGGGGTGAGTAGGTGGTGGTGTGAGGGTGGGGATAGGTGGGTATGTGTGCATGAATGCATGCGTGCATATGTATGTGTCTGTGTGAATGTGTGTGGATGTGTGTGTGTGTATTTGGGAAGTGTGTGTATGCTCGTGCTTGTGCATGTTTGTGTGCATGCCTGCAGGCATGTATGCCTGCGTGCATGTGTGCGCGTACTGATGCATGGGTAAGTGAAAATGTGTGGGGTGTGAGTGCGTTCTGAAAAGGACTTTCATTCCTTGAGTGAAGGTTTTATGAATCCCCATTTAATAACCTGAAAGAAATGAATCCTGAGTTGCTTTTGGGTGTAAGGGAGTGTGGCTTACCACAGGGGTTCACTGCTGACAAATGTCTCTTCAACACTGGGTTCTGAACATGAAATTTGAAGTTTAGCAAAGGAATACTAAAGTTGATCTTTTCTCCCTCTCTCTTTGAGGGTAGGATTTTTTTTAATAAAATCAATCTGCATAATCTTTTACCACCAATAAATAAAATTTAGTCATCTTTACCTATCTCTTAATGTCTTCCACATCCATAATTCCCAACATATGTGCTTATATATGCGTGCGTATGCATATATGTGTCTTTACATGGTAAGGGTGTTTGGGGGTGGAGGTGGGGGAGAGGTTTATAAACTGGTAAGTTTACACAGATATGACTAATGAAATCCATGTGTTGATATTCTCTTCAGACTTGATACGTGGATGAAACAAGATGATGATACAGAAGAGAGCTAATCAGATCAGAAACCAAATGAAAGAAATACCCAATGATATATCCACTGAAACTTCCTCACAAATGTCACAGTAAACAAACACTAAACCTTGTAAAGCATCTACTGACTTTCAGAAAACTGTAGGAAGTGTAATGACTCAGAGAACACTGGGAACAACATATAACTTTATTAAAGAAGATTGGGAAATGTGTCAGGAAAACTGGGAGATGTGTAATAACCTAGAGAAAAGCCAGTCACTGATCCTGAAGGAAATACTGAGCAAAGCTTGGCAAAAGGACTAGTCCCTGCACTGTGAAGTGACAGAGGCAGCAGAGAAAATGAACACCACAGTCTACACTGAGTAAGCATGCAGTCTGATCCCTGTCTGGCTTCCCAGTTACACAAGATTTACTGGAAGGGAGGGGGGGGGGGGTATGTTTGTACATTTACAATACTACATGTTATAGTCATATTTAAATTTAGAAAAGCTGCATAGTGATATAATTTAGTCTGCATTTAAAATACAACAGTCATAGACATTCAAGTTTGAAGTATCGCATAATGACAATAACAATGTATCTAAGTCTAAAATACTACATTTCCATACAATTAAATTCAAAGTCTGACAGTTGTATATCTGATAACGAGATACAATTATGTATCTAGAGTCAAGTGGCACAGTGTGTGTGTGTGTGTGTGTGTGTGTGTGTGTGTGTGTGTGTGTGTGTGTGTGTGTGTGTGTGTGTATTTTTGTGTGTGTGTGTGTGCCATAGACTAGCCTGTATCTCAGTAAAAGCAACATCTTAACTCTATTTAAAAGAAGAAAAAGAAATAAGGCTACAAGTCAATGACGGCCATTTGGACGGCTTTTTCCAGCCTCACTCAGTCATCTCCTGAACCTGAACACCAGTTAACAGCACTCTGCCCATGTCCATCTGGAGGTCAATTCAACAACTCTGTAATCCCTAACATCTGAAGACTGTCATCACTGACCAAAGCTTACTAAGACACAGCTTTGCATGTTAAACAAACAGTCACTTTACAGGTTATCTTTATTAAAAAAAAAATCAAAACATTCAACAACATATCTGTCAAAATGTCTTGCTCTGTGTGTGTATGTGTGTGTATGTGTGTGCGCGTGCGTGCAGTGCGTGTGTGCTTCTCTCTGTGTCTGTCTCTGTGTGGGTTTTTCTTTTAAATTTTCATTCATTTATTTATCGTCAGTCCCTGATTCTTGCTAGCTAAAAACTCCATGACGGAGCTAACAGCTGGTGCCAATGTCCTGCAGACTGCTGGAGAGAATTTCTGGTTCATACTGGACAGAGTTATGTTACTGAACAGTACCAAGCCTGACCACACCCTGAAAAGTCATAGATACTTTATAAAAAATATATATATGTATCAGCAAGAAACATACAGAATTATTCAAAACCAGTGCTATCTTCAAGGCAATGGAACATTTAATCTATTCAAAAGGATTTTACAGAACATGTATCCAACAGTTCAAAAGCATTTTGAATCAAGAAGCTAAGAAACAGAATTGTTTATGACTACAACAATCCAAATCAACTTGATTCCTAAAAAGAAAAGCCTGCCAGATTTTGAAGTTGATCCAGGGGTAGACCGCACAGATTAAAAACAACAACAACAACAAAAACACACACAAGAGGCAGAGTAGTGAACTGACATTAGATGTTGAGCCATTCTCAAACTAAATACTAAAATAGGAGCACTCTGCCATACAGCAGAGTGCTGAGTGGGATGATAAAGAATCGAACATTGGAGTCAGGCGACTCAGTCCACAACACACTAGGAATTTTGCAACCCAGACTGTACTGACTTTGGATATCATGACGGCATCAGCTACACACAGACTGTGAAGGATTAGACTGAAGACAGAAGAAATCCTGGCTATCAGTAAACCTATCATGATGCCATCAGCTACACACAGACTATGAAGGGTTATACTGAAGACAGAAGGAATCTGGACTATCAGTAAACCTATCATGATGCCATCAGCTACATACAGACTGTGAAGGGTTATACTGAAGACAGAAGGAATCCTATCAGTAAACCTATCATGATGCCATCAGCTACATACAGACTGTGAAGGGTTATACTGAAGACAGAAGGAATCCCATCAGTAAACCTATCATGATGCCATCAGCTACATACAAACTGTGAACAGTTATACTGAGTATAGAACCAAATCCTTAACAACAGGGGAAAGGCAAAAGGGTGGGAGGTGGGCAAGGTCATACAACAATACAATGAAAAAAAAAAAAAGAAACATTTACTCAGCTACTTACTGACAGATATATAGAACACTAAGCCCTTTACTTTCTCTCTCCCCCCCCGCCCCCCCCTCTCTCTCTCTCTCCTTTCCTACTCTCTCTAATAGTCATACACATACATGCACAAATGTACGTACACATGCACACACGCATGCACACACACAAATACACACACAAACACCCACACACCCACCTACCCACCACCACTACCACCACCACTGCTCACTCAACACACTCCCCCCAAAAAGTCCTTCGAACGAGACATATAAACCAAGGCCCTGTATGCAAACATGGAGAACATCTTACGCACATGTTTTGGAAGAGTAGACCATTGTGTGCCAGTGGGAACAGATGACAACCTTTACAAAACTGCATATATACAGGGACTGGTGGAAAAAAAACCCACAAAAGTGCTTATTCCATTATCCTTGAAATAAAATAATGTAATAAGAAATTTACAAATTAATAAATAAAACATACAGACTAAAGACACACTGAACACTCCAAAGCGCAATTAATCCACACCTTACCTACCAATACCTAAACTGAAGTCACAATGTTCACACAGGAATATCATATGCCAAAAGGGATGGGGGGGGGGGGGGGGGGGGGCTAAAAAAGGAGGAATCCCAAACAAATCTATTCTGGGCCTGAACAAGGGGGCTTTCAGAACTGTTGTAGGGCTAACTTCCCCAATAAACCCATTACAGACTGGGCTGTACAAGTCCAGCTTTCCTGTCACAAGTTCAGCTTTCCTGTCACAAGTCCAGCATTCCTGTCACAAGTCCAGCATTCCTGTCACAAGTCCAGCTTTCCTGTCACAAGTCCAGCATTCCTGTCACAAGTCCAGCATTTCCTGTCACAAGTCCAGCTTTCCTGTCACAAGTCCAGCTTTCCTGTCACAAGTCCAGCTTTCCTGTCACAAGTCCAGCTTTCCTGTCACAAGTCCAGCTTTCCTGTCCCATGTGCACACATCCTTGAAGCGCAGTGCTGGACGCCCTGAAGGGCAATCCATATCCTGCAGCCAGTTCCCTGTCTGTACACAATCCATTTCCTGCAGCCAGTTCACTGTCTGTACACAATCCATATCCTGCAGCCAGTTCCCTGTCTGTACACAATCCATTTCCTGCAGCCAGTTCCCTGTCTGTACACAATCCATATCCTGAAGCCAGTTCCTTGTCTGTACACAATCCATATCCTGCAGCCAGTTCCCTGTCTGTACACAATCCATATCCTGCAGCCAGTTCCCTGTCTGTACACAATCCATATCCTGCAGCTAGTTCCCTGTCTGTACACAATCCATATCCTGCAGCCAGTTCACTGTCTGTACACAATCCATATCCTGCAGCCAGTTCCCTGTCTGTACACAATCCATATCCTGCAGCCAGTTCCCTGTCTGTACACAATCCATATCCTGCAGCCAGTTCCCTGTCTGTACACAATCCATATCCTGCAGCCAGTTCCCTGTCTGTACACAATCGATATCCTGCAGCCAGTTCCCTGTCTGTACACAATCCATATCCTGCAGCCAGTTCCTTGTCTGTACACAATCCATATCCTGCAGCCAGTTCCCTGTCTGTACACAATCCATATCCTGCAGCCAGTTCCCTGTCTGTACACAATCCATATCCTGCAGCCAGTTCCCTGTCTGTACACAATCCATATCCTGCAGCCAGTTCCCTGTCTGTACACAATCCATATCCTGCAGCCAGTTCCCTGTCTGTACACAATCCATATCCTGCAGCCAGTTCCCTGTCTGTACACAATCCATGTCCTACAGCCAGTTCCCTGTCTGTACACAATCCATGTCCTACAGCCAGTTCCCTGTCTGTACACAATCCATGTCCTACAGCCAGTTCCCTGTCTGTACATAATGTCCTGGGGAAAGCAGCTATCCTTCCTACAGTGCTGATGACCAGTGTCCATCCTTCCTACAGTGCTGATGACCAGTGTCCATCCTTCCTACAGTGCTGATGACCAGTGTCCATCCTTCCTACAGTGCTGATGACCAGTGTCCATTCCTTCCTACAGTGCTGATGACCAGTGTCCAGTCCTTCCTACAGTGCTGATGATGTACCAAGTGTCCATGTCTGCCTTCCTACAGTGCTGATGACCAGTGTCCACGTCCTGCAGCCAGTTCATTGTCTATACAGGATGTTCTTGGGAAAGTGGCCATCCTTCATAAAAAGTCAATGACAGATCCAGCAAGAGAGGTGTTGACACAGCAAACAGCACAAGCTGAGGGAGTGTGCCTGGTCCAGAACAGATCTACAGATACATGTGTAGGGGACTTTGCCCTCCCAAGTCATACCTAGGACTTTATGCAGACAGGGAAGATGAAAACTGTGCAGGCCTGTAGTTCTCCTGTCTGGTGTCTGGTGTCTGGTGTCCAGGTTTGGCTGCCGTACATACAGCAGAGTGCTGAGATCACAGGAAGATGAAAACTGTGCAGGCCTGTAGTTCTCCTGTCTGGTGTCTGGTGTCCAGTTGGCTGCCGTACATACAGCAGAGTGCTGAGATCACAGAAGATGAAAACTGTGCAGGCCTGTACTTCTCCTGTCTGTGTCCAGGTCTGGCTGCCATACAACAGAGTGCTGAGATCACAGGAAGATGAAAACTGTGCAGGTCTGTACTTCTCCTGTCTGGTGTCTGGTGTCCAGGTCTGGCTGCCATACAGCAGAGTGCTGAGATCACAGGAAGATGAAAACTGTGCAGGCCTGTACTTCTCCTGTCTGGTGTCTGGTGTCCAGGTCTGGCTGCCATACAGAGAGTGCTGAGATCACAGGAAGATGAAAACTGTGCAGGCCTGTAGTTCTCCTGTCTGGTGTCTGGTGTCCAGGTCTGGCTGCCACACAGCAGAGAGCTGAGCCTGGTATACAGACCTGGAGTTTGCTGTTCAGGGGGAGGTTCTTGTTATCCTGTATTTGTTTATTAATGAATAAATTTGATTTGTGTATTTGTGCATCTGCTTTGTGAATCTGTGCATATGTTTGTGTATTTGTGCATCTGCTTTGTGCATTTGTGTATTCCTGCATCTACTTCATGTATTTGGTTAGTAACGTTTTATATATATATATGTTTTGTGCATCTGCTGTGTATATGTGTATTCATGCATCTGCTTTGTATATTTGTTATATATGCAACTGCTTTGTGTACAAGTTTATACACTAATGTATAGATCTGCCTTGTGTACTTGTATATTCATGATCTGCTTTGTGTATTTATGCATTTATGCATCTACTTTGTCTATTTACACATCTACTTTGTGTGTTGTAGCATCAGCTGAGTGATTTCTTGGCAGTTGTGGTGAAGCGTATACAGAAGGTTGATCGCACAGAGACACCTTCTCAATAAGCTGACCACTAAAAAAAGAAAATGAAACCTTGGTTGGCATTTTTTCTCCCCTTAACTGACATGGAATACTTCAACACTCTTCAACTATAAAGTTAGCCCTGTTCACTGCTGTTTCATCTTTTGGTAGAAAAGCTTGATTGATTCTAATCTGGCCTCAAGGTGATCACTTAACAGACTGCAGTACTTTCAAACACCATCAAGTCTTCCGGCAATGTTTTATGCACAGGTCAGGAACCCTTTTGGTTTGGGTACATTTTTTACACTCCAGACAGAATGGGCCATTCCTCTCTGATAGAAATATCACAAAGAAAGACTAAGCGCAACCCCATCGTTTTCCAAGATAGAAGGGTGCCTTCTACCTTCTGTTTTGTTTGGTTTATAAAACGTACCTTTCTAATGTCTATAACAAAAGAGTAAGAACTAACAGTTTAAACTACATGGCAAAACCTGGACAGCATACATCTATATAGTGATGGCTGGCTGGCTCTTTGCCTGGGAGAACCATGGGAGGGAAGGAGACAGTTTCTGTTTCTTCAAACCCTGTCTGCTGCATGCTGAGCAGATGAAGGAAGGAACTGCCACTGTTGGTGGTGGTCCCCTCATCACTCCTCCCGCCTCTTTCACTTCTCTTTTGCTGTGACGCTTCTCTGAAGTTCAAACTTTCTGCTGGCTCTTCTGGTGGAATACTGAAATTGTCCCAATGCCATGTCTGGCGCTGGATTCCTGCCTATGACAGCTGCTTCTTCAGTTTGTCTCTAAAGCAGTTCCTGGGAATGCGGTAGTGGCCTTTTGCTCACTGCTGATGTCATCTTGCCAATGGACACCAAGGATGGAAGGAGGACAGCATTGATGGAAGCATTCCAACAGCTTGATCAGCTGATGACAGTACAGGACCCAGGTTTCTGAACCATACAATAGGGCAGGGCCAACACAGCTTTCTGTCCTTGAGTTTTTGTTGAGAGGCAGAGGGATTGGTTCTGACATATGACATGGTCTTGAGCATATACCGATATATATAGACTATTGCAACACATACACACACACACACACACACTCATGCATGTACGCATACTAGCTTGCACGCACACATGCACGCACGCATGCACACACACACAAACACACACACAAAAAAACAATACACACACACACAAACACACACACAACACACTTTAAATACACACACAGACACACACATGCGCATGTGCGCGCACACACACACACCAGTCATACACACTCACACCCACGCACGCACACACACACACAAACACACATACACACACCCACACCCACACACACAAATACACACACAAACACACACACACAAATACACACACATACACACACAAAAACAACATACACACACAAACACACACACACACAACACACACATATATATATATACACACACAGTAACACACAGATGCGCGTGCACACACACACACACACAGTCACACAAACACACATACACACAGAGTCACACACACACACATAGCCTAGTGGTCAGAACATTATACTTGCAATTTGATGATCCGGTTCGATTCCCATTTGAGGGGATTTTTCTGCTGGAGTTAACATCAGTGCTGACTCCAACCAAAGTCCTTCGGATGAGATTATAAATGTGTTCGAATGCACGCAAAGCATCTTGCGCACATGTTAAATCCTGTTCCACTTTTCGTAAAAAAAAGGCCATCGTGTGCCGGTGGGAACAGACGACATTTACAAAACTGCACACACACATGGACTGGATGTAAAAAAGCACTTGAGTGCTTATTCCATTATCCTCGATATAAATA
Source organism: Stramonita haemastoma (assembly GCA_030674155.1). Lineage (NCBI taxonomy): Eukaryota > Metazoa > Mollusca > Gastropoda > Neogastropoda > Muricidae > Stramonita > Stramonita haemastoma. The sequence goes on along the minus strand of CM060333.1, from coordinate 44,894,366 downwards.
GATAAATAAATAAATAAAATATAACACACACACACAGTGACACACACACACACACACACATGGGACAGGATAGGCTAGCAGTCAGAACATTGCACTGGCAATTTGAGAACCCAGGTTCGAATTCCGTTCAAGGGGATTTTTCCCCTGGAGTTAACATCAGTGTTGACTACATTCTCCCCAAAAGTCCTTCGGGGGAGACTATAAACCAAGGCCCTGTGTGCAAACGCATGCAGAACATCTGGCACACATGTTAAATCCTGTTCTGCTTTTTGAAAGAGTAGACCATTGTGTGCCAGTGGGAACAGATGACAAAATTTACAAAATCGCATACACAAGGTGACTGAATGTAAAAAAGCACATCAGCGTTTAGTCCATTATCCTTAATATAAAAGATTAAATAAATAAATAAATAAAATAACACACACACACACACAGAGGACGCAATAGCGTGGTTGGTTAGAGCGCTGTATATTGTGCTCGTGACATGGGTTTGAATCCCATTCAAGGGGATATTTTCTCTTGGAGTTAACATCAGTGCTAACTCCACTCCCCCAAAAGTCCTTTAGATGAGACTACAATCTGAAGTCCCATGTGCGAACGCATGCAGGACACCTTGCGCACATTAAAACCTTTTTCACTTTTCGTAAAAGTGGGCCATTGTATACCGGTGGGAACGGATGACAAAATTTACGAAACTGATACACATGGGGGCTTGATCAGTTGATGTAATAAAAAAGGGACATAAATGCTTATTCCATTTTCCTTGAAATAAAAGACTTTAACACACACACACACACACACACACACACACACACACACACACACACACACACACACACACACACACAATCAACAAACAGAAGATTCAACAGATGCCAAATCACACATACCTTGCTGGTGCTTCCCCGGTGGCACAGCAATGACTTACAGACCTGTGCAGCCACCAGTATGGACTG
>CM060333.1:44868410-44883410 GCA_030674155.1 Stramonita haemastoma | reverse complement strand
AATTGTATTCGTTATTGGATTAAGTTGCTACAAATGGAAGATCTGAGATTACCATATAAGGCATACAAAATGTTGTATAATTTAGATGTAATAGGTAAGAAAAATTGGGTTTCAAGTGTGGGTATGTGTTTAAATGAAAATGGGTTCGGAGATGTGTGGTTGAACCAAGGTGTGGGTGATGTTCATGTGTTCATTAAAGTCTTTGGTCAACGATTGATTGACTGCAGGTGGCAGAACTGGAACTATCATATTAACAATAGCCAAAGGTTTGACTTTTATAGAACATATTGTAATGGTCATGATTTGAAATGCTATTTAGAACTTGATATGAATCGACAATTGAAACACATCACAGCAAAATTTAGACTTGGTATATCTGATCTGAATGTACATCGTTTAAGATATAGAACCCATAATGATCATGATTTGTTTTGTCCATTATGCAATGTGTCAAAGGAAGATGAAGTCCACTTTGTTCTTTGCTGCCAACAATTACATAACCTTAGAGTAAAATTTATTCAACCAAAGTATTTTAGGGAACCTTGTCTGTTTAAATTGAATTTATTAATGTCTTGTACACATCCTGAAGTTATACATAACTTTTCTCTATTCTTGTACAAGGCTTTCAAACTTAGAGAAATAGTCACTTCATAAGGCAGTGTGCTTAGTGATCAAATGATTTTTCACTATATTTATCATACCATATCTTGTATTGTTCACATTCCCCTTCATAAGGGGCTAAGGCCTATATGAATAAACTATCTGCCTCTGCGTCTGCCTCTGCGTTCTCTCTCTCTCTCTCTCTCTCTCTCTCTCTCACTCTCTCTCTCTCTCTCTCTCTCTCTCTCTCTCTCTCTCTCTCTCTCTCTCTCCTCTCCTCTCTCTCTCTCTCTCTATGTGCTTATCTATTATCCTCGAATAAAAGAATTTTGCCTTGCCTTGCCTTGCCTTGCCTTGCCTTGCCTTGCCTTGCCTTGCCTCTCTCTCTCTCTCTCTCTCTCTCTCTCTCTCTCTCTCTCTCTCTCTCCTCTCTCTCTCTCTCTCTCTCTCTCTCTTCTCTCTCTCTCTCTCTCTCCCCTCTCTCTCTCTCTCCTCTCTCTCTCTCTCCTCTCTCTCCTCTCTCTCTCTCTCCTCTCTCTCTCCTCTCTCTCTCTCATCTCTCTCTCTCTCTCTCTCTCTCTCTTCCATAATCAAAATCTTTTTATTGTGACTTCTGATTTTTGTCTTCTGAACGAGTGCATTTTATTACCTTATCATATATAGTGTCCTTATTCTTGTGTGTTGTTTGGTACTGCCTAAAGTTTTATTGTTTAGTATCTTTTCAACTTGATGTATCCCTGTAAAGGGCGGGGACTGGATGTAAAAAAGCACATGAGTGCTTATCTATTATCCTCGAATATGCCTTGCCTTGCCTTGCCTTCTCTCTCTCTCTCTCTCTCTCTCTCTCTCTCTCTCTCTCTCTCTCTCTTCTCCTCTCTCTCTCTCTCCTCCTCCTCTCCTCTCTCCTCTCTCTCTCTCTCTCTCTCTCTCTCTCTCTCTCTCTCTCTCTCTCTCTGTTGGAGGGGATTTTTACCCTGGAGTTAACATCAGTGCTGACTCCACTCTCCCCAAATGTCTTTAGGATGAGACTGTAAACCGAGGCCCCGTGTGCGAACGCACGCAGAACATCTTGCGCACACGTTAACTCCTGTTCCGCTTTTCGTAAGAGTAGGCCATTGTATGCCGTGGGAACAGATAACAAGATGTACACAACTGCATACGCAGGGGACTGGATGAAAAAAGCACATGAGTGTGTATCCCAATATTTTTGATATAAAAGATTTTTTTAAATCTCTCTCTCTCTCTCTCTCCTCTCTCTCTCCTCTCTCTCTCTCTCTCTCTCTCTCTCTCTCTCTCTCTCTCTCTCTCTCCTCTCTCCTCTCTCTCTCTCTCTCTCTCTCTCTCTCTCCATAATCAAAATCTTTTTATATTGACTTCTGATTTTTGTCTTCTGAACGAGTGCATTTTATTACCTTATCATACATAGTGTCCTTATTCTTGCGTGTTGTTTGGTACTGCCTAAAGTTTTATTGTTTAGTATCTTTTCAACTTGATGTATCCCTGTAATGGGCGGGGACTGGATGTAAAAAAGCACACGAGTGCTTATCTATTATCCTCGAATATGCCTTGCCTTGCCTTGCCTTGCCTTTTCTCTCTCTCTCTCTCTCTCTCTCTCCTCTCTCCTCTCTCTCTCTCTCTCTCTCTCTCTCTCTCTCTCTCTCTCTCTCTCTCTCTCTCTCTCTCTCCTCTCTCTCTCTCTCCTCTCTCTCTCTCTCTCTCTCTCTCTCTCTCTCTCTCTCTCTCTCTCTCTCTCTGACAGACCAGCTAATTACCTGTGGCAAGTTCTACTGGGTCTTTCTTACCTTTATGAGACGACGCCAACATCATAATGGTCCTAAGGTAAGAGGTGTGCGCTTCCTACCATATTGCGCCGACTTTACGTCAGGGCGTTTTCTTTCGCCAAAAAGCAGACTGTGCGCTCTTCTTTTTCAAACAAGTTTCATTCAAGCCTTTTGACAAACCGACCACAGGTGCTCGATTCGGTTCAATGACTGCCTTGTTTGCTGCTGTCTTCATCTCGCATTTTCTTCTCCAGTGCATGGATGTTGAAAGCAATCCGGGCCCTCAATATACCGAGAGAAGAGACCGTGTCCACACCGACACATGGACTGGTTTCCTGTCAAACCGAAATGGCCCATTAATGAGATGGCTCCCATCTCAGACATTCCCGGACCGAAATCCTGCTACCAACAAGCGCCCCACAATACCATCCTTTAGTGGCAGCGGCTCCAGGCACTGTGCACAGCCTGCCATCTCGCAACGGAACTATTCTGCTGACCTTGGAGAGCTAAAAGAAGATGTTGCTGGTCTCGCTGAAAACACAGACAGGCAGCTGGATGAGCTGAAGTCCAACTTTTCTGAATTGACCAGCTCAATGGCTGATGTTCAAGCATGGTGCCAGACCCAGCTGACTGAAAATAGGGATCTGAAAGACTCAATGAATCAACTCTCCACCAGTACTTCACATCAAATGCAAGGTACCTGTGAACACCAGAGGAGAACAGATGACAACATCACCACTTTGTACGACTGGTGCAGTTCACTGCAACAAGAAAATAACACACTGAGGTCCGATATTGCCAGGCTAACAGACCACGTCAGAAGTCAGCCCATGAGCTCAGAGCAGTCACAGGCAGGATCAGCTACAGTCTCGCAGGAAGACCTTTCGGAAATCCTGAAATGGTGTCAATCTATTCAAGCAGATAATGATGCCTTAAAAGAAGAGGTCAAATATCTCTCTTCTACATGTGACACACTAGAAGACCAGTGTGGAAGACTGCTTGACTGGAACACACACATTGATGACAAAAGTGCCACCATGGACAAAAAGCTGGAAAAACTGGAAGCAAGTGCACGAGCTCGTAACATCAAGTTCTTCAATGTGTTCGAGGGCAGCAGCAAGAATGAAGGAGACTGTGCCGACAGGTAGTGCAGCTGCTGAACCGCTTCTACCCCAGCAAGGTATGGACCACCGATGATGTGGAGACAGCCAGACGGGTGGGCCCGAGAAAGAACAGCTCTCACGCCAGACCTCTCATTGCCACAATGCACAGGTGGCGAGACAAGATGTTTGTGTTAAGAGACCAAGAGAGCAGGAAGGAGATGGCTGACGCCCTCAACATCCATGTGGCCACAGACTTGACAGACAACCAGTATGACATCCTCAGGGAGGAAAAGCTGGCGGGTAGAAAGGCCTTATTCTACAATGGCCGCCTGCATTACCACAGAGAGAACAGGTCACACTGGTCTACCAACCACAGTTCCAGAAAACAGAAGGAAGGAGAAGAGGAAAGACATCTGTCTAAAGACAGACAGCGGGACAGGAAACACAGGGAAGACAAACAAGATCACTACGAAGACAGGCGGCAGGACAGAAGCCACAGTGAAGACAAACGGAACAGATATCACCACGAAGACAGACAGGAGGACAGAAACCACAGTGAAGAAAAGCAAGACAGATATCACTATGAAGACAGACGGCAAGTCAGAAACAACAAGGAAGACAAACAAGATCACTATGAAAACAGACAACAGGACAGAAGCCACAGTGAAGACAAACAGAACAGATATCTTGATGAAGACAGACAACAGGACAGAAGCCATAGTGAAGACAAGCGGAGCAGACATCACTATGAAGAAGACAGAATCCACAGTGGAGACAAACAGAGAAGGTATCTTTATGAAGACAGACAACAGGACAGCTTATTTCAAGAACACAGGGGACAGGAACAACAGCAGGAAAGACATAATCATGCTAATAGACAACCGCAGTACCAACAGGAATGCATGGAAAGTGAAGCTCCTCGTGAAGATGAAGAACACTATGGACATGACACAGAATGGCAACAGAACAACCATCTACCTGATGCTGTACCTGGCCACAGGGACAGAGGGTCAGAAGAGCCAAGGAAGCAGTCCTTGGATCAGAAAGACAATGAAAAGAACGCCTACAGGAAGGAACAACAGGGGCAGAGTAAAACGAAGGTGCATACCTCTACTTGGGAACAAACAGCAGAAAGTCACGTGCAAACATCCCATGAAGATGCCAGATCAACAAGATGGAACTATGGTTCGAATCCTAGGTGGAACCAAATATCGGACATGTCATCCTCAAAGGTGGCTGGCAGTGACTCACAAAACCATATTAAACGAAATGCAAGTCTTCCCAACTTATGCAGTATGAATGAATTTCCCCCCCTGAACAGAGAGTCACCAGCCAGGACAGCTCCTCAGAAGGCTACAGGACAGAGGTTGACTCCCCATTTATCAGTTCTGCATTCTCCAGGGACATGGGTACCCCAAGCCGGCAACTCGGAAACGATGGTGCCAGGTGATGAAATGACAAGCTCATGCACACGACCTTCCCGCAGAGTGCCTGAAGGGATGAGTGTGCCAGAAAATACAGCCAGTGCTTCTGCTCAGGATGGAGACCACAGGGATGCACAAGATAATATGGCAACCACCTTTACCCAAGAGACAGGATGTGATGATCTAAATATCACACACACAGCAATGTATACCAGCCATTAACAGAAGATGAAATGATGGCACCTGTGCTGACTCCGCCCACTCCAGAGGTACATCACGACGACAGCCAGACTCTTGTCAAACAAGTTCTGGACCCATGGGAGTCTGCAGAAGATGGACAAAGCAGCATGCCCTCATCACCGGACAGACAGAAAGAAGACAGCCTCCTCCATGACCAGACAGGCAAAGACGCAAGCCTGACCATTGAAAATGAAGTGACAACCGCCACTCCTGTACATCGGCCTGTGACCCGCAGCAAGGCAAGGTGTAAGCAAATGCACCTGACGGATTCTTTCCTCAGCTCAGGGTCTCGTTCCTCCAGAACAGGAACAAAGGCCCAGTCACCTGCTGCCAGTAGTAGTCCCAAATAGGGACTCGGCCCTGCCCATGTCTGCCAGGAGATTAGAAATGAATTGTCACACAATTTAAGATTCCTGACATACAATGTAGAAGGACTTAGTACAATCTATCATACAGATTTAAGATCGTATATATCCAAATTTGATATAATTGTACTGACAGAAACATTCACTACAGACTTCCCTTCACATCTTTTCCCAATGCATAATGTATATATTTCAAATGCTGTCAAAGTCTCAAATGCACCCACAGCTCGGCTGTGTGGGGGAGTAGCTTTGCTAGTTAGGAAACACATCGCTCCTCTTATTTCCCAGGTTCATCTAGAATATGACAACTGTATTGTGCTGACACTGGCTAAAGCGCTTACAGGTCTGGACAGAGACTGTGTCTTAATTGGCATATATTTACCTCCACAATATAGCCCATATTATTCTGAAACAGACATTTACAATGCGGTTTCTCTTTTGGAAAATATCATCTTAGATATCCTACAAGACATAGGAAATATGCCCATAATAATTATGGGCGACCTGAATGCAAGGACTGGCAATGCCAATGCTCATGAGGACGAACTGCCGTGTAATATTTGTGATTATGATGGCAATGTTAACTATGTTGACTCATATCAGCGGGCTTCAGCTGATGGGGTTTCGAATGATTTTGGAAAGTATTTGCTGAATGTTTGTGAGCAATTTAGTCTGGTTCTTTTGAATGGTCTGGTAAGTCATAGATTTGATTCTAGCTGTACGTATGTTTCATATAATGGCTGCAGTGTAATAGATTATTTTATAATATCAAGATGTATCTCTGAGATGGCTACAGAGTTGACAGTCAGTGAGAGAATAGAGTCAAAACATATGCCTTTGGAGCTAACACTGAAGTGTAAAGATATAAATACCAACATAACCTATAGGCCCAGAGAGATGTCCATACAAAAATATAGGTGGGACTGTCAAAAGTCAGAGGAATATTCTAACATGTTTAAAACTGACTGTATTTCTAAAAAAAAAAAAAAAAAATTAAAGAAGCATATGATATGATTGATTTAGACATAGAAGTAGCAATTAAACAACTTTATGAGATTATTAGTTTAGCAGCAGCCCCTATGCTAAAGACAGTTGTATTTGGTAAATTTGATAACAATCCGTGGTTTGATTTTGAATGCAGGGAGAAAAGGAGGTTAGTGAGATATGCTCTTAGAAATTATCGGAAACATACTAAAGATGATAACGCTTCAAAAGATGATATAGAGACCCTGAGAATTAAGTATACAGATCTCAGGAAAGAGTACAAGTTTTTGTTAAAAGAAAAGAAAATCGGGTACAAAAGACAAACAATGAAAGTGTTAGAAGACTCTTTAAGTGATCCTCAGAGATTCTGGAACACAGTAAGGAAACACATTGGAAGACCTGTGTGCCAAAGTAGCATTTCTTCTGAAGAGTGGTATAATCATTTTTCTACTGTATTTAGCCAAAGTGATCCCAAGTCGGATACAGATGAGACATTTAACTGTTCCTACTCCTCTGATACTTCAGCCACCTTACAAGTAGATATTACAATACTTGAGCAAGAAATTACACACCAAGAAGTAGTACAGGCTATATCTACATTAAAAAAACAATAAAGCTGCAGGTCCAGATGGATTCTCTGGGGAATTCTATAAATATGCAGGCCCAGAGGTTGCATTATTTCTAACTAAATATTTCAATAAATTGTTTACATCTGGCAGTTTTCCACTTCAATGGTCAGAAGCAGTCATTCAGCCAATACATAAGAAAGGTGACATCAATTCTCCTGATAATTATAGAGGCATCTCCTTACTAAACGTATGTGGAAAACTTTATAGCTACATTCGCAATAAGCGTTTATCTATATGGTTAGAAGAAAACAAAGGACTGAATGAAGCACAGGCAGGATTTAGACGTAGTTATAGCACAGTCGACCATATATTTACCCTTTTGTCATTAATTCAGAAACAGTTTGCTAACCATGGAAAGCTGTACTGTGCCTTTATAGACTTCAAGAAGGCCTTCGATTTGGTTGATAGGCATTGCTTGTGGTCTGTACTTAGAAAAAATGGTGTCAAAGGAAAAATGTACAGAGCTCTGCAAAGTATGTACAACATTGTAAAAGCAAGGGTAAGTGTGGGAGGTGAATTAACTGATATTTTCATGTGTCCTGGAGGACTGAGGCAGGGAGACATTTGTAGCCCTGTTTTATTCTCTTTATATTAACGAGTTAGCGGTTGAACTTGTTCAGAGAGGAAAACATGGTATATCTTTAACCCCAGACCAAATGCAGATACTGATACTACTCTTTGCAGATGATGTAATACTGTTATCATACACTAAAGTTGGTCTGCAAACACAATTAAATATATTAAGTGACACAGCAAAAAAGTTGGGATTGTTAGTGAATATGGAGAAATCAAAAGTTGTCGTATTTCGAAAAGGTGGCCACCTTGCTGTACGAGAAAAATGGCTCTATAATGGAAACAATCTCGAAGTGGTAAACCAGTACAAATACCTAGGAGTTATTTTTTCCACAGGTCTGTCCTTTTCTTATGCATTGAAGGACATGGCTAGTAGGGCAAAAAAAGGTGTAATCGGTATTTTACGTTTGTTGTGGTCTCTCGGTAATCAGTCCCCTAAAATATTTTTCAAACTCTTTGACTGTCAGATTCAGCCAATTTTAACGTATGGTTCTGAGGTATGGGGTCTCTTAGCTGATCATTCTGTCATTGAAAGAGTACATGTCTTTGCAATTAAAAGATTTTTAAATGTGAGCATTAGAACACCAAATGCCCTGGTATATGGAGAGACCGGTAGATTTCCACTCTTTGTCAATACTTATAACCCGTACTATCAAATACTGGATAACTCTTACAAGAATGAATACAGATCGCATTCCATATAAATCATACAACATGCTGCTTAACCTCCATAATAATAATAAGAATAATTGGGTCTCTACAGTCTGCTTTACCCTATATCGTTATGGCTTTGGTTTTGTGTGGGAATGTCAGGGAGTGGCGGATGCAAGGATATTTTTGGCAGAATTCAGACAACGTCTTAAGGATTGTTACACTCAAAGCTGGAACAGTGAAATCAACACAAAAGAGCGTTATGCCTTCTATTCCTTATTGAAACAAAATCTTTGTCTGTCTGATTACCTACTCATTGTTCAAAATAGTGCTGTGAGGAAAGTATTTAACAAGAATGCGCCTGGGCGTTTCACCATTAAGATGTCACAAAAACCGTTACAATACGACACAAAAATGTTCTGACTGCCCTTTCTGCCAGGGTATCCTTGAGTCCGAAGTACATTTCATGTTTATATGTCCAAGATACAATCTGATACGGGAACATTTTATACCTGCAAAATTTTATAATCAACCATCTACTTTCAGACTGGCGTTGCTGCTCTCAAGCACAACACATGCAAAGTCAGCAATGTATTACGTCAAAAGTGCACTTCATTTAAGGTCATCTGCTGTGGTGTAGACAACATGATTGTGAACCATTTGCATTTATATGTTTTCATATTGCTGATTGCAACTGTTATAATTATGATTTTTGTTCTTTGCCTAGTGCGGAAAAACTATGTTTTCGTAAGGTGGTGTTATTGATAATCGCTAGTTGTCGTTACCATTTCAAAGAATGGTGCTACCACTAATTCAGGGTGACTGACTGTCTATAATGAAGGCACGCAGAGGATTCTGCTCCACAAATGTTCCTGTTGCATTGATATTTTCAAGAGATAAGTATGTCAGTATGGCATCATCCCCGTCCCACTGTTCCCCTTGACATGGGCAAATGGCCTGGCTCATTAAATCATTTGACTTTGACTTGACTTGCTGACTTGACTTGACTCTCTCTCTCTCTCTCTCTCTCTCTCTCTCTCTATCTCTCTCTCTCTCTCTCTCTCTCTCTCTCTAGTTTGTATAACAAACTAGATGAAATTGCAACGATTTTGGACAACTTTGGTAAAAACTTTCATTTGTTTTGTCTTTCCGAATCACGACTACGTTTTCAAATACCAGATTCTGACCTGTTATTCCCTGGTTACAATATCATTCCTCGTGACCCAAAAACTCCTAAAGAAACGGGTTTATTATTATACTATAATCAGTCAGTCACATTAAATAGAGTCTTAGAATTGGAGCAGTACCATGTTGAACCTTTATGGGTAGAAGTCAAGTTAAAACATACAAAACCATTACTCATCGGCTTTATTTACAGAAATCCTTCCGAAAGAATAAACTGGTATACTAATTTCAATACAATGATGGATGCTGCCACACTTTATAACGATGAAATAATATTATTAGGTGACTTTAATATTGATTTACTAAAACCTCAGACACAATGGGTTCAGCTTTTCAAAACTTTTAATTTAAATCAGCTTATTGACTGTCCAACTCGTATTACAGACACCACTAGCACTCTCATTGACCACATTTACATTTCTTCCGAACAGAACATAGCTGAAGTTTGTTCACCTGTTTCTTCGTGCAGTGAACATTTCCCTATTTGTGTAACTTGGTCGAGAAAAGGGATAAAAATTCCCAGGACAGGACACAAAACAATAAAATACAGATGCTTTAAACAGTTCAAAGAAGATGTTTTTCTTAATGATGTGGCAAACTCCACTTTGTCACATGTTTATCAGTATACTGATCCAGGTGAAGCCATAGACTTCTGGATATGCACCTTTTCTAAAATATATAATAAACATGCTCCAATAAAAACAAAACGAGTGAAATTCAAGCCAAAACCTCCATGGATATCAGCAGAAATAGAGAACGAAATAAAAGTAAGAGACTGTTTAAAGTCTAAACATGATAAAGAGTTTAAAAACCAAAGAAACAAGGTGACAAACATGAAGCGTGTAGCAAAACAAAAGTACTTTCAAGATCTTGTATAGGACAGAAAAAACTGCAGACACATTTGGAAAGCCATTAATCTACTAACAAATAAAACTAACAAAAAGGCACAAACTACAGTTAAAGATATTTCATCCTTGAGCCTGAATAAACATTTTGTTGGGATAGCCAACAATCTAATAAAGTGTGAAGACTGGAAAAGTAATGATTTGAAACATTTAAGAGCATATTGTGAGTCTAAAAATATACACTCTAAATTAGACATTCCATTTATTTCCTTACCTGAAGTGCTGACATCCCTCTTACAATTAAAGCAGTCAACCACAAAAGATGTTGATGGACTAGATGGTAAAATAATTAAAATTGCTGCGCCTGTAATAGCAGACACCCTTACCTATATTTATAATCTTTGTATTGACAAAGCTTATTTTCCTTCTCATTTTAAAAAGGCTAAAGTAATTCCTCTCTTTAAATCTGGCGCATCAGATGACCCATCGAACTACAGGCGATATCAATTTTGTCTATCTTATCAAAGCCTTTAGAAAAACATGTTAAAAAATCTTTACTTTTACATTTAGAAAAATATGACCTAATCAATCCAAGTCAATCAGGTTTCAGAAAAAAACATTCATGTCACACGGCTCTGATAAATATGGTAGACAAATGGCTTCTGAATATTAATAACAATATGTTTACCGGAGTTGTCTTCGCCGATTTTGCAAAGGCTTTTGATGTGATAAACCACACACTTCTGTTAAAGAAACTACACCTATATAGAATATCAAAGAATACCTTTCAATTTTTTAAATCATTTTTATCAAATAGACAACAGTCAGTCTTTGTTGGAAAGTCTCAGTCTGATTTTCTCACAATGACCAATGGCGTTCCCCAAGGTTCAGTTCTGGGTCCTATACTTTTCTCTATATATATTAATGATTTACCATTGTACATGAATCCTTGTTGTGAATTATTTGCAGATGACAATTCAATTTATGCTGAAAATCATTCCTTACAAATTTTGTCATCTAATCTCCAAGACAATATACATCAGCTTACCAGATGGGCAGAACTAAATCACATGTCCCTTAATCCAATAAAGACTAAATGTATGTGTATAACAACCAGACAAAAGCGACAGAATCAGATCTCTTCTATGTTCCCTATAAATGTTTCAGGTGAAAAAATTGAAGAAGTAAATTTCCACAAGGTGCTAGGAATCATTAGTGATCATAATCTTTCATGGCAAGACCACATCGCCAATCTAAGTAAAGTTGTATCTCAAAAGGTGTTTCAGTTATCCAAAATAAAACATTTCCTTAATCTTAGCACTAGAAAACAGTTTTTCCATGCACACATAAGTTCTGTTATAGAATATGCATCAACCTTGTGTGATTCTGCAAGTGCAAATACATTAAAACCTCTGATTAGATTATACAAGCGTGCCATTAAACTTATTCTATTGAAATCAAGCTCATTAACTTCCGTGGACTATAAATCAGTTGGTATTTTGCCATTTAAATTGCAGTTGGAATACAACAAAGCTTTAATGATGCACAGAATAGTGTATGGAAATGCACCGCCCACTCTGGCAAAACATTTTCAAATAAATACATATCGTCATTCACATAAACTTACTGTGCCAAAACCAAGAATAGATCTGTTTAAAAGTAGTCTTGTATATAGCGGTGGCACTTACTGGAATAACCTGCCAGCATCCTTAAAAAGTGTAACTTCTATGCTAAACTTTAAAAAATCATTGAAACATTTTCTTATGAATGAAAGGCTGACAGAGACTGGCTGTTGATCTTGTCTTATTAAAAAAAAGAAGAAAAAAAGCATATTGTTTTCTTGTTAATCGGACAAAATGTCAGTCATGGTTTGCCATGACTTCATCTAATCATGTTTTACATAATGTCTTTTTTATCAGCTGTCTGTCATTCTCTGTTTGTCTGTCTGTCTGTCTGTCTGTCTGTCTGCCTGCCTGCCTGTGAAACTGAGTGTCTTTAGTCTGTCCGTCTGTCTGTATTCTATCTCTCATCTGCCTGTCTATCCCTTCTCTGTCAGTCTCTACTCTACTCTGCTCTACTCTACTCTACTCTACTCTACTCTACCTACTCTACTCTACTCTACTCTACTCTCTAGTCAATCATATTTCTTATTTTCTAATCTGATTTTGTGATTTTGTTCTCTCATTTTGTAAAGATAAAGCATAAGCGTAGAAAATGTTTCTTGTATTTGGATGATGTTATGGATTTTTTTTCTTTTTTCTTCACTCATACAATGTATATGTGCAGTTTGTTTGTTATTGCTATGCCTTTATTTTCTTTTCTTCCTTTTTCCCCCAGAAGGGTGGTTATAAAAAGGCACGTTTTCTTATGCCATTACCCTCTTTAAATACTCATTCATTCATTTGTTCATTCATTCATTCATTCTCTCTCTCTCTCTCTCTCTCTCTCTCTCTCTCTCTCTCTCCTCTCTCTCTCTCTCTCTCTCTCTCTCTCTCTCTCTCTCTCTCCTCTCTCTCTCTCTCCTCTCTCTCTCTCTCTCTCTCTCTCTCCTCTCTCTCTCTCTCTCTCCTCTCTCCATGAATCTTGAAATTGATTTTTCTGTACCCTTTGTATTTAGTATTTGCTTGTTCGTTCGAAAGTATTTTCATTATCTATTTTCATATTGTGTACATTTGCAACTTTTCATGTATATTGTTGGGGTTTTGTTTGCTTGTTTATCTTTTGTTTTGGGGGGGGGGGGGGGGCGAGGGGGGGGGGGGGGGCGAGGGGGGGGGGGAGTCTTTTCCGAGGGCTGGATGTAAAAAAGCAATCTTTGCTTATTCTATTACCCTCTTGAATAAAGAAAGTTTTCAAAGTTTTTCTCTCTCTCTCTCTCTCCTCTCTCCGTCTCTCTCCTCATCTTCTACTCTCTCATCTCGTCTCTCACTCTCTTCTCCTACTCTCCTCTCTCTATCTTCTCTCCTCTCTCTCTCTCTCTCTCTCTCTCTCTCTCTTCTCTCTCTCTCTCTCTCTCTCTCTTGTCCAAAAAAGTCTCTTACTCACTCCTTCCTGATCTCCTCTCCATCTCTCTCCACTCTCTCTCTCTCTCTGTCCAAAAAAGTCACAGTTATAAAATTAAACACTTCTCGATTTCCATCAAGGAAACTGTTTTTTCAAGCTTAGGCCCCTATATACAATCCTCAATAGACTATGCTGCAACCCTGTGGGACTCTGCTAGTGCAAATATGAAACCATTACTAAGTCTGTATAAACGTGGTCTCAAACTGGTCCTTCTGAAGAAAACAACCTTGCTAGAAGGGGATTATACTCAGTTTAAATATCCTTCCCCTACACCAAAGACTAAAATATAACAAAGGCATCATGATGTTTAAGATACTGACAGGAAATGTCCCCACATCCTTAAAAGACAAATTCCCTATGAATCATTCCAGAAATACGGTAAAGCCAAGTGTCCCAATCCCAAGGATAGACTTGTTCAAAACTATACTATACTCAGGCCCTACACTATGGAACTCCCTCCCTGACTCAATTAAACAGCATCAATCATTAACCTTCAAAAATCACCTTCTAATCCACTTGATGCATCAAAAATAACAAACCACACTTCTCCCCTCTCAAACTATCCGCCCTCTCCCTGCTCACTTCTCTCTGATTATGATGATCTTATGACCATAATCATAAGACTAAGCGAGGTGTATGTGTGTGTGTGTGTGTGTGTGTGTGTGTGTGTGTGTGTGTGTGTGTGTGTGTGTGTGTGTGTGTGTGTGTGTGTGTGTGTGTGTGTGTGTGTGTGTGTGTGTGTGTGTTTTGGGTTTTTTTGGTTCAAAAACTTATGTTTTATGGGACTTACTTTGAGGATAGATGGTGGTGGATTGATGTTTTCAGTCATTTAACCTCATCATATTCTCATGTTTGCTCTTTAATTATTGCACTTCTTTTTTTTTGCTTTGATTGGGGTTTTTCTTTGTTTTTGTATTCAAATCAAAATCTACACTGGTTCTTTCTTCATATTTTCGTTTCTGAATGAGTGCCTTTTTTATAACATTACCTTAATATTGTATCTCTGTCTTTATTTCTTACCTGCTGTGTTGTTCTTTTCTCACCTTTTATCAAAATCTTATGTTTTATGGGACTTATTTTGATGATAGATGGTGGTGGATTGATGTTTTCAGTCATCTAACCTCATCATGTTCTCATGTTTGATCTTTAATTATTGCGCCTTTTTTTGTTTTGTTTCGTTTTGTTATGTTTTTGGTTATTTTTGTGCTTTTTTTGGTTTGTTTGTTTGTTTTTTATTCAAATCAAAATCATCATTGATTCTTAATTCTTATTTTCGTTTCTGAATGAGTGCCTTCTTATAACATTACCTTAATATTGTATCTCTGTTTTATTTCTTACCTGTTGTTTGATACTTGGTAATGGTTTCTTGCTCTTGGTAATTGGTTCTTTATAATTGTTCTTGTTTAGCTGATGCTATCTTTTTATCTTGATGTTGTCCCTGAAAAGGGCGGGGACTGGATGTAAAAAAGCACATGAGTGCTTATCTATTATCCTCGAATAAAAGAATTTTGCCTTGCCTTGCCTTGCCTTGCCCCCCCCCCCCCCCCCCCCCCCTCTGTC
>CM060333.1:44858619-44861119 GCA_030674155.1 Stramonita haemastoma | reverse complement strand
ACACACAAGAGTGACACATAGGCATAGCCTACAGGCCTATCACACACCCAGACAAGCTGCCACAGGTAGACTAGGCCTACTATACATGCTGGATGAGAACAACAGATTCCCTGAGGTTAGGCTACTTCGTAGCCCAGCCTAGTCTGAAAGCTGAGCAATTCAACCCAGCCATTTTATTTTCCGTCAAGTCTGCTGGGCCAAGGTCTAGTCCCTAGACCTTTAGGCTACATGATAACAAAGGAGGGAATCTGCTAAACACACACACACACACACACACGCACACATACAGTGTGTTAGGCATAGGCCTGTAGGCCAGATATCATATCTGTCTGAGCCTGAAGCAGCAAGGCAATTGTCTCAAATAGCCTATGTCGCAATGGAACATAAGCCTAGGCCTAACCTTGACCTGGTTCAGCACGACATGGATTTATATAGCCTAAGCCTAGACCTAGTCTTGGTGTTTGTGATTATGTTCATTTACATAGGGAGAGAGCATTCAGGTCTAATGTCACTGAAAGTGAGCTGACATTATATTTAGATTGGAGAACATCCAGGCAGGCCTATTAAAATTTGGTGTTGAATCTCTCTCCCCCCTCCCCCCCCCCCCCCCCCCTCTCTCTCTCTCTCTTATTGTTTAGTATATTTTCAACTTGATGTATCCCTGAAAAGGGCGGGGACTAGATGTAAAAAAGCACACGAGTGCTTATCTATTATCCTCGAATAAAAGACTTTGCCTTGCCTTGCCTTGCCTTGCCTTGCCTTGTCTCTCCCCTCTCTCTCTCTAATTGTAAGAGTAGGCAAGGCAAGGCAAGGCAAAGTCTTTTATTCGAGGATAATAGATAAACACTCATGTGCTTTTTTACATCCAGTCCCCGCCCTTTTCAGGGATACATCAAGTTGAAAAGATACTAAACAATAAAGCTTTACGCAGTACCAAACAACACACAAGAATAAGGACACTATATATAAGGACACTAGTAGGCCATTGTGTGCTGGTGGGAAAAGATGACAAAATTGACAAAACTGCATACACAGGGGGACTGGATGTAAAAAAAAAAGGCCTATGAGTGCTTATTCCATTATCCTCAATATAAAAGGATAAATAAATAGCTTATATATATTTCCCCCCCCCCCCTCTATCTCTCTCTTCTCTACCCCTCCCTCTCTCTCTCTCTTTTGCCACCCCCTCCACCCCCCTCTCTCTCTCAAATTGTCAGTCTCTCAAACTAGGCCCAAGGCTATTGATTGCTTGCTTGCACTGTGTGTGTGGTGTGGTGTGTGTGTGTGTGTGTGTGTGTGTGTGTGTGTGTGTGTGTGTGTTGAGTGAGGGGGGGGGGGGGGCGTGTGTGTGTGTGTGGGGGGGAGGTGTTAGGCCTATATTTAGCCAAGAGACAAAGGGGTAGGTAGACCATGGAGGACTTTGGGTCACAAACAAAGACTGTCAATGCCTCCTGTACTGGCCACGTTACATCAACCAATACCTGGCAATGACCTAACAACTCAATGAGGCTTGTCCTGGGTCCTACTGGTCCACTTTTGAACTGAGAAAGCCTGTTGTAGGCTATCCTTCCCTTCCCAAGCCTATAGGCCTATAGGTCAGTCAGTTTGAAAATCAAGCTTGTTTTTAGAAAAGTTTGGTCATGAAGTGTGTAAGTGCATGCCTGTGTGTGTGTGTGTGTGTGTGTGTGTGTGTGTGTGTGTGTGTGTGTGCTGTGTGGGTGCTTTCCTGCACATGTGTGTTAGGGTGTTTGTGTTTGTTAAGGGGGTTCACTAGTCTGAGGTTGTTTTTTTCTTCCACTGCTGTGGAAACCACATCTCAGACTATTTCCCCAGAGAAACTTACTAATATTTTCTTTCAAAAAGATAATCTTGTGATTATTTTTTTTAAAGAAGAAAGGGTATTCAATTTGATTTGTTTTTATTCAGTGTGTGTTTAATTTCTGAATGAACAAAGGATATTCAATTTGATTTGTTTTTATTCTGTGTGGATGTGAGTGTGGATGTGCGTGTGCGTGCATGTGTTTTTCACTGCTGTGGGGACCAAATGGACCAAATCGAACCCTTGGACTAAGCCTAGTGAACCCTGACTAGGCCTAATGGGAGTTCCCTGTTAGGGTGTGTGCATTTGTGTGTGTTAGCCTAGGGGGTGTGTGTGTGTGTGTGTGTGTGTGTGTGTGTGTGTGTGTGTGGGGTGTGTGTGTGTGTGTGTGTGTGAGAGAGAGAGAGAGAGAGAGAGAGACAGAGAGAGAGAGAGAGAGAGAGAGAGAGAGAGAGAGAGAGAGAGATTGACTGATTGATTGATTGATTGATTGATTGATTGATTCTTTTATATCGAGGATAATGGAAAAAGCACTCTTGTGCTTTTTTCATCCAGTCCCCGTGTGTATGCAGTTTTGTAAATGTCATCTGTTCCTACTGGCACACAATGGCCTACTCTTATGAAAAGAGAGAGAGAGAGAGAGAGAGAGAGAGAGAGAGAGAGAGAGAGAGAGAGAGAGAG
>CM060333.1:44848619-44851119 GCA_030674155.1 Stramonita haemastoma | reverse complement strand
TCTCTGCCCCGTCACTCAATTCCCTACTCCCCCCTCCCCTCTCCAACACACACACACCACACACACACACACACACACACACACGCGCGCGGTATGCTCGCACTTTCGCAGACAGATCTTGTCCATTAAGAGTTCTGTTTTTATCATATGCATGTATACTTGCTGCCTTGTTGCCGTGGGTTCTTGTACGTGCGCTGAATATGTGTTGCACAGGGAACGTCAGTTTTTTCGTCTCCTCCGAAGGACTAGCACCCAGACCACCTCTTATGGTCTAGTGGATGGGGGAAAACTTTCGGAACCAAACGGGGATCAAACCACTGCACACTTCAAACCCTAACCCGTACTTTCTGCTTTCTAGGCAGGTGTGTTGCCTCTTGACCACTGATCCACTTCAGCTGAATTCATGGGAAAACCAAGATCTGATACTGCAGCTATGCTATGACTCAATATTCCCTTAAAACCAAACCAGTAAACCTGGCCTATATCGAGGACTTGCTGTTGTTGTTGATGTCTCTAAGTTTTATCAGTTTCCCAACTTCACACACAGACATCCTTACTGCATGCTGTACTTTGACCTGTTGGAATGTAGGGTGGGTCAGTCCACTTTAGTGTTTGAGATTAAGGTCAGACTGCCACGTAGGTCTTTTTAATTCAGTGTCTTTTCTTTTTCTTCTTCTTCCTTTTATAAAAACAAATTATCTTCTCTCCGCACATTAAAAAAAAAATCCCCTCTCCACAGAGAGACAGAGAGAGAGAGAGGAGAGAGAGAGAGAGAGGGGGGGGGGGGGGTCCAGTTTTGTGTTACATGCATGTAGCCTATGCTTCCACAGTTCAGCTGGAGTGCGTCGCCCACTGTTGTGACCTAGATGACTAAAAATGATGAGGATGGTAATTCACAACACACACACACACACACACACACACACACACACACACACACACACACACACACACACACACACAACACACAACACACACACACAGCAAATCAAACAAACATACAAACTACAACAAACAACAGCAACAACAAAAACCACAGATTAAGGCAGCTTAGTACTGGTCAGTGAGGATGGGAAATCAGAGACAGCTGACCTTCAGGATGAGTGTAGCTCTACCACCAGACCCATGTAGAGAGATACCATGAAGACAGAGAGAGGGTAGAAGTAGACAACATTAATGACCCTTGGACATCAGCTGGGTAAGCTTAATTGATCTTGACCTTTGCGTGCATTGAGTCACTATGTGCAGATGCTATACAATTATACAGCCTCTCAGAAATGGTTTTACAGCCAGGCCCGGTAAAGGTGTGAAGGTGGCAAAATGTGTTCCCATAACCTATGTGGTCGTAGGGGATTGGAGCGTCAGCTTCTCTAGGGGCCAGCATTTTGAGGGGGGCACCCATCTGCTCTACCCTCGCAGCTTTACTTTCCCTGACCCTAAAGAGGGCAGGTACCCATTTAATGCTGGGTGAACTGGAGAACTGTACTGAAGCCAAGGAGCACAAACGGTCACCCATCCACTTGGTAAACCACGCTGGATGCTGCTTAACCTTAGCTTGGGGAAAGAGCGAGTGCTCTGACCACTGAGCTATCCCGTCCCCGGGATGGGCAGCTAACTCCACCCAGGCCTGCTGGTCCGATGGCGGGGGTCACTAGACCTAACGCACCAGGGCCGGAATCTGTGACTCTCAGGCAGTAACGATAGCACTGCTTTCTGACTCCTCTCAGATTCAAGTAATGAACTTGACCAGCAAACTTTGGCCTTTAACATCTTAAGGCTGAGTCAGCGTGAGTGAATGATACCGGCTGGAATTTTGAAACCTCTGGATGTTGAAAAGATTGTAGAGGCTTCAACAGCAGGATTGCATTGTTTGTTTACTGGACCCACTGTTCAGCTTGATAACAATGATTATTTTAAGCTAGTAGAGCTCTTGACTGACAGATGACTGATAACGTAAGTGACTGTAGCTTCCCTGGTGGTGAGGTGGCAGGCTGACTGATATCTTCAGTTCTCCTCAATGGTTTGATAAATAAGGGGAGACAAGTAGGTTGGGTGGGAGAGACTGGCCCAATAATCTGCCTGTTTGGTCCAAGAGGAAGGAAGGTGGCAGGATGGTTAAGACGTTCGCGTGCCAACACGTAAACCATGAGCTTCTGGGTTCGATTCCCAGACTCGCCCTTTCTTCCCAGTTTGACGAAAATATCGAACTAAATATCAAAATCATTCGGATGAGACTACAAACCCACGCCCCGTGTGCGAACGCACGCACAGCATCTTGCACACACGTTAAAAAAACCCGTTCTGCCTTTCAAAACAGCCACTGAGTAGATGACAACAAAATAAAAAAATATAAAAAGCCAGCATGCACACAGGTGCATTTAGACCCCACCCCTGAGGAAAAATCGGGAGTCAGAGTCCCCAGGCGGTTTTAGGGCTACACCTGACAACGTTTTGGCGGCTCCTGCAACGGCACTGGAACCATTTTTCAGCGATTGCCTTT
>CM060333.1:44784573-44844573 GCA_030674155.1 Stramonita haemastoma | reverse complement strand
ACTTCAGATTATAGTCTCATCCAAAGGACTTTAGGGGGAGTGGAGTCGGCACTGATAGTAACTCCAGAGGTAAAATCCTCTTGAACAAGATTCGAACCTGGGTCAGCAGACCATGAGTGCGCAATGCGCATCACCCTAACCACTAGGCTGTCCCATCCCCATGTGTGTGTTTGTGTGTGTGCGTGCATTGTTGTTTTCTGTACATTTTGGGGGCAGAGTTTGTGGTTTCAAAAAACCACCATCACCACCTCCATCATCATCATCATCATCATCATCATCATCATCATCATCATTATCATCGTTGTTGTTGTTGTGTCCACAGACCCAGACTGCACAGTCCCCACAAGTGTCAGAGCAACAGCGGTTCCTGCCTGGCCTCTGAGTACTGACCACTGGGATGGATGGAGGGAGGGCATCAGTCAACCACTAGTGGCCTCTGAGTACTGACCACTGGGATGGATGGAGGGAGGCATCAGTCAACCACTAGTGGCCCCTGAGTACTGACCACTGGGATGGATGGATGGAGGGCGTCAGTCAACCACTAGTGGCCTCTTGAGTACTGACCACTGGGATGGATGGATGGAGGGAGGGCGTCAGTCAACCACTAGTGGCCTCTTGAGTACTGACCACTGGGATGGATGGATGGAGGGAGGGCGTCAGTCAACCACTAGTGGCCTCTGAGTACTGACCACTGGGATGGATGGATGGAGGGCGTCAGTCAACCACTAGTGGCCTCTGAGTACTGACCACTGGGATGGATGGATGGAGGGCGTCAGTCAACCACTAGTGGCTCTGAGGAGGAGTCCCTTCAACTCGGTTGATTTCTTTGTGGCTGTCTCTCTGTCTGTTCGTCTGTATCTCTGGTGTATGTGTTTGTGTGTGGTGTGTGTGTGATGCATCACTCTGTGTGTTGTGTGTGTGTGTGTGTGTGTGTGTGTGTGTGTTATGTGTGTGTGTGTGTGTGTGTGTGTGTGTGTGTGTGTGTGTTGTTTTCTGTCTGGTTTTTGCTTCTGGTTGTTAGATTAACTTTGCATAGTAGAGTTTGTTTTTGTGGTTTTAGACTCTAGCCATTGAAAGATTGCTAACATGTGTTAGGCGCTTTGATTTGTTTTTACAAGATATAGCGCTATATAAGTTCCATGTATTATTATTATTATTTTTTTTTATATTATTATTATTATTATTATTATTATTATTATTATTATTATTATTATGTGTAAAGTAGCAGTGTGTTGATAATTATGTAATAGCAACATTGTAATTGGTGAAAACAAGTGTAAAGTAGCAGTGTGTTGATAATTATGTAATAGCAACATTGTAATTGGTGAAAACAAGTGCAGGTAGCCGGTTAGAATATTTTCATCATGATGAAAATGATTTATCAAAGACTACACAAAACTCTAGAAGATGAAATCTTTAAATAAAGCATTTGAGACATCATTCTGTAAAGGCTGTGCCTTTGACCTGTGTATGTATATTGATTTTTCCCCTTGGGGCCGGGCAACAAGAGAGTTCCAAGAAAAAAATGCAGAACCGAAGCTTGTCTGTTAGAGGAACAAATCTAACTCAGGAAACTGTGGTTACAGATGGCGCTGGACTGTGGCGAGATGCACTGAGGGGAAAGCAGCCTGAAGATCACACACACAGACCTGCCATGACTGAGGGGAAAGCAGCCTGAAGATCACACACGCAGACCTGCCATGACTGAGGGGAAAGCAGCCTGAAGATCACAACACACACAGACCTGCCATGACTGTGACTGAGGGGAAAGCAGCCTGAAGATCACACACACACACAGATCTGCCCTGACTGTGACTGAGGGGAAAGCAGCCTGAAGATCACACACACACAGACCTGCCATGACTGTGACTGAGGGGAAAGCAGCCTGAAGATCACACACACACACAGACCTGCCCTGACTGTGACTGAGGGGAAAGCAGCCTGAAGATCACACACACACAGACCTGCCATGACTGAGGGGAAAGCAGCCTGAAGATCACACACACACAGACCTGCCCTGACTGTGACTGCTGCACAGATCAACAGAAAGAAACCGCAGAAAGGCTGGACCCATGAACTGCAGGTTTGTCCAGATTTCCTGTCTTGGTCTGTTCTTAACCCTGGTAGCGCTGAATTAATGGAAGTGGTACTCAGTGCTGCTGGTGGAATTAACAGCGGCCAGTGTTGTTTTGAAGCAGGGTTGGGTAAAAAAAACCCTTGATATTGATATGTAAAACCGAACTAAGTGTGTTAAGTTGTAAATCACTGGAAAACTTAGATAACAAGCTTTTAAAAAAGTGAAAATTTATAGAAGCATGTAGTGTTTTTGATAATGTAAAAAGATAAAAAAAAAAAAAAAATTGCATGTATACCACCAATCACTGTCACGATGTCAGAGCCCCAGAGTGGTTTTAACATGATATGCAATTTTGTTGTGGTGCAAAAATATCATGATTTGGTAAATGCTCTCTCTTGACTTTAGTTTTGAAAAAAATAAGGAGCTTGTGTAACTTCAATGGTCATCAAAGTCCAGTGAAACAGTTGACACCATCGCGATTGTCATGGCAGTGAACACTCATTTCATGCAAAGTGGTTGTGTTTCTACAACGAAAATACGACAATCGCTTGATTTTGTGCGATACAAAGTACTCAGCAGCATATCAAAAGAACTTTTTGAAGCCTTGTTGCATCAAAATAATTTAAAACAGTCAATGACGTCAAAATTGCCAAGTAGCCAAGAAGTGCATCAGGCAAAACTTATTGCTGCTCGCTTTAGTCAGATTGCGATCAAGTTTTCTAAAAAAAATTTTAAATTGTTCCACAACCCTTACCTCATTGTCTCTGTTATTGTTTAAATCAACCAATTCCAGCTACTAAGTCTCGTAATATTCATGCATTGTTCCATTCGGTGTGTTACATAGAAACATTATTCATGCATTGTTTTATTTGGTGTGTTACATAGAAACATTATTCATGCATTGTTTATTTGGTGTGTTACATAGAAACATTATTCATGCATTGTTTTATTTGGTGTGTTACATAGAATCATTATTCATGCATTGTTTTATTTGGTGTGTTACATGGAAACATTATACATGCATTGTTTTATTTGGTGTGTTACATGGAAACATTATACATGCATTGTTTTATTTGGTGTTACATAGAAACATTATTCATGCATTGTTTTATTTGGTGTGTTACATAGAAACATTATTCATGCATTGTTTTAATTTGGTGTTACATAGCAACATTATTCATGCAATGTTTTATTATGTGTTACATAGAAACATTATTCATGCATTGTTTTATTTGGTGTGTTACATAGCAACATTATTCATGCATTGTTTTATTTGGTGTTACAGGGCTGATAAACCCACAACAGCTGAAGATGACATGGAAGGGTTAATCCAAGTGAGAAGGCTGGATGTCTGTCTTTCCGTCCGTCCGTTCGTCCATTGTCCGTCCGTCCTTTGTCCGTCCGTCCTTTGTCCGTCCTTCATCCATCCGTCCTTCGTCCGTCCTTTATCCATCCATCCGCCTTCGTCCGTCCTTCCTTCATCCGTCCATCCTTCATCCGTCCTTCATCCGTCCGTCCTTTATCCATCCTTCGTCCGTCTATCGTCCGTCTATCCGTCCTTCATCCATCTTTCGTCCGTCCGTCCTTCATCTGTCCGTCTTCGTCCGTCCGTCCGTCCGTCCGTCCGTCCTTGTCTGTCCGTCCTTTGTCCGTTCGTCCTTCGTCTGTTCGTCCATCCGTCCGTCCTTCGTCCATCCTTCGTCCGTCCATCCTTCATCTGTCCGACCTTCGTCCATCCGTCCTTCGTCCTTCCTCCGTCCTCCGTGCGTCCATCCTCCGTATCCTCATCTCCTCCTCGTCGTCATCCTCGTCCCGTCCTTCGTCCAGTCCTCCTCCGTCTTCCTTTCCATCCGTCCGTCCTCTCCATCCTTCATCCGTCTCGTTCTCCATCCTCCATCCTCCTTCATCCATCCTTCATCCGTCCTTCGTCCTCCTTCATCCTCCCGTCCTTCATCATCCGTCCTCGTGTCCTGTTCCTTCATCCGTCCTTCGTCCCTCCGTCGGCTTTGAAATAACTGTTGTTAAGTCATTTTGATATGCTGCAGAGTACTTTGCATCACATGAAATCAAGCGATTGTTGTAGTTTTGTCATAGAGTGCGACCACATGGCACGAAATGAGTGTTTACTGCCAAGATGATTGCAATTTTCTTCGTGATTATTTAGACGACCGATAAAGCAACTCGAGCTCCGTATTTTTTTTTCTCAAAACTAATGTCAAGAGATAGTATTTACCTCATCATGACATTTTTGCACCGCAACAACATTGCATATTGTGTATATCATATCAATCTGGGGCTCTGACGTCATGACAGTGATCGGTAGATCACACACAATTTAAAAAAAAAAAATCCAGTGATTTACAACTTTACACACTTAGGTCGGTTTTACATATCAACATCAAGGGTTGTTTGACCTCACCTGGCTTCAAGACAACAATGGCCGCTGTTCATTCCACCTGCAGTACTGAGTACTGCTGCCGTTAACTCAGTGCCACCAAGGTTAAAAACCCATACACTTTTCATGCAAGACTTGGCCAGATGCGGCCTGTGGTGTGGATGACACTGCATACCTAGCATGCACCCTGCCACCAGGAGAGGGATGGGCTCCGCCAGGTTCAACTTGCCCACTACAGCTCAAAGACTGACCCAGGAGTTGTTGTCACCTCAAATCCTGGGGCAGTAGTTGGGGCGCTGCCTGACATCTTCAGGCAGTGTGTGGTGGGCAAGAAAGGGCCTGGCAGAGCCCATCCCTCTCCAGGTTGCCAGGTGCATGCTGGCTATAGAGTTTCATCACACCGCTAGCCCTTTCTGACCATGTCTTCCATGAGCGCGGTTCCCGGAATATTCCGGAATTACCTTTCAACGCCACATTGCGGATTCTGAAATAATGTGGGATGACGTAGGTGGTCGTATTTGAAGG
Organism: Stramonita haemastoma; assembly: GCA_030674155.1. NCBI lineage: Eukaryota > Metazoa > Mollusca > Gastropoda > Neogastropoda > Muricidae > Stramonita > Stramonita haemastoma. The sequence goes on along the minus strand of CM060333.1, from coordinate 44,839,576 downwards.
CTCCGTTCGCGCCAGATAATTCCTGTCATCCGTCCGTCCCTGTTGTCCGTCCCTGTCATCCGTCCGTCCCTGTCGTCCGTCCCTGTCATCTGTCCGTCCCTGTCGTCTGTCCCTGTCGTCTGTCTCTGTTGTCCGTCCGTCCCTGTCGTCCGTCCGTCCCTGTCGTCCGTCCCTGTCGTCCATTCCCTGTCATCCGTCTGTCCCTGTCGTCCGTCCCTGTCATCCGTCCGTCCCTGTCGTCCGTCCCTGTCGTCCGTCCCTGTCGTCTGTCCGTCCTGTTGTCCGTCCCTGTCATCCGTCCGTCCCTGCTCGATTTGGTCAAATCAGACAATGGCAGAGACGATGAGATAAAGGCCATGGAACGTTTTTTTTAAAGTTAGGAAAAATGATCACGTCCCAACCGAATTGAACGATGCTAAGTTTTTGAGGAGAGGGGAGTCAGCAGCTTGGTTCATGTGTTGAGGAGAGGGGAGTCAGCGCCTTGGTTCATGTGTTGAGGAGAGGGGAGTCAGCACCTTGGTTCATGTGTTGGGGAGAGGGGAGTCAGCGCCTTGGTTCATGTGTTGAGGAGAGGGGAGTCAGCACCTTGGTTCATGGGAAAGACGTTGAGGAGAGGGGAGTCAGCACCTTGGTTCATGTGTTGGGGAGAGGGGAGTCAGCAGCATTCCTCACTGCAGGAGGAATGCCAGGAATGGAGATGTGTGTCAGGGGAGACAACCCCAGGCCTCAGGAATTGTCAGGAAGGAGACTGTGACCATATGGCTGGTGTGCTCCTGCTGAAGGAGAAGTTGCAGGGGTGAGTTGTTCTTTATTTATTGTTTTTTATTCTTTCATATCAAGGATAATGGAATAAGCACTCATGTGCTTTTTTACATCCAGTCCCCGTGTGTATACAATTATTGTAAATCTTGTCTTCTGTTCCCACCGGTACACAATGGCCTACTCTTACGAAAAGCGGAACAGGAAATAACATGTCGCACACGGGGCCTCGGTTTAAAGTCTCATCCGAAGGTTTTTTTGGGGGGAGTGGAGTCAGCACTGATGTTAACTCCAGGGAAAAAATCCCCTCGAACTTGGGTGGGTGTGTGAGTGAGTGAGTGTGCTCACGTGTGAGTTCGTACTTGTGAGAGTGTGTGTGTATGTGAGTGAGTGTGCATTCGTGTTTTTTGGTGGGCGTGTGCATGTGGGTATGTGTGGGCGTGTGCCTGTGTGTGTATGTTTATTTAATTTTATTTGTTAATTTATTCTTTTAGGCATAATGGCAGAAACGAAGGCAGCCGGAATGTGTATGCAATTATTGTAAATCTTGTCATCTGTTCCCACCAGCACACAAGGGCCTACTCTTTCAAAAAGTGGAAGAGGATTTAATGCGTGCGCAAGATGCTCTGCATGCATTCGCACATGGGCCTTGGTTTACAGTCTCATCTGAAGGACATAAGGGGAGAGTGAAGTCTGCACTGATGTTAACAACTGGGGAAAATATCCCCTTGAATGGGATTGGAACCTGGGTTGTCAGATTGCGAGCACAATGTTCTGACCACTAGGCTATCTTGTACCCCCCCCCCCCCCTCCCGTGTGTTTGTGTGTGTTGATTTATTTTTTTAATTTATTTATTCTTTTAAGCATGGCAGCAGAGACGAAGGCAGCCAGAATGACGTGGGCCAAGCTGAAGAGGATCTCCCAGAACGGAGTCTGTTGGAGGGTGTTGTTGCAGCCCATTGTTCCCCAGGGAATTTATGGGCATAAGTCAAGTAAGTCAAGTCATTTATTTTTTCTATCATGGATAATGGATTAAGCACTCGTGTGCTTTTTCTTACATAAAGTCTCTGTATGTAAGCAGTTTTGTCAATGATGTTATTTGTTCCCATCGGCACAGAATGGCCTACACTTTTGAAAAGTGGAACAGGTTTTAATGTGTGTGCAAGATGGTCTACTTGCATTCGCACATGGAGCCTCAGTTTATAGTCTCATCTGAAGGACTTTTGGGAAGAGTGGAATCTACACTGGTAATCCAGAGGCAAAATCCCTTGAATGGTTGTGAGCGAGTGTGTGTGTGCTTTTATTTTTTATATATTTATTCTTTTTTATCAAGGATAATAAAATAAGAACATAATGTGTTTTTTTCATCAAGTCCCCATGTATACGTGGTTTTGTAAATTTTGTCATCCAACCCCACTGACACACAATGGCGTACTCTCAAAAAAGCTGAACAGATTTTAACCCTGGTAGCGCTAACATAACAAAATTAGTAGTATGACGCTACATGCTGAATTAACAGCAGCCATTGTTGTTTCACAGTTGGGTGGGGTCAAACAACCCTTGATATTGATATGTAAAACTAAACTGTGTGTAAATTGTAAATCACTGGAAAGCTTAGATTGACATGTGTGTACAGTCTTGATTTATGTGTATTTGATATCTGTGTTCACAGGGCTTGTGTACCAAACAACTGGAGATGCTGTCAGCAGCACCAAGAGTGCTTTTTCTTTGTGTGTGTGTGTGTGCGTGTATGTGTGTGTGTTTGTGTGTCTGTGTGTGCGCGTGTGTGTCTGTGTGTGTGTGTTTCTTCCATTGCCTGTGGTGTGATGTTTGTTGTGCTCTAGTTTGATGATGCAGACATTGTCACAGCTGTTTTGCCGTAATGTTGCTTGGTTGTATTGCCATAATTCACTCACTGATCCCTCGTTTATTGTTGTTTTATTGTTGTTTCTTTTTTTCTAGTATTTTTAACAACACTTTCTCTCAGTTATCTTTTCCCCACCTGTTCAAACAGGTTCAGCTGCAGCTCATTTTGCACGCATGTTAGAACACTGTCATAAACATGGAATGTTGTACTCCTGTTATGTTAGAATACTGTCATAAACATGGAATGTTTTTTACTCCTGTTATGTTAGAATACTGTCATAAACATGGAATGTTGCACTCCTGTTATGTTAGAATACTGTCATAAACATGGAATGTTGTACTCCTGTTATGTTAGAATACTGTCATAAACATGGAGTGTTTTTTACTCCTGTTATGTTAGAATACTGTCATAAACATGGAATGTTGCACTCCTGTTATGTTAGAATACTGTCATAAACATGGAATGTTGTACTCCTGTTATGTTAGAATACTGTCGTAAACATGGAATGTCGTACGCCTGTTAGAATACTGTCATAAACATGGAATGTTGTACGCCTGTTAGAATACTGTGATAAACATGGAATGTTGTACGCCTTTTATGATTTGTGCCAGGTTGTTGTGAATGATGAAAATTGTGTTTGGAGCATAAAAACAAAGAGCTGATCATGTGTGTGTTTGTTGACAGACTTTGTACTGCAAGAGGGTTGAAGACGGAGAAATAGGCATAGGAGACTGGGCACAAGGAATTGAAGTTGGCTTGTAAGTTACAACTCTTTTGTGTGTGAACATTTTTAATGTACACTGTTTGTGTGTTTGAAAAATGCTGGTTCCTGATGTATAGTTGCTTTGGTGTTTTTAATGAATGCGTGTTTCTGATGTACACTTGTTTGTGTATTTGATGTGTGTATGTTTGTGATCTTCAGGGGTGCCCCCATGGTGTACAAGGACGAGATAGGTGAAGTGAAGGTGTTTCTGTTCTCTTGTTGTTGATGTGTGATTGATGAAAGCTTGTTTTGGATACATATAGTTGCCTCTGTGTGTTTGATGTTTGTATATTTGTGATGTGCACTGGTGTGTGTGTTTGATAGAAGTGTGTTTCTGATGCCTGTTTCTGTGTGTGCAGAGGGGGGGTGAAGACATCTCTGAAGGGAAGCAGGATGGGTGTTCTGGAGTTGCTACACTAATGGACGGGAAGCATCAGTCATCAATATTTTTCTAAGGTACAAAAGTCACTGCTGTTCTCCTCACACATGATTGAGAGTTGTTAAAGAAGAATAATTTTACCATGGTTTTTAAAAGAAATAGTTAAGGACTTTTTTTATGATTAACCCTATGCTTGGCACAACGCCCAAAAGTGCCGACCAACCCTGTCCTTGGGCAAAATGCCCCAAAGCGCCCAGTGACATGACCATCACTTCAGAGCATTCATACAATCGAAATTCCCGCTAGTCTCGCTTCAGATCTCGTGAATATAGAAGAACAAGACTGCCTGCGAGACTTCCGCATGTTTATTGCAAATGGCTGTGATTGGAGTGAATTTGTTGCCAGTTTTGGAGGGAAAAAAATTGGAAAATTTTCCAAGATGGACGCTATCTTTGAACCCGACATGTACGAACGGCCGATACGCGTTTTAAATTCTACTCTTAAAATTGGGGAAATTATCGTGGATTTCAAGTCGGCAATGGTTCATAACTTGATATATTGTGTGAATTGGTTATTTGGGATTTTGACACGGTAGCGGCTCAAACTTTAACGTTAACGCGGATCGCGATTGTCGGCAAACAAAATGGCGATCATTAGAATGTTCGATGTGTTTGTATACCATTCATCAAAAAAACTAAAAAACCAACAGTAGGTTGAAAATATCTTTTCTATAATTATTTCTTAATGTTTTACTTTTTATTTAATCAAAATCCATGCATGCATTCCAAAGTTCTTGCAACGCTAAATGTGACACACACAAAATGATCAATGACTTTGTGTGTTTATGCATTATGATTCTAAAAGAAAATAAAAATAACAACAAAAATTGAGAAATAGCAATTTCTTTATTCGTTTCTATATCTTGCTGTTTAATTTCATTAAAATCCATGTGACAGTTGTAGAGTTATTGCATGTTAAATACACATACCCACTCACAAACCATCTACCTCCATTTTCTCTGCCCAGTAGGAAGTTGACAAATGATTTTGATGTGCCAAGCAAAGGGTTAAGTGAAGAATTTCCTCGTGCATTTTCCTAGTGCTGGTCTGAAAAAAAAACAAAGCCTCTAAACCAGTTAGAATCCTCATTGCTTGTGATTGCAGAATGACTTTCATTGGGTGACCTTTGAAAGTGAAAATGAGCCTTCAGTTACGATCACCGACGTCATTCCGGTATATTCCAGGAACCGCGCAACTAGGGTTAAGATCTTCCCCCTCATAATCACCCTGCCTATGAGTGCTGCATTTTAGCATGTGTGTACGCACGCATTAGTTTGTGTCTGTGTTAGTGTGTGTGTAAATTTGATGTGTTACTGTTGTTCATCGATGATTGCATATGTATTAATGGTTTGAATTTTCAGTAAGGGCTTTGATTTGTTCCTTTCCAAGAGTCAGCACTACATAAATTACCATACACCAGTAGTATAGTATACATGAAATAAGGAGAGGGATTGAGATGCGTGTACAGACTTGATTTATGTGGGTTCAATATCTGTGTTCACAGGGCTTGTGTACTGAATAGCTGGAGATGCTGTCACCTGCACCAAGAGTTAAGTGCTTTTTCTGTGTGCGTGTCTGTGTGTGTGTGTGTGCATGTGTCTCTGTGTGTATTTCTTCCATTGCCTGTGGTGTGATGTTTCTTGTGCTCGTCTTTGATGATGCAGACATTGTCACAGCTGTTTTGCCGTAATGTTGCCTGGTTGTATTGCCCTGATACACTGATCCCTCGTTGATTGTTGTTTCTTTGACCTAATATTTTTTAACAAGCTTTAAACGCTTTCACTCAGTTATACTTTTTATTTTTCATCTTTTTGACATGATGTTGAGCTGCAACTCATTTTTGCACATATGTAAGAATACTCATATAGACTTTGGCATGTTGTACACATGAAATGATTTGTACCAGGTTGTTGTGAATGAATGAAATTGTGTTTGGAGCATAAAAAACAAAGAGCTGATCATGTGTGTGTTTGTTGACAGACTTTGCACTGCACGAGGGTTGAAGACAGAGAAATAGGCATAGGAGGCTGGACACAAAGAATTGAAGTTGGCATGTAAGTTACTGTTCCTTTGTGTGTGGTTTTGTTTAGTGTATACTTTTCTGTGTGTTTGAAGAATGTTGGTTCCTGATGCATACTTGGTTTGGAGTAATTAATGAATGCTTTATTCTGATGTATACTTATTTCTGTATTTGATGTGTGTATGTTTGTGATCTTCAGTGGTGCCCCCATGGTCTACAAGGATGAAATAGGTGAAATAAAGGTGTTTTTGATGTCTTCTCGTTTATGTATGATTGCTAAAATCCTGGTTTTGATATACACTTGCTTCTTCAATTTAACGTCTGTTCACTGTCAGTGATATTAGATACACCTGCTTGTGTGTGTTTGATGTTTGTATATTTGTGATGTGTACTGGTGTGTGTGTTTGATAGACGTGTGTTTCTGATGCCTGTTTCTGTGTTTCTGTGTGTGCAGAGGGGGGGTGAAGACATCTCTGAAGGGAACAGGATGGATGTTCCAGAGTTTCTAGACCAGTGGATGGGAGACATCAGTTGTGGATATTTTTTTCAAGGTACGAAAGTTACTGTGATTTTCCTCACACATCATTCAGAGTTGTTAGAGAAGAGTAATTTTTTTAATTGTGGTTTTTAAAAGAAATAGTTTGTACTTTTTTATGTTTAAGTTGAGAAATTGCCTGTGGATTTGCTAGTGTAATTTTTTATTTTATGGCTTGTTTATGTATTTACATAGTATTGTTGGTGAACACAAGTGTTATGTGTAAGTATCCAAATCCTTTCTCAAACCACATTTATTTCCTACCTAATGTATTCCCCCTCATAATCTGCCCATATTCTTCAAAAACCACCCATCTTTATTACTCTGCCTATGCATGGTGTGCCTGCACATGTGAGTGTGTGTATGAATTTGTTATTTGTTGATTTTAATCATGGACAGTTATGTGCATGTAAATGATTTGAATGTAAGGGCTTTGATAAGTTGCTTTACAAGAGCCAGCGCTATATAAATTCCATACTGCAGTAGTAGTAGTATTTAATTTCATTGATATTTGTTTAATCATACAACATGTTACAACAGTTTTGGTTTTAAGTCATAGAAATGCGAGCATGCGCAAGTGGGTTTTTCTGGTTTTTTTTTTTTTTCCCTAAAGACTATTTTGAATATCTTAATAGAAAAGAGTACTGATTTAATTGATATTCATCGCATCATATAATAGGTTATAAAAATTTGGTTTATGTCATAAAAATTGCGTGCATGTGTGCAAATGTTTCCAGTGTGTGTAAGTGTAAGTTGGCGTGCGTGCGAGCCATGTGGGAGTGTGTATGTGTGGGCATACTAGTGCACTCAGAAGTGTGAGTGAATTTACTTGGGTGAGTTTATAACTGCCTGAGGTATTGCTGATTTGTGGGTGCTATTTTTATTGTGAGGGTTGTGTGCTGATGTTCGGAACCTGTATAGTGTATATAGATATCTGTGATATTATGTTTAGATGTTTACTGTTTTTATGTATGGCTTGTAACCTTCTGAATTTCTGTGTATTTGAGATAATAAAGTAATTGAATTTGATTTTAGTAGTATACATAAAATATTTTTTGTGATTTATTTCCTCAGTTGGGTTAGTGTTGCTTTGTATTGCTATGATCTGTTCACATTTTATTTATTGTTCATTTTCCCAGTATTTTCACATTCTTTAAACACTTACACACAGTTATCTGTATTTCATCATCTGTTTGACACTGTGTTCAGCTGCAACTCATTTTTGCACATATGTAGAATACTGTCATAAACATGGAATGTTGTACGCCTTTTATGATTTGTGCCAGGTTGTTGTGAATGAATGAAATTGTGTTTGGAGCATAAAAACAAAGAGCTGATCATGTGTGTGTTTGTTGACAGACTTTGCACTGCAAGAAGGTTGAAGACGGAGAAATAGGTATAGGAGGCTGGACACAAAGAATTGAAGTTGGCATGTAAGGAACAATTCCTTTGTGTGTGGTTTTGTTCATTGTATACTTTTCTGCTTGTTTGAAGAACGTTGGTTCCTAATGTATACTTGGTTTGGTGTAATTAATGAATGCTTTATTCTGATGTACACTTATTTCTGTATTTGATGTGTATATTTGTCATCTTCAGTGGTGCCCCCATGGTCTACAAGGATGAAATAGGTGAAAAAGAGGTCTTTTTGATGTCTTTTCGTCTATGTTGGATTGAAGAAATCATTGTTTTTGGTATACACTTGCATCTGTGTGTTTGATGTTTGTATTTTTCTGATGTGTTCTGGTGTGTGTGTTTGATAGAAGTGTGTTTCTGATGCCTGTTTCTGTGTGTTTAGAGTGGGGGTGAAGACATCTCTGAAGGGAAGCAGGATGGATGTTTCAGAGTTTCTACACCGATGGAAAGGAGGCTTCAGTCATTGATATTTTGTTCAAGAAGGTACAAAAGTCACTGCGATTTCCCTCACACATCGGTCAGAATTTTTAGACAGAGTACTTTTTTTATGATGGTTTTTAAAAGAAATAGTTTGTACTTTATGATTAAGTTAAGAATTTGCCCATGGATTTGCTAGTGTTTATTGTTTTTTATGGCTTGTTTTTGGGCTTGTGCATATCGTGTGTGTATATATGAATTTGATATTTGTTCATTTTATATGGACGGTTATGTGCATGTAAATGATTTAAATGTAACGGCATTGATCAGTTGCTTTACAAGAGTCAGCACTATATAAATTCCATACTGTAGTAGTAGTAGTATTTAATTTCATTGATATTTGTTTCATCATAGAACATAACAGCTTTGGTTTATGTCATAAAAATGTGATCGCGCATGTGTGTGTGTGTGGTGGGGTTTTCTTTTATTGTTTTTTTTCCTCAAGACAATTTTGAATATCTTAATAGAATACAGTACTATATTTGTCTTATCATATAATACGTTATAACAATTTGGTTTATTACATAAAAATGCATGTTGTGCGAATATTTCCAGTGTGAGTTGGCATGTGTGGAAGCCATATTGGAGTGTGTGCATGCTTGGGCATACTAGTACGCTCAGAAGTGTTTGTGAATTTACTTGGGTGAGTTTATAACTGGCTGAAGTATTGCTGATTTGTGGGTGCTATTTTTATTGTGATGGTAGTGTGCTGATGTTTGGAACTTGTGTTGTGGTGTATATAGAGATCTGTGATATTATGTTTAGATGTTTAGTGTTTTTATGTATGGCTTGTAACCTACCTGAATTTCTGTGTATTTGAGATAATAAAGTAGTTGAATTTGACTTTAGTAGTATACATAAAATATTTTGTGTGATTTATTTCTTCAGTTGGGTTAGTGTTGCCTTGTACTGCCATGATCTGTCCATACCTTTTTACTGTTTCAATCTCCCAATATTTTCACATTCTTTAAACACTTACACACAGTTTCCTGTTTTTTTTCCATCTGTTTGACACTGTGTTCAGCTGCAACCATTTTTGCATATGTTAGAATACTGTCATAAACATGGAATGTTGTACTCCTTTATGATTTGTGGCAGGTCGTTGTGAATGAATGAAATTGAGTTTGGAGCATAAAAACAAAGAGCTGATCACGTGTGTGTTTGTTGACAGACTTTGCACTGCAAGAAGGTTGAAGATGGAGAAATACGCATAGGAGGCTGGACACAAGGAATTGAAGTTGGCATGTAAGGAACAATTCCTTTGTGTGTGGTTTTGTTCATTGTATACTTTTCCGTGTGTTTGAAGAACGTGGGTTCCTGATGTATACTTGGTTTGGTGTAATTAATGAATGCTTTATTCTGATGTATACTTATTTCTGTATTTTTTTGTATTTGTATTTTGTATCACTTTATGTAACGGCAGATTTCTCTGCATGAAATTCGGGCTGCTCTCTCCAGGGAGAGCGCGTCGCCACATGTGCAGCGCGTACCCTTTCTTTTTTTCTTTTTCCTGTATGCAACTGTATTAATGTTTTGTTTTCCCTATTAGAGTGGCTTTTTTCTACAGAACTTTGCCAGGGTCAACCCCTTTGTTGCGGTGGGTTCTTTTACGTGCGCTATATAGTGATGTGTAACACATGGACCTCGGTTTATCATCCCATGCGGAAAGACTAGCGCCCAGACCACCACTCAGGGTCTAATGGATGGGGAAAAAGTTTTGGGTCCAAACGGGGTGCAAACCACCGCACACTGCGACACGGACTTTTTGCTTTTTAGGCAAGGTGCGTTACCATCTAGACCACCGATCCATCTTTACCATATACATTTGTGATCTTCAGTGGTGCCCCCATGGTCTACAAGGACCAAATAGGTGAAATAAAGGTGTTTTCGATGCCTTTTCATCTATGTTTGATTGAAGAAATCATTGTTTTTGGTATACACTTGCATCTGTGTGCTTGATATTTGTATTTTTCTGATGTGTACCGGTGTGTGTTTGATAGAAGTGTGTTTCTGATGCCTGTTTCTGTGTGTGCAGGGTGGGGGTGAAGACATCTCTGAAGGGAAGCAGGATGGATGTTTCAGAGTTTCTACACCAATGGACAGGAGGCATCAGTCGTGGATATTTTGTTCAAGGTACAAAAGTCGCTGCAATTTTCCTCACACATCGGTCAGAATTTTTAGACAAAATACTTTTTTTTATGATGGGTTTTAAAAGAAATAGTTTGTACTTTATGATTAAGTTAAGAATTTGCCCATGGATTTGCGAGTGTTTATTGTTTTTTATGGCTTGTTTTTGGGCTTGTGCATTTTGTGTGTGTATTTATGAATTTGATATTTGTTCATTTTAATCATGGACGGTTCCATTTCATTCATTTCCATTCAGTCCCATGTCCCAAAGGACGTAGGGGGGACATGAGAGAAGACGCAACAGCGATCTTTTTCCATGCTTCACGATCCTGTGTGGCTAGTAGGAGATGTTGCAGGGGTTGGGCGGTCCAGTCTTTGATGTTGTCAACCCATGATTTCTTTTGGCGGCCTCTTCTTCTCTTGCCCTCGACTGTTCCTTGCAGGATGGTTTTTGCTAGGGTGTTGTGTCTTGTGGTGTGACCAAACCACATCAGCTTTCTCCTCTTTATGGTGGAGAGCAAAGGCTCTCGGGGGCCCACACGCTTTTTGATTTCTTCTTTCACATAGTTATTGGTCTTGTGTTCTTTGTATGATATTCTGAGGAGTCTTCTGTGGCACTTGTTCTCGAATGCTTGGATTCTCCTCTCTAACTCTGCTGTCAGAGTCCATGATTCACAACCATATAGGAGGATAGATATCACGAGGGATTTGTAAAGGTGGTATTTGGTACAGAAGCTGATGTTGTTGCTTCTGATAATCCTCTGGAGTCTGACTAGAGCAGATGTTGCTGTTGCAATGCGAGCTTTCACTTCATTGTTTGATGTGCCATCTTTTGTTAGGATGGAGCCTAAGTATTTGAATTGGCTCACCTCTTCTAGTATTTCTCCATTCATCTTTATTTCCGTGATGTCATTACTCGCGCTGTTGACCATGATCTTTGATTTCTCTGTACTGACCTCCATGCCGTATGCGCTCGCTCGATCTGTTAAATTGTCTGTGAGGATTTGCAGTTCTTGTTTGCTGCTGCCCATGAGGTCAATGTCATCTGCAAATCTGAGGTTGCAAAGGGGTCTTCCACCAATGGAGATGGAAGTGTGGTGGTTTTGCAGTGTCTCTGTCATGATGTTTTCGAGGAAGAGGTTGAAGAATGCAGGTGAGAGAAGGCAGCCCTGGCGAACCCCAACCGTGGTCTTGAAGAACTCGCCCACGTGATTGTTTATGAAGACTGCACTTCTTGTGTTCTCGTACAGAGCCTTGATGACTTCAATTAGGCAGCTGTCAGTGTTGAAGTGCCTGAGTACTTGCCAGAGGCCGGACGGTTATGTGTTTGTAAATGATTTGAATGTAAGGAGTTTGATCAGTTGCTTTACAAGAGTCAGCGCTATATAAATTCCATATTGTAGTGGTAGTAGCATTTAATTTCATTGATATTTGTTTAATCATACATGTTACAACAGTTTTGGTTTATGTCATAGAAATGCGAGCATGCACGTATGTGTCATTTTTTTTTTTTTTTTTTTTTTTTTCTTCCTAAAGACTAATTTGAATATCTGGATAGAATAGAGTACTGATTTAATTGTTATTTGTCTATTATATGTAGTAACAGTTTGGTGTATGTCATTAAAATGTGCGCACGTGTGCAAATGTTTCCAGTGTGTATAAGTGTGAGTTGTTCGTGCGAGCCATGTGGGAGTGTGTGCATGCTTGGGAATACTAGTGCGCTCAGAAGTGTGAGTGAATTTACTTAGGTGAGTTTATAACTGCCTGAGGTATTGCTGATTTGTGGGTGCTATTTTTATTGTGAGGGTTGTGTACTGATGTTTGGAACTTGTGTTGTGGTGTATATAGAGATCTGTGATATTATGTTTAGATGTTTACTATTTTTATGTATTGCTTGTAACCTGCCTGAATTTCTGTGTATTTGAGATAATAAAGTAGTTGAATTTGACTTTAGTAGTATACATGAAATATTTTGTGTGATTTATTTCTTCAGTTGGGTTAATGTTGCCTTGTACTGCCATGATCTGTCCATACCTTTTTACTGTTTCAATCTCCCAATATTTTCACATTCTTTAAACACTTACACACAGTTATCTGTATTTCATCATCTGTTTGACACTGTGTTCAGCTGCAACTCATTTTTGAACATGTTAGAATACTGTCATAAACATGGAATGTTGTACTCCTTTTATGAGTTGTGCCAGGTTGTTGTGAATGAATGAAATTGTGTTTGGAGCATAAAAACAAAGAGCTGATCATGTGTGTGTTTGTTGACAGACTTTGCACTGTGAGGTTGAAGATGGAGAACTAGGTATAGGAGGCTGGACACAAGGAATTGAAGTTGGCATGTAAGTAACAATTCCTTTGTGTGTGTGGTTTTGTTTAGTGTATACTTTTATGTGTGTTTAAAGAACGTAGGTTCCTAATGTATACTTGGTTTGGAGTAATTAATGAATGCTTTATTCTGATGTACACTTATTTTTGTATTTGATGTGTGTATGTTTGTGATCTTCAGTGGTGCCCCCATGGTCTACAAGGAGGAAATAGGTGAAATAAAGGTGTTTTTGATGTCTTCTCGTTTATGTATGATTGCTAAAATCCTGGTTTGGATAAACGCTTGCTTCTTCAATTTAACGTCTGTTCACTCTCAGTGATATTAGATACACTTGCTTCTGTGTGTTTGATGTTTGTATATTTGTGATGTGTACTGGTGTGTGTGTTTGATAGAAGTGTGTTTCTGATTTTTTGCGCCTGTATCGTGTGTGCAGAGTGGGGTTTTCATCTCTGAAGGGAAGCAGGATGGATGTTTCAGAGTTCTACACCTGGACTGAGGCATCAGTCGTGGATATTTTTTTCAAGGTACAAAAGTCGCTGCGATTTTCCTCACACATCATTCAGAGTTGTTAGAGAAAAGTACTTTTTTTAATGATGATTTTTAAAAGAAATAGTATGTACTTTTTATGATTAAGCATTTGCCTGTGCATTTGCTAGTAAATATTGTTTCTATGGCTTGTTTTTGTATTAAGATGAGTATTGTTGGTGTACACGTGTTATGTGTAAGTATACAAATCCTTTCTCAAACCGCATTCATTTCCTACCTAATGTATTCCCCCTCATAATCTGCCCATACTCTTCAAAAACCACCCCATCTTTATCCCCCTCCTATGCATGCTGTGGTTGCACATGTGAGTGTGTGTATATATGAATTTGATATTTGTTCATTTTAATCATGGACAGTTATGTGCATGTAAATGATTTAAATGTAATGGCTTTGATTAGTTGCTTTACAAAAGTCAGTGCTATATAAACTCTGTTCTGTAGTAGTAGTAGTATTTATCTTAATAGAATAGAGTACTGATTTAATTGATATTTGTCTAGTATATAAGTTGTACCAATTTGGTTAATGTCATAAAAATGTGCATACACTTGCAAATGTTTCCAGTGTGTGTAAGTGTGAGTTGTCGTTCATGCGAGCTATGTGGGAGTGTGTGCATGCTTGGGCATACTAGTACGCTCAGAAGTGTTTGTGAATTTACTTGGGTGAGTTTATTACTGGCTGAGGTATTGCTGATTTGTGGGTGCTATTTTTATTGTGATGGTTGTGTACTGATGTTTGGAACTTGTGTTGTGTTGTATATAGAAATCTTTGATATTATGTTTAGATGTTTACTATTTTTATGTATGGCTTGTAACCTATCTGAATTTCTGTGTATTTGAGGTAATAAAGTAGTTGAATTTGACTTTAGTAGTATACATAAAATATTTTGTGTGTTTGTGTGATTTATTTCTTATCTTGTATTTGTGTTGCCTTGTATTGCCATGATCTGTTAACCCGTTGTTTATTGTTTCATTCTCCTAATATTTTCACATTCTTTAAAGACTTACAGTTACCTGTTTTTTATCATGTTTGACACTGTGTTCAGCTGCAACTCATTTTTGTACATATGTTAGAATACTGTCATAAGCATGGAACGTTGTACGCCTTTTATGATTTGTGCCAGGTTGTTGTGAATGAATGAAATTGAGTTTGGAGCATAAAAACAGAGCTGATCATGTGTGTGTTTGTTGACAGACTTTGCACTCCAAGAAGGTTGAAGACGAAGAAATACACATAGGAGGCTGGACACAAGGAATTGAAGTTGGCATGTAAGTTGCTGTTCCTTTGTGTGTGGTTTTGTTTAGTGTATACTTTTCCGTGTGTTTGAAGAACGTGGGTTCCTGATGTATACTTGGTTTGGAGTAATTAATGAATGCTTTATTCTGATGTATACTTATTTCTGTATTTGATGTGTGTATGTTTGTGATCTTCAGTGGTGCCCCCATGGTCTACAAGGAGGAAATAGGTGAAATAAAGGTGTTTTTGATGTCTTCTCGTTTATGTATGATTGCTAAAATCCTGGTTTTGATATACACTTGCTTCTTCACTTTAACATCTGTTCACTCTCAGTGATATTAGATACACTTGCTTGTGTGTGTTTGATGTTTGTATATTTGTGATGTGTACTGGTGTGTGTGTTTGATAGACGTGTGTTTCTGATGCCTGTTTCTGTGTTTCTGTGTGTGCAGAGGGGGGGTGAAGACATCTCTGAAGGGAAGCAGGATGGATGTTCCAGAGTTTCTAGACCAGTGGATGGGAGACATCAGTTGTGGATATTTTTTTCAAGGTACTTAAGTTACTGTGATTTTCCTCACACATCATTCAGAGTTGTTAGAGAAGAGTAATTTTTTTAATTGTAGTCTTTAAAAGAAATAGTTTGTACTTTTTTATGTTTAAGTTGAGAAATTGCCTGTGGATTTGCTAGTGTAATTTTTTATTTTATGGCTTGTTTATGTATTTACATTAGTATTGTTGGTGAACACAAGTGTTATGTGTAAGTATCCAAATCCTTTCTCAAACCACATTTATTTCCTACCTAATGTATTCCCCCTCATAATCTGCCCATATTCTTCAAAAACCACCCCATCTTTATTACTCTGCCTATGCATGGTGTGCCTGCATATGTGAGTGTGTGTATGAATTTGGTATTTGTTGATTTTAATCATGGACAGTTATGTGCATGTAAATGATTTGAATGTAAGGGCTTTGATAAGTTGCTTTACAAGAGCCAGCGCTATATAAATTCCATACTGTAGTAGTAGTAGTATTTAATTTCATTGATATTTGTTTAATCATACAACATGTTACAACAGTTTTGGTTTTAAGTCATAGAAATGGGAGCATGCGCAAGTGGGTTTTTTTGGTTTTTTTTTTTTTCCCTAAAGACTATTTTGAATATCTTAATAGAAAAGAGTACTGATTTAATTGATATTCATCGCATCATATAATAGGTTATAAAAATTTGGTTTATGTCATAAAATTGCGTGCGCATGTGTGCAAATGTTTCCAGTGTGTGTAAGTGTAAGTTGGCGTGCGTGTGAGCCATGTGGGAGTGTGTATGTGTGGGCATACTAGTGCACTCAGAAGTGTGAGTGAATTTACTTGGGTGAGTTTATAACTGCCTGAGGTATTGCTGATTTGTGGGTGCTATTTTTATTGTGAGGGTTGTGTGCTGATGTTCGGAACCTGTATAGTGTATATAGATATCTGTGATATTATGTTTAGATGTTTACTGTTTTTATGTATGGCTTGTAACCTGCCTGAATTTCTGTGTATTTGAGATAATAAAGTAATTGAATTTGATTTTAGTAGTATACATAAAATATTTTTTGTGATTTATTTCCTCAGTTGGGTTAGTGTTGCTTTGTATTGCTATGATCTGTTCACATTTTATTTATTGTTCATTTTCCCAGTATTTTTACATTCTTTAAACACTTACACACAGTTATCTGTATTTCATCATCTGTTTGACACTGTGTTCAGCTGCAACTCATTTTTGCACATAGAATATTGTCATAAACATGGAATGTTGTACTCCTGTTATGATTTGTGCCAGGTCATTGTGAGTGAATGAAATTGAGTTTGGAGCATAAAAACAAAGAGCTGATCATGTGTGTGTTTGTTGACAGACTTTGCACTGCAAGAAGGTTGAAGACGGAGAAATAGGTATAGGAGGCTGGACACAAAGAATTGAAGTTGGCATGTAAGGAACAATTCCTTTGTGTGTGGTTTTGTTCATTGTATACTTTTCTGCTTGTTTGAAGAACGTTGGTTCCTAATGTATACTTGGTTTGGTGTAATTAATGAATGCTTTATTCTGATGTACACTTATTTCTGTATTTGATGTGTATATTTGTCATCTTCAGTGGTGCCCCCATGGTCTACAAGGATGAAATAGGTGAAAAAGAGGTCTTTTTGATGTCTTTTCGTCTATGTTGGATTGAAGAAATCATTGTTTTTGGTATACACTTGCATCTGTGTGTTTGATGTTTGTATTTTTCTGATGTGTTCTGGTGTGTGTGTTTGATAGAAGTGTGTTTCTGATGCCTGTTTCTGTGTGTTTAGAGTGGGGGTGAAGACATCTCTGAAGGGAAGCAGGATGGATGTTTCAGAGTTTCTACACCGATGGAAAGGAGGCATCAGTCATTGATATTTTGTTCAAGAAGGTACAAAAGTCACTGCGATTTCCCTCACACATTGGTCAGAATTTTTAGACAGAGTACTTTTTTATGATGGTTTTTAAAAGAAATAGTTTGTACTTTATGATTAAGTTAAGAATTTGCCCATGGATTTGCTAGTGTTTATTGTTTTTTATGGCTTGTTTTTGGGCTTGTGCATATCGTGTGTGTATATATGAATTTGATATTTGTTCATTTTATATGGACGGTTATGTGCATGTAAATGATTTAAATGTAACGGCATTGATCAGTTGCTTTACAAGAGTCAGCACTATATAAATTCCATACTGTAGTAGTAGTAGTATTTAATTTCATTGATATTTGTTTCATCATAGAACATAACAGCTTTGGTTTATGTCATAAAAATGTGATCGCGCATGTGTGTGTGTGTGGTGGGGTTTTCTTTTATTGTTTTTTTTCCTCAAGACAATTTTGAATATCTTAATAGAATACAGTACTATATTTGTCTTATCATATAATACGTTATAACAATTTGGTTTATTACATAAAAATGCATGTTGTGCGAATATTTCCAGTGTGAGTTGGCATGTGTGGAAGCCATATTGGAGTGTGTGCATGCTTGGGCATACTAGTACGCTCAGAAGTGTTTGTGAATTTACTTGGGTGAGTTTATAACTGGCTGAGGTATTGCTGATTTGTGGGTGCTATTTTTATTGTGATGGTAGTGTGCTGATGTTTGGAACTTGTGTTGTGGTGTATATAGAGATCTGTGATATTATGTTTAGATGTTTAGTGTTTTTATGTATGGCTTGTAACCTACCTGAATTTCTGTGTATTTGAGATAATAAAGTAGTTGAATTTGACTTTAGTAGTATACATAAAATATTTTGTGTGATTTATTTCTTCAGTTGGGTTAGTGTTGCCTTGTACTGCCATGATCTGTCCATACCTTTTTACTGTTTCAATCTCCCAATATTTTCACATTCTTTAAACACTTACACACAGTTTCCTGTTTTTTTTCCATCTGTTTGACACTGTGTTCAGCTGCAACCATTTTTGCATATGTTAGAATACTGTCATAAACATGGAATGTTGTACTCCTTTATGATTTGTGGCAGGTCGTTGTGAATGAATGAAATTGAGTTTGGAGCATAAAAACAAAGAGCTGATCACGTGTGTGTTTGTTGACAGACTTTGCACTGCAAGAAGGTTGAAGATGGAGAAATACGCATAGGAGGCTGGACACAAGGAATTGAAGTTGGCTTGTAAGTTGCTGTTCTTTGTGTGTGGTTTTGTTCATTGTATACTTTTCCGTGTGTTCGAAGAACGTGGGTTCCTGATGTATACTTGGTTTGGTGTAATTGATGAATGCTTTATTCTGATGTACACTTATTTTTGTATTTGATGTGTGTATGTTTGTGATCTTCAGTGGTGCCCCCATGGTCTACTAGGGTGAAATAGGTAAAATAAAGGTGTTTTTGATGTCTTCTCGTTTATGTATGATTGCTGAAATCCTGGGTTTGGTATACACTTGCTTCTGTGTGATGTTTGTATATTTGTGATGTGTACTGGTGTGTGTATTTGATAGAAGTGTGTTTCTGATGCCTGTTTCTGTGTGTGCAGAGTGGGGGTGAAGACATCTCTGAAGGGAAGCAGGGTGGATGTTTCAGAGTTTCTACACCAGTGGACTGGAGGCATCAGTCATGGATATTTTTTTCAAGGTACAAAAGTCTGCAATTTTCCTCACACTTCGGTCAGAATTTTTAGACAGAGTACTTTTTTTAATGATGATTTTTAAAAGAAATAGTCTGTACTTTATGATTAAGTTAAGAATTTGCCCATGGATTTGCTGGTGTTTATTGTTTTTTATGGCATGTTTTTGGGCTTGTGCATTTCGTGTGTGTATTTATGAATTTGATATTTGTTCATTTTAATTATGGACGGTTATGTCCATGTAAATGATTAAAATGTAAGGGTTTTGATCAGTTGCTTTACAAGGGTCAGCGCTATATA
Source organism: Stramonita haemastoma (assembly GCA_030674155.1). NCBI lineage: Eukaryota > Metazoa > Mollusca > Gastropoda > Neogastropoda > Muricidae > Stramonita > Stramonita haemastoma. The sequence goes on along the minus strand of CM060333.1, from coordinate 44,820,648 downwards.
AATTCCATACTGTAGTAGTAGAAGTAGTAGTATTTAAATTCATTGATATTTGTTTTATTGTACAACATAATATAACAGTTTTGGTTTATGTCATAGAAATGTGATCGCGCGTGTGTGTGTGATGGTTTTTTTTTTTTTGTTTTGTATTTTTTCCTAAAGACCATTTTAAATATCTTAATAGAATACAATACTATATTTGTCTTATCATATAATACGTCATAACAATTTGGTTTATTACATAAAAATGTGTGCGCATTTGTGGAAATGTTTTCAGTGTGAGTTGGCATGTGTGCAAGCCATATGGGAGTGTGTGCATGCGTGGGCATACTAGTGCGCTCAGAAGTGTTTGTGAATTTACTTGGGTGAGTTTATAACTGCCTGAGGTATTGCTGATTTGTGGGTGCTATTTTTATTGTGATGGTAGCGTGCTGATGTTTGGAACCTGTGTTGTGGTTTATATAGGTATCTGTGATATTATGTTTAGATGTTTATTGTTTTCATATATGGCTTGCAACCTGCCTGAATTTCTGTATATTTGAAAGAATAAAGTAGTTGAATTTGAATTTAATAGTATACGTAAAATATTTTGTGTGTTTGTGTGATTTATTTCTTCTCTTGTATTTGTGTTGCCTTGTATTGCCATGATCTGTCCACCTCTTGTTTATTGTTTCATTCTCCTAATATTTTCACATTCTTTAAACACTTACTCACAGTTATCTGTTTTTTTATCATCTGTTTGACACAGTGTTCAGCTGCATCTCATTTTTGCAGACATGTAGAATACTGTCATAAACATAGAACGTTGTACTCCTTTTATGATTTGTGCCAGGTTGTTGTGAATGAATGAAATTGTGTTTGGAGCATAAAAACAAAGAGCTGATCATGTGTGTGTTTGTTGACAGACTTTGCACTCCAAGAAGGTTGAAGACGGAGAAATAGGCATAGGAGGCTGAACACAAGGAATTGAAGTTGGCATGTAAGTTACAACTCTTTTGTGTGTGGTTTTGTTTAGTGTATACTTTTCTGTGTGTTTAAAGAATGTGGGTTCCTGATGTCTACTTGGTTTGGAGTAATTAATGAATGCTTTTTTTCTGATGTATTTCTGTATTTGATGTGTATATGTTTGTATTTTCAGTGGTGCCCCTTGGTCCACAAGGAGGAAATAGGTGAAATAAAGGTGTTTTTGATGTCTTCTCGTGTATGTATGATTGCTGAAATCCTGGTTTTGATATACACTTGCTTCTTTAATTTAACATCTGTTCACTCTCAGTGATATTAGATACACTTGCTTTGTGTGTTTGATGTTTGTATATTTGTGATGTGTACTGGTGTGTGTGTTTGATAGAAGTGTGTTTCTGATGCCTGTTTCTGTGTGTGCAGGGTGGGGATGAAGACATCTCTGAAGGGAAGGAGGGTGGATGTTTCAGAGTTTCTTCACCAATGGACAGGAGGCATCGGTCGTGGATACTTTTTTCAAGGTACAAAAGTCTGCAATTTTCCTCACACATCATTCAAAGTTATTAGAGAAAAGTAATTTTATTTATTATTGTTTTTAAAAGAAATAGTTGGTATTTTTTTATGATTAAGCTAAGAATTTGCCTGTGGATTTGCTAGAGTATACTTTATTTTTATGGCTTGTTTTTGTATTTACATGAGTGTGTTTGTGTACTCAAGTTTTATGTGTAAGTATACAAATCTTTCCTCAAACCACATTTATTTCCTACCTAAGGTCTTCCCCCTCACAATCTGCCCATACTCTTCAAAAACCACCCCATCTTTATTACCCCGCCTATGCATGCTGTGCTTACACATGTGAGTGTGTGTATTTATGAATTTGATATTTGTTCATTTTAATCATGGACGGTTATGTGCATGTAAATGATTTGAATGTAAGGGCTTTGATTAGTTGCTTTACAAGAGTCAGTGCTATATAAATTCCATACTGTTGTAGTTGTAGTATTTAAATAAATTAATATTTGTGTAATCATACAACATATTATAGCAGTTTTGGGTTAGGTCATAAAAATGTGAGCACGTACATGTATGTGTTGTGGGTTTTTTCCCCCAAAGACCATGTTGACCTTAGTAGAATACAATACTAATTTAATTGCTCTATGTGTTATCATATGATATGTTATAAAAATTTGGTTTATGTCATAAAAATGTGTGCACATTTGAGCGAATGTTTTCAGTGTGTTTAAGTATGAGTTGGCATGTGTGCGAGACATATGGGAGTGTGTGCATGCTTGGGCATACTAGTGTGCTGAGAAGTGTCAGTGAATTTACTTGGGTGAGTTTATAACTGGCTGAGGTATTGCTGATTTGTGGGTGCTATTTTTATTGTGATGGTTGCGTGCTGATGTTCATAACCTGTGTTGTGGTGTATATAGAAATCTGTGATATTATGTTTAAATGTTTACTGTTTTTATGTATGGCTTGTAACCAGCCTGAATTTCTGTATATTTGACATAATGATGTAGTTGAATTTGACTTCAGTAGTATACGTAAAATATTTTGTGTGTTTGTGTGATTTATTTCCTCACTTGGTATTGTGTTGCCTTGTATTGCCATGATTTGTCCATACCTTGTTTATTGTTTCATTCTCCTAATATTTTCACATTCTTTAAACACTTACACACAGGTATCTGTTTTTTTATCATCTGTTTGACATTGTGTTCAGCTGCAACTCATTTTTTGCACGTATGCTAGAATACTGTCGTAAACATGGAATGTTGTACGCCTTTTATGATTTGTGCCAGGTTGTTGTGAATGAGTGAAATTGTGTTTGGAGCATAAAAACAAAGAGCTGACCATGTGTGTGTTTGTTGACAGACTTTGCACTGTGAGGTTAAAGACGGAGAAATAGGTATAGGAGGCTGGACACAAGGAATTGAAGTTGGCATGTAAGTTACAACTCTTTTGGGTGTGAACATTTTTGGTGTACACTTGTTTGTGTGTGTTTGAAGAATACTGGTTCCTGATGTGTAGTTGCTGTGGTGTTTTTAATGAATGTGTGTTTCTGATGTATACTTATTTCTGTACATGAGGTGTATATGTTTGTGATCTTCAGGGGTGCCCCCATGGTCTACAAGGATGAGATAGGTGAAGTGAAGGTGTTTCTGTCCTCTTGTTTTTGATGTGCTTTATGAGTGCCTATTTCTAATGCAAGTATATTTGGGATGTGTGTGGCTGTGCTTGATGTATGCATGTGTATGATGTAGGCTTGTTTCTGTGTTTGATGTATGCATGTGTATGATGTAGGCTTGTTTCTGTGTTTGATGTATGCATGTTTCTGATGTAGGCTTGTTTCTGTGTATGATGTATGTGTGTTTCTGATGTAGGCTTGTTTCTGTGTTTGATGTATGTGTGTTTCTGATGTAGGCTTGTTTCTGTGTATGATGTATGTGTGTTTCTGATGTAGGCTTGTTTCTGTGTTGGATGTATGTGTGTTTCTGATGTAGGCTTGTTTCTGTGTTGGATGTATGCATGTTTCTGATGTAGGCTTGTTTCTGTGTTTGATGTATGTATGATGTAGGCTTGTTTCTGTGTTTGATGTATGTGTGTTCTGATGTAGGCTTGTTTCTGTGTTTGATGTATGTATGATGTAGGCTTGTTTCTGTGTATGATGTATGCATGTTTCTGATGTAGGCTTGTTTCTGTGTTTGATGTATGTATGATGTAGGCTTGTTTCTGTGTTTGATGTATGAATGTGTATGACGTAGGCTTGTTTCTGTGTATGATGTATGTATGTTTCTGATACCTGTATCTGTGTGTGCAGAGTGGGGTTGAACACATCCCTAAGGGGAATCCTGATTGATGTTCCAGAGATGCTGCACCACTGGATGGGAAGCGAGGAGTGTGGACATTTCTCACCAAGGTATTCTCCTCGCACATCGTTCAGAATTTTTAGAGAAGAGTCGTTTTCTTGTTGGATACTTTGTACTTTTTTTAAGTGGTTGTGCAGATATAACGGCAGCGGTACTACTGCTGCTGGCTGAATTAACAGCAGCCACTAATGTTTTGAAGTAGAGTGGGGTCAAACAACCCTTGATATTGATATGTAAAACTAAACTGTGTGTAAAATTGTAAATCACTGGAAAGCTTAGATAACAAGCTTTTAACCTTTAGCACCCTGTGTTCTTTGGTGACCGCTTTCCTCTCTCCCTGCATTCTTTTTCCGGTTACCAAAAACTGAGAGCACCTACTTGTTTAGAACCTTTATAAAAGTGGATGAATTTAATGTAGAGACTTGATATTTTGTATATTAATAAAAGAATGGATGAGGAATGTTTTCATATAAGGCAATATGTTCTGCATGCATGTTTTGACGTTGAAAAAAAAAAAAACAGACATAAAAACAAAAACCGGAACCGTGTTGACTTACTATTTTTTCACTTTGAATGGAGTTTTTGTGTGCTATCTACCAAACTGTTGTACTTCAGTCACTAATAAAGTGATTATGTCGTCTTTTAGAAGTAAACAAAACAGTTATTCCTTATAAATAGCACGAAGTATCTCCTTTGGACCAAAAGTTTCGTCGAAGTCGATCCGCGAAAAGTTTTCATGGCGATTACGAACATCGTCTTCGCGATCATTTTCTACTGGACTGTGGCACTTCAGTCAGTCTCAAAGTGATAATTTTATCGGTTATAAACAAATAAAACACTTTTCCTTTAGAAATACCATCAGGCATCTCATTTCGACCAAAAATGTCCATGATACCGGCCAGCGACAAATATTTACGGCCGCTTGGTACATCGTATTCGCGATCATCATCGGTCTCACTTCAAACACTATTACTGTGACCTAGATCACTTACCGTCACTTCAAAGTCTATTTTAACAAGTTTGAAGCCTTCAAAATCATTTTCTAAGTCAGATTCGATGGATATTTCCAGCAAAAATCGTTCCGAATCGGTGTCCGCCATTTTGGTGATGGACAAATCCCGAAAGTTGATTTTTATTTTTCAAAAATTCACTGTCGCGTGTTGTGTTGAAGAAAATGCAAATGGCTGCCAGCAGAGGAAACTCTAGCCTCGTTTTGAATCGAAAGTGACGTCTATTGCTATTAATAGTAAGGGAATCTCAGCCAATGAACCGCGAAGTTTAAACACCCTATGTTCGGCGACACAGTGCGCCTGCAGATGCAAGGGAAATAATTCGTTCGGCGACACGATGCGCCTGCAGCGTGCTAAAGGTTAAATGAGCGAAATTTTATAGCAGCATGTAGTGTTTATGGTAATGTAAAAAATAAAAGAAGTTTAAAAACTGCACCTGCACCACCGATCACTATCGTGACATCAGTGACCCAGATTGATATTAACACAATATGCAATGTTGTTGTGGTGCAAAAATGTCATGATTCGGTAAATACTATCTCTTGACATAAGTTTTGGAAAAATAAAGAGCTTGTGTTGCATTATCAGTCGTCAAATACTCGGAAAAGTCCAGTAAAATGATTGACACCATAGTGATCGTCATGGCGGTGAACACTCATTTTGTGCAAAGTGGCGGCGTTCTTTGACAAAAATACGACAATTGCTTGATTTCATGTGATGCAAAGTACTCAGCAGCATATCTAAATGACTTAACAACAGTTATTTCAAAGCCTTGTTGCGTTAGAATAAAGTAAAACAATGTATGACATCAAAATCGCTGGGTAAAGCCAAGAAGTGCATCGGCAAAAGTTGGCACAGCTTGATTCAGTCCAATCGCAATCAATTTTTCCTACGTTTTTCACAAATATTCCATAACCCTTACTTCATTGTCTCTGTCATAGTTTAATTCAACCAAATCTACAGGGTTCGCGCTAGGATTTTTTAAAACCGGTACTGGGAGTTGCCATTTCAGAAATATCTTGACCAACTCCCCCAAAATCGGTCCCCAGAAAATAAAATCCGGTACGTACTGTATTGTAAGGCAGCAAAACTAAATCTAAATTGAACGCGAATCTCTCAGACTTTGACTGCCGTGCTGCAGCCACTGTTTCTTGGGCACGAAGCCACGCAGGAAATAGGATTTTTTTTTCTAGCGCCTGTGTCACTGTCTGTGTCAGTCTGTTGTTTTGCATGGCATCATTCGTGTGACATATTCTTCTTTCTTGTTTCTATGCTTAGCGCTCATCTAGATCTTTCGTTCACTTTATATATAGTTTTTGACTCTTCTCTCTCAAAGCAATGCGCAAATTCATAGTCAAAGACCCTCCGCTTTCGCTTTTCGTAAGAGCAGGCCATAGTGTGCCGGTGGGAACAGATGACATTTACAAAACTGCATACACACGGGGACTGGATGTAAAAAGCACAGGAGTGCTTATTCCATTATCCTCGATATAAAAGAATAAAGAATAAATAAATCTAGGCCCCATTTACTCATTGTGAATGGAAGTCACTGTCATGCCGAGAAGAGCGTGAAGCTCTATTCTTTCACAGTAAAGCTTGCTGTTCTGCGTGCTAGGCTAATTAAATGAGGCTGGCGCCAAAGATGTTCGTCGGAAGGGTAGGAAGGGTAGGTGCGTAAGCACAGTACAGGCGCATGACAGACTGTCAGAAAACGTCACTTCAGACTTTTTTTTCCGACGGAAATCTAATCGGTCACAGGCAAACAGAATCGGTACGCGGTACCGGCTGCTTCGAAAATTTTCGGTATTCCCTGTTTACAATCGGTAAAATACCGACAATTACCGGTTATCGCGAACCCTGAATCTAGCCCCTAAAACTCCTCATCGCTATCAATATCGTAAAAAAAACTCACAAAATACTTACGGGCGCAAACATTTGGCCGCCATTTTGCTTCCAGGCGATCGCGGCTGGTAAAAAAAACCCCACAAAAAACAAACCTCTAAACCAATCAGATTCCTCGTTGCTTGTGACTGCAAAACAGCCTTCAACCAGTTCTGTGGCCCTACAATAGCCTTCACGTTCATTGGGTGACCTTTGAAAGCGAAAGTGAGCCTTCAGTTACAATCACCCACGCCATCCCGGAATATTCCGGGAGCCGCCAGACACACTGGACCCTGTGTTCCCGGTATATTCCGGGAACCGCGCAACTAGGGTTAAGATCTTGTCATCTATTCCTACTGGCTCCAAATGGTTTACTCATGTGATAGTTCAGTGGTGGGATAGTTCAGTGCTGTGATAGTTCAGTGCTGTGATAGTTCAGTGCTGGGATAGTTCAGTGCTGTGATAGTTCAGTGCGGTAATAGGTCACTGATGTGTGTCACCTATGATTCTGTGTGCAGGCGGTGTCCACAATGGAAGAGACCCAGGCATTGGCAGCCACTAGCCACAAGAACTGATATTCACATTGTGCTCTCATAACGCCTGTTATGGACTGGTGTAGTGCAGTTCACTGTAGTGTTGTGTAGACGTGCAGTGTACTGTAGTGTTATGTAGATGTGCAGTGTACTGTAGTGTTGTATAGTAGTGCAGTGCACTGTATTGTAATGTTGTTTATGCCATCTTTCCCCCATCCCCACTGCTGAAATAAAAGAAATCTGCTTTATAACCACAACCACACCCCCCCTCAACTTTCACTTGATGTGCTCATTATATAAACGTGAACAACTTTGTGTATAAGTTTCTGTACAGGGGGTTCATGCAAACACGTTTGACATGCGTTATTGTGTTGACATGGGTTTTTGTGTTCCTGAGTGAGTGCGTGTGTTTGTGTTGTTTGGTGACTGTGTGTGTTGTGTAGTGTGCATGTGTGCATGTGTGTGTGTGTGTGTGTAAGAGACAGAGAATCAGGAAGCCCTACATGTAGGTTTTTCACATCAGAATGAAAAGTGAGGGTTATACCAATCCCCCACAGCCATCTGTATTCTACTGCTATTCTTCAGCTGCCTGTATCCAGATGTCTGTAAATCAAAAGTGGAGAATTGGGAAAGTGGTTTTTAGGGTGCTTTTTTTCTGTCCTCAGAGTTCCATTGGTGAGATTTTGTATCTGAGCGTTTGCCACCAGTGAGTTAGCCGCATTCCAACTTCAGAGATGATGTGGAAATATACCTGTGTGCATGTTTTCTACATTTGTCAGTGCTTCATACCAGCACATAGTGGCCTACTCTTCTAAAAGACAGAATAGGTTTTAATGTGGGCACAAAATGATCTGCAGACTTTAGTGTAAAGTCTCATTCGAATGGATTTTGGGGAGTGGAGTGAACACTGAAGTTAACACCAGAGAGAAAATCCTCAGGAACAGGCGTGCGTCTGTCTGCTCTCAGTGGTGGCTGTAGCCTGCAGTCACATCACACACAATCTGAACTCAATTCAGTTAACCACTGTGCTACCTTACCCTGCTCTGCCCCTAGAGGGGTGTGGCAGTGTATGTTTTGTGGGGGGTGTTTTTGTTTTTCCGATAAATTATGATTGTGATTTATTGCTACTCCAATGTTTCTTCACTCATTCTTTCATTTCACTGATAATGGAATGAGCACTGGTGTGCTTTTTACATCAGTCCAAATTTCCTGCAGAGAAATCTGCCCTGACTAAAGGTGGTGGGCAATAACTTCAAAAGTAGAGACATCTGATTACAGACACCTGACTATAGGCTTCTAGAACACAGATCTCTGAGATTAATCCATATAGATGGAAAAAAAAATTCAACAGAATAAACATACAACAGAGCGTACAAATATCCCAAATCCTTGGATTATTTATAATGTAAAAATGTGATGCTCCAACACATGAGTTGCATTGCACCTGAGGTCAATATTTAGTTACAGACCTGTTATTAATATGCAATAAAGAAGCTATCCAAAACAAAAAACAGATTGAAAATCGGATGATTGAAATGATAAACTGCAGGATATGACAAAATAAGATATGGACTAGTTTAGCATTGTAATACATGGTCAGAATGAGGGATATGCCTTGATGTTTCATTACAGGGTAGAATAAAGGTTATAGTTTTATCATGAATCAAAATCGACAACCTGACCCCAAATGCCATACATGGCTCCAAGCAGAAAAATGTTTCTTATTTTATTCTTTTATATCAAGGATAGTAAGCAGCTCATTTTGTGGTGGAGCAACACAAATGCATCTAAACGCAGAAATTTAAAACAAGAGACACCAGTAATCATTCCCAACATGTAATTACTGACATAAATACAGACATAAAATATCACATATCCAAAGTAAAAATACTCGCACCTTAACAAGACCTCTTGAATAAAAGTTTAAAGATCAAGTAAATCAGACAAATTCAGATGATGAAATATTGGTGAAAAGAAAAGACACAGAAATCAGAGTTAATATTTTTTCAATCTGAATTTGGTCCCAGAAAAATAAGCATCTGTATGGACATTTAACCCTGGTAGCGCTGAATTATTGGCAGCGGTAACTAGCAGCCAATGCTGTTGTGAAGCAGGGTAGGGTCAAACGGCCCTTGATATTGATATATAATAAAAGTTGTATATCACTGGAAAGCTCAGATAACAAGCTGTTATAGGAGTGTAAATTTAGAGGGCACTACCAATCACTGTCGCGACAGAGCCCCAAACTGATTTTAACGCAATATCCAGTGTTGTGCAGAAATGTCATAATTCGGTAAATGACATCGGTTTTGTAAAAAAAAAAAAAAAAAAAGAGCTTGTGTGGCTTTATCAGTCATTCAATACTCTGGGAAAGTCCAGCGACTGACACCATCTTGATCATGGTGTCGATCGTCATGGTGATGAAAATGCATTTTGTGCAAAGTAGTGGCATATGGCATTGACTTGACAACAGTTACTTCAAAGCCCACATCAAAATAAAAACAATGTATGACGTGGAAATCTCCAAGTAGCCAATAAGCGCATTGTGCAATTCAAAGGGATCGCAATAGATTTTTCCCAAGTTTTTCAAAAATAATCCACAACCCTTACCTCATTGTCTCTGTCATTGTTTAATTCAACCAAATCCAGCCTCTGAAAATCCTCCTTGGCGTCAACATTGTCCAAAATCTCACTAAGCACTTGAGGACATTCTGTCACAAATGCTTGGCTGCCTCGTAAGTTCCAGATGATCGGGACTGGTGCAAAAAAAAAAAAAAAAAAAAAAAATCTGGGGCCCTGCAATGGCCCAAACATTCACTGTGTGACCTTTGAAAGTGCAAATAAGCTTTAAATTATGACTGCCTAAGTCATCCTAGAATATTCAGTTAACAAGACCCCTTGAAAAAGTTTATACATAAAGTATGTATGACACTTCAAATTCAGAAAACTTAATATAATAAAAAGCAAAGACATAAGAAAGAATATAAAAAACAAAATCAGAAATAAGCATTTGAGAGGGAACATTTAAAATATGTATAATACTATTAAAGACCTTAAAAAAAAAAATTGAAAACCCCCAACAGGAAAAGTGCATATAGATAATAAGCTTTTGAATACAGACTTCAAATAGATGTAGTATACCAATGTCAGAAAAGTATGCCTACTTTCATATACCTATTTCAAAAAGATATGAGTACAGACATCAGAAATAAATAGGCTACAATTTCAATACAATCTTGAGACATATACAGACCTCAGAAATCAACTCGGATATTGATGTTACCCCCACCCCCCCCCCTAAAAAAAAACACACTAAAATTTCAGATAATTTGCCTGGGCTTTTAAATTAAATTAGTTTCTAGATGTGGGTAACTACCACACAAGATGAGGCATCTAAAAATAATGATTTCACTTTCTTTTTTTTTTTTTTTAAAATGTGCTTAGCTAGGGCTCAAAGGTTTGCCAATGGCAAGATTCTGTTGTATTTGAACCCCCATCTGATCTAGGTAGGTGCAATTCAAATTCAGGAATGGTGTCTAAACATGACACCTGTGTACATACAATTTTACCTGTTCCTATAGGTCAGAGAATGACTTGACCTGACTGCATATGACCAGAATAACTTGGGTGTGTTTGCACACATGGCCTCAGTTTACAGTCTCCAAAGGATTTTAAAAAAAAAAAAGTAAGCTAAAGGGTATGGGTTAGGTTGGTAAAAGTATCCCATAACATGTGGTCATTAGCCTTTGAGGTGTTGGAGATTTCAGCTCTTCCAGGGGCCAGCATATTAAGGGTGGTGCCCATCTCATCTCCCTTGCTCCTTAGTTAATAGGGTGGATACCCATTCACAGCTGGGGGACTGTACTCGGCATAAGAAACGGGATAGCTCGGTGGTTGGAGCAGTCACTTTCCCCTAATAAGGTTCAGCAACATAAAACATTAGCAAATGGATAGGGTGACCATTTGGTGCCATGGCTTCAGCACAGTCACCCAGTTATAAATGGGTACCTGCCTTCATCAGGGTCAGAAAAGGTAATGCAGTGAGGGAGAGGAGATGAGCTCCGCCCTCAGCATGCTGGCCCCTGGAGAAGTTTTGACGTCTTGCTCCCCAATGACTGCATTAGTCATGGAACACCTTTACCTACCTTTACTGTACCAAAGGATTGGGCTTAAAAACAGAGCTATACATGGGCATCAAAGTGACATACAGATATTTCAAAGACTTGTTTGAACAAACACTAATATCCTTTGAGGGGATTCTCCATCCAGAGTTGATATGATTCAAATATTTCACCATCTAAATATATTTTCAAGCCAACATCCAAATGTAGGCGTGCAATTCGTTCATCATGAAGGAAGGTGACAGTACAATTATAAATGTTGACCTGGCATCAAACTGTGAGGTTCAGGGTTCTATTCCTAGCCTTGCTAAACAATCTTTTGGATGAGACTATAATTGAGGCTCAGGGTGCAAATGCATGCAGAACATCTTGGGTGCACACTGAAAAACCCATTCTGCTGTCTGGAAGAGTAGGCCACTTTGTGCTAGTAGGAACAGGATGTACATGTAAACTCCATCATGAAGGTCCTGACTGAGGGGAAGGGCAGCATATGCAAAACTCTTGCCTTTGGTTAACATTGGAGTTCAAACAAAAGACATTAACCAGGAGTATATAGAAACACAAGACGCATGAATTCAGGCATTGTAAATGTGGACTGTATAATTATGAAATGCATGCCAGGTGCATTAGGAATACACCTTCACCCTACAACATTGAGATACAGTAAAGTACAAACCCTAAAATGCATCTATGTTGTAGACGTCTTCATTGAGGTATAGACGGCTGAAATTAAGAAATTTGAAATGTGTTGCGGATACAAAATGCCCAAATACAGACATCGATAATGCAAATAGGATAGACAGAAGTAGTAGTAGTAGGCACCCATCAGTCTCTGAAGACTATGGAGTTGTGCTCTATAGTCTTTAGAGCGCAAAGCCACAAGTAAGTATGGAGAGCAAGCTGTTACCCATGCAGCAGACCCCACCTCTCCACGGCACTGGAATGATCCATTGGAAAGGCATTGACTGATACGAATGGTTCCAGTACCATCGCAGAAGCACCCAGAACCCACCAGAACGTTGCCATATACAGCCCCAAGCTGCCCTGGGACTCCAACTCCTCGAGTTGCCCTCAGGGATGGTGTCGAAACACGACACCTGAGTGCATGATGGTTTAAAAAAAAAAAAAGAAAGATTTGTCATCCACTCATACCCGTGCACAATGGCCTGCTCTTCCAAACGGCGGAATGGGGTTTTAATGTGTGCGAACATCTTGCGTGTGTTCACACATGAGGCCTTAGTTTAGTCTCATCCCAATGACTTTGACATTCAGTTAGACTTTTTTTTGGTCAAACTTGGAAGAAAGGGCGAGGCTGGGAATCAAACTCAGAACCTCGCGGTTTACTTATTGGCAGGCAACATCTTAACCATCCTGCCACCTTCCTTCCTATAGACAGAAAACACCTCTAAAATACAGACATTTCAGATGCATCTATAGTTGTATTGCAAGCGCTTCCAAATTCACATGTATAAATGAATACAGGTATGAAAATACATACTGGACAAAGCTATCTAAAACACAGGTATATTTCATCTGAATACAGTGATATAATGGTCCTGAAGGTTTCAAAAACGGACATCCAAATACAGATGCCTGAAATATATCAACAGATATCTGAAATAGGGCCAGCTAAAGTATGTTGTACATGTTCCCAGATGCAGACTGTACTTGATTAAAATACAGGTATTCTGATGTCAACTTCTGAATATAGAACTAAATTCACTGAAAATACACTCCATCTTACTTGCAAACGTTTGAATAAAAAAAAAACCCCCAAAATTGACACAATTGGGAAAATGAAATGTCTGATAAATGAACTTCTGATAAAAGACGTCTAGAAAAGGAACAACTTCTGATGGACATGTACATCTATTACATAACAGGATTTAGAAAAGCAGACATTCTACAACAGGTGCCTGCACACCTGAAAGAGTCATTCTAAAGCAGACACACTGAAATGCTATGAATGCATACTACATCAGGCACATACACACGCAGAACAACGCATCTGAACACATATAACACATTCTACAATGGTCACACCTACACAAACAGAACAACATATCTGAACATATTATATAATGGGCACCTTCTGTAACAAACACATGCAGAACAACATATCTGAATACATTCTACAATGAACACATTCTACAATGTACACATTCTACAATAAATACATTCTACAATGATCACATCCTACTATGAATACATTCTACAATGAACACATTCTACAATGAACACATTCTACAATGGATACATTCTACAATGAACGCATTCTACAAGGACACCTACACGCTGAACAACATGTCTAAACAAATTCTACTACGAACACATTGTACACCTTCACAGCTTAACAACAGGTCTGAATACATTCCATGACACCTTGGCTACACATGCAGAACAACTGGTCTGAACACATTCCATAACAACCGCAATTTGCTGTGGACATCTACAAACGCAGCACAGAACATCTGAAGGCATTCTATAACAGACACATTTTTAGTGGGCATCTACAATGAACACCTTCTACAAGGGGCACCCACAAGTGTGCAATGACACATCAGAACACATTCTATAATGAACACAGTCTACAACTGACATGCTGAATGACACATCTGAACACATGCACATTCTATGACGAACGCCTACATATGCTTAACAATCAGAACACATTCTACAATGAACACATTCTACAAGGGTACTTACACATGTAGCACAAGATGCCTGATGTCTGAATGCATTCTAGAGCAGACACACTACAGATGCAGAACAACATGTCTAGATACAGTCTATTAATGGATACATAGTATGGTGGATACCTACACACACTGACTGACACGTCTAAATACATTGTATCATGTACACCTTCACACAGAATAACACATCTGAATACAATATATAATGTACACCTACACACATTGAATTACACATCTAAATACATTATATAGTGTACACCTACACACACTGAATAAGACGTCTAAATACATTATATAGTGTACACCTACACACACTGAATAAGACGTCTAAATACATTATATAGTGTACACCTACACACACTGAATAACACGTCTTTTATACATTATATAGTGTACACCTACACACACTGAATCTGTCTGGATGGTGCGTTACCTTGACGTGGTGGGATGGCTTGCGTGTTCTGTTTGATCCCCAGAGCTATGTGGGCGGGGCCCCGGCCTCTGGCAGGTTCAACCATGCTCAACAGGTCTGTGGGGTAGGAGCCAGACTAATGTCCTGGTCCTCCAGGTTGGGGGTTGTGCTTTGGGTTAACAACCCATTCACTTAAAAAAAAAAGTATGTTACAGAAACCACAACAATATCTCTAAACAACGACCTGGTTGGGGGAGAGTCCTCTCTGATAGAGTCTATGACGCGAGCTGGTGAAGGCCTTCGGGAAGCCAGTGCGCCGACAACTCTTCTGACAACCAAGTCAACAACCAGGATAGGGACCTTGAACATCAGAACCCTATATGAAACTGGAAAAACAGCACAGGTATGTAGGGAAATGCATAGGTACAACCTAAAGATCCTTAGCCTGTGCGAGACTAGATGGAATGGAACTGGATGGTTGAGACTAGCGAGTGGAGATACCTTCATCTACTCTGGACAGGAGGAAGGCCAGCCCCACACACACGGCGTAGTGCTGCTGATGAAACCTGAGGCAACATGAGCACTACTATCCTGGGAACCAGTGTCACCACGGATCCTCACTGCCCGATTCAACTCAAAGGGCAGGAAAGTTACCACCCTCCAATGCTATGCTCCAACAAATGCCGCTGATTTAGACGAAAAAGAGAACTTCTTCGAGCAAGTCCAAGCCATAGTGGACAAAACACCAAAGAGGGACTTGAAGATCCTAATGGGAGACTTGAATGCAAAAGTTGGGTCAGATAACACCGACAGAGAACTGATCAAGGGCAAACATGGCACGGGAGACCAGAATGAAAATGGTGAACTCTTAGCAGAGTTCTGCTACTTCAATGACCTGGTCATTGGAGGCACCATCTTTCCCCACAAGAAAGTCCACAAGACCACATGGACTTCCCCAGATGGCAGGACTGAAAACCAGATCGACCACATCACCATCAGGCGAAAGTGGAGAAGGAGCCTGCACAATGTCAGGGTGAAGCGTGGAGCAGACGCAGCGTCAGACCACCATCTTGTAATAGCCATCCTCAAGACAAAGCTCAAAGCCTTCACCGACAAGGCAGGAAGACCATCGCACAAATTCAACGTGCAAAGCCTTAAAGCGAAAACAGAGGAATTCAAGCTGGAACTAAGAAACAAATTCAGCAAGCTTTCCCAGATGCCAGAGGAAACGATCGAAAAGCAGTGGCACAGTCTACATGAAACCTGGAAGACAACATGCCAAGCAGTCTTGGGAAAAAATACAAGAAAACACAAGGAATGGCTGACAACAGAAACATGGGCACTGATCACCGAGAGAAAACAGCTGAATGACCAGATCAACAGAACACAAGATCAAGAAGAGAAGCAGACATTGCAAGCACGCTACTGGGACAAAAACCGTGCAGTATAAAGAAGTGCAAGAAAGGACGAGAAATATCATCGAGGAGCTGACTCAGGAAGCAGAGACTGCAGCAGGCCAAAGAAACATGAAGAGACTGTATGAGATTACAAGGACCCTCTCAGGAAAAAACAGCAAACCAAGTTGCCCCATCAAAGACAAGAACGGCAATACCATTCCAGGTGAAGAGAACCAGAGAGCAAGATGGGCAGAGCACTTCAAAGAAACACTCACCAGACCAGCACCATCTGTCCCACCAGATATCCCACCACCTATCTTTAGTGCTGGTATAACGAATGCTGAACCTGCTTGATGATTGTCTAAAAGTGAGCCGTCTATAAATTTTAAGACAATGAGAGTAATGATGTTGCATATGCAAATGAACATTGACTGCCATAATATTTGGATTCTCATTCTTTTTCATGTTGACATAGTCTACATCAAACTGGGCTTGCTTCATTTCCCAAACAGGACAGACTGAAACTGCTCTTTGTGAGCTTACATCGAATTAAAAAATTTCAGAACGCTCATAAAGATCCAGGTGTAGGTGTTTATTGTCATCAAAGAGTTTATGTGTTGTGCTCTTTTGGGAAATTCAGACCTAATTTTGATTTCTTCAGATGCAAAGTTATCAGGTGTTGAACCTCTTAGAATGTATTTGGCACATAGGCCTACAAGTTGCCGGTAATCATCAAGTGGTAACATTCCAATTTCTTTATAGGCCTATGTACCAAATGCAGAGGCACGAAATGGTACACCTAGAGCCAGTCTATACGCCTTACAGTCTACACTTTGAAGTTTCTTTAGTAAGTACTTAGGAGCGATAAAAATACCTCTTGTCCATAGGATAACTTAGATCTAATAAGTGAGGAAGATAGATGTTTCAGAATTGTCATGTCTTGTCCCCAATACTGCTTTCGGACAATTTTTAGCAAATTTAAACATTTTCTTCCCTTAGTTAAGATATGTTCCACGTGAGCGTTCCAAGTTAACTTTGAAGTGAGAAAAACACCTAAAAACTTTACTAAATATTTATATTCAACTATCTCATTTTCAATTTTGAACACAGGTAAGCTGTCCGGGTTACCACCGTGTGTGTATATATGTGTGTGTGCGTGCGTGTGTATGTAGTGTGTGTGTGTGCGCGTGTGCGCACGTGCGTGTGTGTGTATGTGCACGCGCGCGTGTATGTGTGTGTATGTGTAGGCTATGTGTGCATGCGTGCGCGCGCGTGTGTGTGTGTGTGTGTGCGCGCGCGTGCATGTGTGTGTGTGCGCGCGCGTGCACGTGTGTGTGCGTGTGCGTGCGTGCGTGAGTGTGTGTGCGTGCGTGCGTGTGTGTATGTGTGTGTGTGTGTGTGTGTGCGCGCACATGCGTGCGTGTATGTGTGTGTGTGCGTGCGCGCACATTTATGGAAGCCTCTGCAGAGTTGCATATGCTTAGGTGTAATATCCAACCACAAGTTTTCACAATTTATTGAAAGAAAAAACCGAAAGAGCCAAAGTGCCGCTGCCTACCGAAATAGCAACGTGAAACTAATTTGAGCAGACACCCACCCCTAGCTAGTCCAATGATAAAAATAGAAACTGCATCCAGCCCTACAGTTTGTCAAATAAAAAAAAGAGAAAAGAAAACAATATTTTATGTTGCCAAGAATAAAGCGAAAGAAAAAAAAAAAATTTATGACGCCAAGAATAAATTAACAACAAATAAAAAAAATAAGAAAGAAAAAACACTTTGGAATATTTTATGACGCCAAGAATAAATTCGAAAAAAAAAATCAGAGTTTTCATTTATGAAACATAAAGACTTAACCATGAGCAACAACAACAACAACAACACACACACGGACGCACGCACGCACGCACGTACGCGCGCGCGCACTCGTATATCGAAACTCGTCTATTAGAGTAGTGTAGGATCATTTGTAGCAGAATAATAGATAGGATGGATAGAAAAACACAGTCTAGAGTATTCTCTGTGCTACAAGGGAATATAGACTAGAACCCTATGAAATAAACTGCCATAATAAAAGCCTTAAGTCTTGCTGTAGACTTCGCATTGTAGGCCTATGCCATGATTTTGTGATAGATAGACACCAAAATATATCCAGAGGACAGAAAATGTCAATACAGTAGGACCCACTTAGGGCCTATAAGAAAGTCGTGGGACCCCATTTTAGGTTTTCTTATAAGCGGGCTTTCATATCCGAGCACCTGAACACTATTTTGAATGGGCTTTCTTATAAGCGAGCAAAAGTGTATATGAGTAAAATAATAGCTGATTGGACATTTTCATAATGGTAAAAACATAAAACACACCCTATCTACAATTACTCAAGTTTGTTGTTGTTGTAATTATTGTTGTTGTTGTTTGTTGTTGTTGTTGTTGTTGTTGTTGTTGTTGTTGTTGTTGTTGCTGCTGCTGCTGCTGCTGCTGTGGTTTGTTCAGGTCATAAGGTCACATTCAGTCAACATAGAATGAGATTTTAAACTGTAGCCATCTCCATGTTTTAGTTGAAATTCAGCCACAATGGTATAATGTTCAAAATCTAAAGCAACTTAACACACACACACACACACACACACACACACACACACACACACACACACACACAACACACACACACACAATGACAATATTTTATTGTGTAAAGCTTTTTAAGCCCATTCACAAGGGGACAGTGGGAAGGGGACTGGGCACAAAAAACACAATTTTATACGTTTTCAGACATGAAAAGTTGAAAAGTGTATCATTTCTTCTGCCCATAATGTCGGCATGGCATGGAATCCACGACATGATGAAGTGATTTTTACATTTGGATTCAATAAATTGTTGCGTAACACTTTATCCCATTACAAATAGGGGCAAGGGGACACAACAACCCTAAACATCAACATTAGCAACAAGTCTATGACGGGCTTCCATATGGCTACATTCTGTCTGATCCGCTGGCTCGTGCGCTTTCCAACACGTGAAAAACCTAACTAAAAATAATATGCGTATCTGTCCAGGTTTGCTCTCTCTCTCTCTCTCTCTCTCTCTCTCTCTCTCTCTCTCTCTCTCTCTCTCTCTTTTACTGTTTAGTATCTTTTTATCTTGATGTTATCCCTGAAAAGGGCGGGGACTGGATGTAAAAAAGCACATGAGTGCTTATCTATCATCCTCGAATAAAAGAATTTGTCTTGTCTTGTCTTGTCTTGTCTCTTCTCTCTCTCTCTCTCTCTCTCTCTCTCTCTCTCTCTCTCTCTCTCTCTCTCTCTCTCTCTCTCTTCTCTCACACACACACACGCACACGTGTGCGAGCACGCATGCACACACACATATTCTCTCTTACACACACACACGCTCCCACGCGCGCGCGCGCACACACACACACACACAGGGGGTGTGTACGCACGCATGCACGCACACAGGCACGCATGCACTCTCCCTCCCTCCTTGTCTCTATCTCTCTCTCTCTCTCTCTCTCCTCTCTCTCTCTCTCTCTCTCACACACACACACACACACACACACACACACACACACACACACACACACACACACACACACACACATATTGATTTAGCAAAAATTGTTGTATCTTAGTTTTTCCCAAAATATCTTTTCCCAATTTATATGCTTTTAAAATTTTTTTTATGACTATAGTATATGATCTATGTAAAAACAGGACTGGATTTAAAAAGTTGTTTATTATAAAACATTCATTCCTTACAGATTTGGATTTGTGTTTATATTTTAGTTTTCGAAATTGTATTATAGCTTATTTTGTTTAAAATTTGATAATCAAGTCTCCTATTTTGATAGATCTTATATACATACATATATAAAAACAATCAATCTTAACATGTCTCTAACTTTAGACAAGTGGCCCACAAAGCAAGGCCTCGTGTAGGCTACCTGAATATCAACAATGCAGCAAACAAAAAAGATGATATTTCGACCATACTGCACAACGATGAGAATCACTTTCATTTGTTTTGCCTTACTGAATCTCGACTCTCACCACACGTAACTGACACATGCATCAATATTCCAGGATATCAGATCTTTCGACAGGATCCACACAAGCCCAAGTCCACTGGGTTATTAACATATTTCGCTTCTTCACTGAGTTGCAAAAGACTATACAACTTTGATGTTCATGACATTGAATCGATTTGGGTTGAAATAAAATTAAAACACAATAGTCCAATATTAATAGGATTCATATATAGAAATCCTTCGGAAACCACAGAATGGTTTGAAAAATTCAACTCTCTTATGGATGAAGTGACATTTTTAAACTATGAAACAATTATTCTTGGGGATTTTAACATCGACTTATTAAAACCCAAGCCTAAATGGAGTCACAACATTACTATGCATGGCCTGGAACAACTAATAGACAAACCAACTCGGGTAACAGATAACTCTAGAACTTTGATAGATCATATGTATACTACTACAAAACAAAACATAACAGAAGTATGTGCCCCCTCCTGTGGATGCAGTGATCACAATGCTGTGTGTTTTACTTCGTTTAAACATCGTGTCAAAATTCCCAAAGTAGGACATAAAACCATCTTTTACAGAAAATTTAATAACTTCAACCAACAAGACTTTCTTTCAGACTCGATTAACTCGTCATTCCAAGACATAATAATATCAAATCAGAGACCCCAACGAAGCTGCAGAATTCTGGATTACCACATTTATTTCAGTGTATGATAGGCATGCCCCCTTCATCAAGAAAAGAGTTAAAGAAAAAATTAAACCTCCTTGGATAACAAAAGAAATAGAGTCAGAAATGCGCTTAAGAGACTATTTAAAAACCCATGGTACAAAAGAAGAATTTAAAATGCAAAGAAACAAAGTAACTTCACTAAAACGGATAAAAACGTGATTACTTTCAAAAACTGTTAATCACAACTACCGACTCTCGCCAGGTATGGAAAGCCATCAATATTTTATGTAATAGACCTATATCAAAAAGCCAAAAGACAGTTAAAGACATAGATATAACAGCTGATGAACTGAACACCCATTTCTCAAACATCGCTACTAAAATCATATCATGCGATAAGTCAAATGAAAATGATCTCCAATACTTAGAACAATATATTGAATCAAAAGAAATTGAATTCCCGGTTGAATTAATGCCAGTGACAATTAAAGACGTGTTGGAAAGTCTGTCTCTCAAAAAAATTCCAGAACACGTGACCTTGACAATCTGGATGGAAAAATATTGAAACTTTCTGGTCCTATTATAGCTGAAACACTGACATATCTATATAACTTGTGCATAGATAAAAGCAACATTCCTCTCATATTTAAAGAGGCAAAAGTCATACCAGTCCACAAATCTGGAGATTCTTCTTGTCCTTCAAATTACAGACCAATTTCAATCCTATCGGTCTTATCTAAACCCATTGAAAAACATATCCAAAAATCTTTATATTCCTATTTTGTTAACAACAATCTAATAAATGAAGATCAGTCAGGCTTTCGTAAAAACAATTCTTGTCACACAGCTCTAACTCAACTTACAGACAGTCTCTTACACAACATAAATGAAAATAACTACACAGGCCTAATTTTTGTTGACTTTGAAAAAGCATTTGATGTAATTAATCACTCCTTGCTAGTGCGTAAACTTCACCTATATAAACTAACACCTGAAATCATCAATCTTTTAAAAAGTTTTTTGTTAGATAGACAGCAGCTGGTAACTGCAAATAATCAAACATCAGAATTAGTATCTATTAAATATGGAGTACCACAAGGATCAATATTGGGTCCTCTTTTGTTCTCAATATATGTAAATGACTTACCCTTATTTCTAGATTGTAGCTGTGAAATGTTTGCGATGACACATCCCTCTATTGTAGTGATACTGACTCCCACAGACTAACACTCAAACTTCAAAACAACATCAACAAATTGATTACTTGGACTCAAACCATATGTCCTTAAATGCACTAAAAACTAAGAGTATGTACGTACTAGCAAGACAAAAGAGGCAAAAAATGAAAAGTAAATTTCAACCTCTGTTGATAGATCCAAAAATTATTGAAGAAGTTGACTCACACAAAATTCTGGGTGTAATTATTGACAAAAATCTTACTTGGACTGACCATGTGATGGACTAGGAAAACGTCTTACAAACAAAGTACGTCAGCTATCAAAAATAAAACACTTTTATATAGTCATTCACGCAAACTCTTTTTCTGTGGACACATCTTGCCTATAGTTGACTATGCCTCATCTCTTTGGGACAACTGCAGTGAAACTAATCTGAAATTCACTCATCGATTATATAAAAGAGCACTAAAACTTGTCCTATTAAAATCAAGCTCCCTAACCATCAATGATTATAAGCAAACAAATATTCTTACATTCCAAAACAGGCTTTATTTCAATAAAGCTCTACTTGTACAAAAAGTTGTCAATGGAAATACCCCTCCCAAGATCACCAATAGATTCAAAATTAATGAGCACAGGCATAACCATCTACTAACATTTCCCAGACCCAGAAATAATCTTTACAAAACAAGCTTCCTATATTCAGGTAGTGATTTATGGAACAAGCTCCCAAAACATTTAAAATGTATCAAAAATAAAAATCAGTTCAAAAATCAGTTGAAAAATCACTTAATGCACTTATGCAAAAATGTTTAAGAACTACACATCAGTCCAATCAACCATACTTAGAACAGACTAAAGATATTGGTACTCTCTGCTCACCCCCCAAAATCTTTCAGGTGTGGCTCACTGTGACTGAAAAATCTACACTTTGCTTGCTATATATGTATGTGGAAGGGGGAAAAGGTGGAGAAAGGTTGTTTTTTTTTTCTATAATTTAATTTTGAACAGGACAGGGAATAAGTGATGTATGTAAACACGTGTATATTTTACAAATTTAAAGAGAGAAACAAACCACTGATCTGATGACTAGATTGGAATTTTTTTTATGCTTTTTTAATTTTTTTTTTTTAGATATTTAACACAGTTCAATAGTTTCAGTATAAATATTTTTTTCATTTATTTTATTAATTTTACTAATGGGACTATTAGCACTATTATATTTATATTATTTTATGTTATTTCCTCTCAGTGGAGATCGGTATTATCATATGGTATTGTTGCATTTGTTTGTTTGTTTGTTTTTTGTTTTGGTTTGTTTTCTTTTTTCTTTTTCTTCCTCCTAATAAATAAGTATGAATGGAAGTGTGGAGATAATGTAATCTGACATAAGTTGCTTATTGACATTTCATGGATTCTTTTTCCCAAGTCTTAAATAATGGTTGATGACATTGTAACTGATATAAGCTGTTTGTTTGACACCATATGATTTTTTAAAAACAACCTTAAATGTGTGCATGCCTGTACGTTTGTTATGTTATTTCCACTCAGTGGTGATGGGTATCATCATATGGATATTGTTGCTTTAGTTGTTTTTTCTTTTCTTCTTTCTAATATATAATCCGTGTGGATTGTTTTTTTGTTGTTGTTTTGGTTTGATTGTTTGTTTTTTGGTGTGTTTTTTGTGTTTTTTGTTTGTTTGCTTGTTTGTTTGTTTTTGTTTTTCCTTTGTTTGATTGTATGTTTGTTAGCGCATATGTTATTTCCTCTCAGTGATGATGGGTATTATTATAAGGTACTGTTGCGTTTGTTGTTTTTTCCTTATCTTCCTTTAAAAAATATAAAGTATGAACTGAAGTATAGAGATATTGTAATCTGACATAAATTGCTTATAGATATTTCATGGAATCTTTTTTTTATAGTCTTAAATAATGGTTTTTGGTTACATTGTAATTGATATAAGCTGTTTTTTTTGTGGTTTTTTTTTTTTGATACTATATGATTTTTAAGACTCTAAATGTGTGCATGTACGTACGAGTATGCGAGCTGAGTTGATGAGCGCGAACCGTGTGTGTGTGTGTGTGTGTGTGTGTGTGTGTGTGTGTGTGTGTGTGTGTGTGTGTGTGTGTGTGTGTGCATATGTGTGTATGGCTTTTGAGTAGGAGTATTTTTTTCTTTTTTTTTCTTTCGGTTGTTGTTATTGTAGTTGCTTGTATTATCTATAGGCATATTTTGTTTTAAAGCTGTTGAAATCATGTTAGCAAATTAATGTTGGTGAAATGTTTGTTGTTGTTGTTTTATTTGTTTGTTTGCTTTTCCCCCTTTTCTTTCTTTTGTTGGCTTTATTGTATGCTAGGGATTTTCTGCTTTGTTTTTTGTTGTTTTTTTGTTTTGTTTTGTTTTGATTTAATTTTTGTTGTTGTTTTAATTTTTTTTCTTTTCTTTAGATAGATGGCTTGATGGAAAAAAGCAAATCGATGCTTACTCAATGTACCATCTGGAAATAAAAATTTGATTGATTGATTGATTGACACAAAAATTTGATTGATTGATTGATTCACACCACACACACACAACACACCACACACACACACACACACACACACACACACACACACACACAACTACAGTCTATCTAACCCAGGAAAAATCTGATTGCATCCATCATAACATGTAGAACACCCAGTCCAGCACTTATTCTATCTTGGATTCTTTCACGATCAGCGGGTGTCCACAGCTGCAGCTTAGAATAAATGTCTTTTTCCTCCTGATTCAAGTGTCTGCTGTTTCGCTTTGCAAACCAAAAGTAATCCGATGGGTTTTAGGTGTCATTTTTCCAGGTAAACTGAAAGATCATGTCATCACTTTCACACAAGATGGTGTCAGGTATTTCTTCAGAGGTGTACACATGAGCAAAGTCTTTATTTCTGGAAATGTTCCTTAAATTTCTCTGCAGGGATCTGTTTCTCAGCTCACCCACATAGTCCTTTATGGTATCTCCACTGTAGCCTGCATCCGGAGCTGATCCAAGTTATTTGTCATAGTCCTCCTCAGTCGTCACGTCAGGTACAGGCACGTCCACAAGGTCAATAATTATTGCACTTTGTTGTTGTTCTGCCACTGTGTCAGCTGCCAACCCCGTGACAGCACGTGATGCTCGACGATAATCCCGTGCGGGAAGCAAGAGTTGCGGAGGCGTGTGGTTTGGAGAGAAGTGCGTGTTGGTGGGTGAGACAGACTGGGTGATGGGGGGCGTTGGCACAAACAAACATGGTGAAGTTTCAGAAGCAATAAATGTACTTGCCTCCTCTGTCTGTCTCCTCTTGTCTGTCTGTCTTCTCTCCTCTGCCTGCCTCCTCTCCTCCGCCTGTCTATTCTCCTCTGCTTTATTAGAGAGAGAGAGAGAGAGAGAGAGAGAGAGAGAGAGAGAGAGAGAGAGAGAGAGAGAGAGAGAGAGAGAGAGAGGAATCCTGTGGATTCAACTTTTATTTCTGTAATTATAAATGAAAAACCATGACTAAAATAAAGCAGAAACTTTTGATCAATGCTTGACTGTCAGCTCAAGATCTTTGATGTATCACTTAGCACAGGAATAAAAATCTTTTAAAAAAATCGCAAAGGAACCTTGAAAATATTGAATAAAAACTGACTACCAGACACCTGACTGGTACTGGTATAGATAACAAGCTTGAAATAAGTTTTCATTGGGTGTTACTAAAACCCTACAACTGAAACGGCAGGGAAACTAAAAAAAACAAAACAAAACAACCTGTCAATAGGATTCCATAATTCATGAGTTTGCTTGAAGATAAAGTCACAATATCTAACACAAGTCAATAAATGTATCGTCATTTACTGGAAACAAATGACACTTGAATGACAACGCCATATGCTCAACAAGATAAAATAAAAGAGGTTGTACTTTTTAGGCCGACTTGTTCAAATTTTATGCATGTATTGGTTTTTACTACCGGTTTGACAAGAGAAACTTGGGGCTTCATTGTGAGGATTCAAGCCACAGCAACAACACGTTCGAAGTGCTGGCACACATTTTGAGATCTGAGGCTGGCTTCGCCTTTCCGATTCCAGCAATCAAAAAGCTGTTGCGAAAAATACACGCTGTGCGTGAGTGTCCATGTAATGCGAATGAATGAAAAAGAAACACATTGTTATTGGAGAAATTTTGCTTTTATGTGCCTGTCTTCAAAACTTCCACATCTGGTGTGATGTCAGAATTTCCGGAAAGAATCAAGTTGTTTTTTCGTGGAAATGCTTTCGGTCTGGTGAGCTGGCTTACAGGAAACTGACTGAAGGAGGTCTGCTATTGCAAAGTAAAGTCCTCCTCGGTGGGACCAGAAATTGACGTTCTTATAAGAGGGGTTTCTTGTAAGCGAGATTCTTATATCCGAGCTTTCGTAAGTCATAATAAAGAACAAGTTCGACGGAACCAAATTTTGTGCTTTCTTTTCAGGGGGATTCACTGTAAGCGAGCTTCTTATAAGCGACTCCGACTGTATATTATTAAATGGAAAAGCTCCAAAGAAAATAGTGGAAAATTTTGCTGTCAATTCTTCTTCTTCTCTCGTTCGCTTTACACTGTCAGATGTGTCTGGGAAAAATAATGGCATGTCCTTTCCAGCCCCTCTCGTGGGCCATACAGCTTGGTCTGTAGGGTTATCTCCGTTGGCCACAGTTTCTTCCTCAGGTCGCTGAATAGCGTACACCTTTGAAGGATGTGCTCGCCTGTCTGGTTTTCTTTACCACAGGCACACAAGGGAGAAGGAGCAAGTTTCAGTTTTGTGGACATATGGTGGTTTAGCCTGTTGTGCCCAGTACGGAGTCTTAGAATTGTGACTTGATCTTCTCTTTTGAGGTGGTGGTAGTCATCCTTCTCTACTCTAGGTCGGGCCATAGATTTAATGATTGTCTTCTTTTCATGGAAGGTAAGGCTACTTTCACACTGTTCTTTCTGTGCCTGTTTTGCAAGTTCATCAGCTTGTTCATTGCCAGGTAGGCCTATGCCACAATGTGCAGGAATCCATTGCAGCGTTACACGTTTGTTTTGTGTAAGAGGCTGTACTTCCTGTTGGAGTTCTGTTTCTTTGTATGCGGACAGAACTCGTAGGACTGACAGGGCATCAGTGAAGAAAACTACTTGCTGACATTCATCTTTAGAGTGTCTGACCATGGTGGCAGCTTGTTTCAGGGCTTGAGTTTCTGCACGGTAGTTGGTACAGTGTGTTCCTGTTGGGATGTTTGCTGTTTCTACTTCTCCAGATGAGTACTTGATCAGTACTCCTGCTCCTCCATTGAAAATAGCATCTGTAGCTGATCCATCTGTGTAGACATGGATCCATGCCTGTTCTGGATAGAAGTCTTCTATCATGGCCAGGGTGAGTGCCTTCTTACTGGATGTTGCTCTGAGTTCCTTTTGAAGCCACATGCTGGACAGTGGTGTGGATCTCAGGCTCCCTGTGGTTGGCTTCCCATGGCCTTGGTAGAGTAGCTGGGTCCCATGGAACAGAATGGGCAGGTAGACTGTTCAGTTGCTGTCGTCTGAGTACACGGCTATGGTGTATGAAACTGCCACGCTTTATCCTGTTTCTCGTTGGCTTCTCCATTCTATGGTGCATTGGATGTTCCAAAAGACACTTGTATTTCTCTGCCTGCACTAGAGTCTTGGTGTCACGCCGATTATTGAGCAGTTGGATGCCAGTCAGGTGTTCCATAGTTCTGATGGGGGTAGATCTCCTAGCACCCGAGATGAGTCGCAGAACTTGATTCTATATGCTGTCAATAAAAACAGGCGCACCCATAGACTGTTTCTGCCCAAGCCCCATAATAATCTCTGTAGGCCCTAAGAATAAATCAAGTCTTGCTTATTCAGGAAAAACATTGTGGAATTCTAAAAATTTTTAATCAGTTCCTTTTGTACCATGGAATCAAACTTGTTCGGGAAAAGCATTGAGTACTCTTGCTGTGCATCTACTGTGCTTTGTTGCTCATAGAAAGCTGGAGGATATGTAGAAAACATTGTGGGTTTGTACTCTAAAAGTTCCTCACACTAAGATTCTATGGTTTTGCTACTAAGGAATATAGACTAAAACTATATGAAATAAATTGCCATAATAAAAACATTAAGAAATCTTGTAGATTTCATACAGGTTGCCATGATTTAATGATAGGGAAAGACAGACACCAAAATGTATCAAGAGAGACAGAAAATGTCATTACCTTAACACATTAAAAGATAAATTTTACTTACTGGATGAATGTGTCATAACTCAGAGAGCTTATGTAATAAAAATTAGAACAAGAGGAAAAGAACGTAAAAACTGTGTAGACAGACAGGTTCGTTGGTTGTCCTTTCCACAATAAGGGGAGAAGAATGGGGAGAAAGGGGAAGATTGTAGGATGAACTCAGGCACTCCACATCTCAAACGGGATTTGATGGAGGCCACGCAGGGGTGTTATGGTAACACGTTTATTGTTTCATTTACCATAACAAACAACACACACCTGAAACAAATACAAAATTCAGGTAACTATCCAGTTTAAAACACATCTGAAACAAAACAGAGAATTTGGTAAATGCTACTCTATCCACATTTAACAAGGTATATCATTCATGAAAGGCACACATAGCAAATACTACTGTCGTCTAGCCGAGTCAAACCCCTTTCATTACTCACACCAAGATACCAAGTTAATCCTAGGAAACCAATAGAGAG
The DNA here is from genome assembly GCA_030674155.1 of Stramonita haemastoma. Classification (NCBI taxonomy): domain Eukaryota; kingdom Metazoa; phylum Mollusca; class Gastropoda; order Neogastropoda; family Muricidae; genus Stramonita; species Stramonita haemastoma. Next base: position 44,792,154 of record CM060333.1, on the reverse strand, counting down.
TATACAATTGTAAATAAATACAAATATTACAATTAACCAGGAAAACCCTTTCCTCAGTACTCTCAGCTGACATTATCCTAAATAATGTCCAACAGAACTTCGTTTATGCTAAGATCTGTTTACAACATTGGTTCCTATCAAACCCATGGATATCGTAACACAAAAGAGAGAGAGAGAGAGAGAGAGAGAGAGAGAGAGAGAGAGAGAGAGAGAGAGAGAGAGAGAGAGAGAGAGAGAGAGAGGGAGAGAGAGAGAGAGAGAGAGAGAGAGAGAGAGAGAGAGAGGGTAAGGAAGAGATTGAGCAGGCATAATCTAGCGTCTCAAAAATCACATACAAAACTAGCAGCTTTACGTGCATATGACTGACCATAATCACACATGGTTGCTGAAGCCCCCTAGTACAATAATAAAACAAGTATCACAAGGACCAAGCTAGTCCTTACTTTCAGACAACCTCCACAGTTTCCAACTCAACGTTGTCTATTCCAATTAAACTATACCATAATAGTTTAACACAATAACTTTGTACTAGTCCGCATTAATTTATCTGCGATCACTGCGATTTATGTAAACTTCGTCTCAGAATAACACGAAACCAAATCGATAAACATCCAGCCAATCGTAAAATAAACCCAAGCTCTCACAATTAAATAATAAAAATCTTACGATTCTCAACCAACTTCCGTGTGTCAAACAATACACACTCTCACGAAACCAAATCGAAAATAAATCCAAACTCTCACAATCAATTAATAAAAGTCTTACGATTCTCAACCAACTTCTGTGTGAAACAACTACACACACTTTCACTGAACCAAATCCATCATTAAATTCTGTTAGTATAGGCGATCGAATTTATGAAATCAACTACTACCCTGATAAAACTAAACTACAATAAAAGAAAATGCTTCACTTACAGCTCAACCCGAAGAACAACAACTACCGTATACTAGCGTCGTCACATCGTTGCCGCTACGGCCCACAAATCGTCTTGCCGTCCTCTGGCTGTCGCAGGGAAAGAGTGAGTGACTGACCGCTTCCCTTACTTACGCCAAGCTTATTCTGCCCTAAAGTCTAACCAATCATGTCCAGGGGGGTGCCAGCTGACCCAATGATTTCAAAGTAGAAATTTAAAAGAAACCAAGCCAGCAAAATTTCGACCACAACAACAAGCTTGTTGAGCAATAGACTAGCAGGGACAAGCCCTCCAACCTCTTAATTGTCGCCAGCTTGTCTCAAGTGGGCAGCCACGCTCGCCTGCCGACTCTCTTTCTCTAGTCCTACCCATCAAGCTAACAAAGAAAAGTAAGTCGGGTACACGAAGATCTTATGCCAGCCCCTGTAACACTCTTAGAAGAGAAGGGGGGGGGGGGGGGGGGGGGGGAGGAGAGGGTTGTAGTCTAACCTAGTGTCTAGTTATAGTGTCTAAAGTGCACACTATAACACACTCCCCAAGCTTTAAAATGCAATGTCCTCATTGCATGTCTTCTGTCCTCATCAACAACATAGCCTGACAAAAACAACAACTGAGAACCAACCAATCTGAGAAACCTCTAAAACAAAACTCGCAAACACTCTCAGATGTCCCATCTAGGCCTGTACCAACTAGGCCTACTTCAAAACCACAACTCCACGACTGGCTTCAAAATTACAACACTAGATTTACCCAAGAAAATACTATTTGCCATACTCATCGTATTCCATCATCTTCCTCATAGCCTCCTGTGTTACCATTAACAAACACAAAAATTCAATGACAAATGCCAACCAGCAAAGTCATAAAACCATATGCAAAAAATGACAGTAACATTCAAAATCAAACCATTTGCAACACAAAAGTAACATAAAAACATTCATTGTTACATCAACACATCCTGAAAGGAAAAGAACAAAACATTCATAGTTACTACAACTGCAAATGCCAACCTAGTAACTACAACCACACATCAACTAGCACATGCTGCAGCCCTGATAGGAATGCCATTTTTCCTACTTGCCATAAATCTGTTTCTGCATGGCAAAGGCTCTTTCCTGAACCACTTTCCCCTGTCAGGAACCTTATGGGACAAACCCACATCAGACCTTGAAAACACATGCTTTTCTCCTTTCGGATGAGATACAACACCATGCAAACCTACACCAACTGGTTTGCACACAGATCCCAAAGATCTTGTTTCAGTCACAGTGGCGGACAATTTTTCACTTTGTCCACTACTTCTCCCTGATGGAGAACAACCAGAAATGACTGGTTTGGGTGAAATGGGCAGCAGCACCCATCCACCCTCCTGTGACTCATCCTCAATGCTAGAAGCTAGCAGAGGATTCATACCTGTCTTATCCAAAGACACAGCAGTCACTGCTTCGAAACCCTTCACAACTTTCTTGGGGTTTGAATCCCTCTGAACCGGGTTTTCTTTGGTAGGCTGGTTATTCTTTTTGTTTCGCTTTCTTTTCTGCCTACTCCGTTTCCCTTTCCTACATGGAAACTTAACAGCAGCTAACATCGACTCTACAGACTCTTTCAGTGATTTCATCTTATCTTCTAACACTGATACTTGCTGCTGCTCAAGAGTCAAAGTCTTTTTGCTTTCCCTAGTCAAATTTTCTTGTTCTTCTTCTTCTTCACTCAACCACCTAAACGCTTCCTCTCTAATCTGGAAGAACGTGGCTTGAGGCTTCCTCCCTACCAAATGGCGTAATTCCCTTCTCAACTCTAGCTTGGAAAGACCTTCAATAAATCTGTCTCTCAACAAACAATCAGAAAGGGCGTCTGCCTTCCGCATGTGGATGGTCCTCTCAAGGTCCCTCAACACATGCGAGTAGTCCAGGACCGACTCTTCCGGCATTTGGTCCCGACTGTAAAAAACAGACAGGAGAGTGGTGATCCGCCGCCTGTCACCAAACACGGCCCTGAGGATGTTGAATATCTTCTCTGGGGTGTTGGTTTCCTCCAACGTGTGCAGCTGTATTTCTCTATGAGCCACTCCCTTCAGGTGGCTATAGATGTAGTATGCAGCCATCTCCTCTCTCATAGGATAGGCTGCCAGGACTCGCTCCACTTCCGCAGAGAAGTCCTCGAATGACAATTCTGTCACTTCACCAGAGAAGTACTGCAGTTCAGGCGGGGAAACCCATCTCGTCTCCTCGTATGCCATGGTAGTCGGCTGAGCTGTGTGTGTGTGTGTGTTACGGTAAGATAAAACTGACCTGCAATCCTGCTCGCAGCGCCAATTGTAGACAGACAGGTTCTTGGTTGTTGTCAACAATAAGGAGTAGTAGATATGGGGAAGGGGAAGATTGTAGGATGATCTCAGGCACTCCACATCTCAAACGTATTGATGGAGGCCACGCAGGGGTGTTATGGTAACACGTTTATTGTTTCATTTACCATAACAAAACAACACACACAGCTCAACCCGAAGAACAACTGCTGTATACTAGTGTCGTCACATCGTTGCCGCTACGGCCCACAAATCGTCTTGCCGTCCTCTGGCTGTCGCAGGGAAAGAGTGAGTGACTGACCGCTTCCCTTACTTACGCCAAGCTTATTCTGCCCTAAAGTCTAACCAATCATGTCCAGGGGGGTGCCAGCTGACCCAATGATTTCAAAGTAGAAATTTAAAAGAAACCAAGCCAGCAAAATTTCGACCACAACAACAAGCTTGTTGAGCAATAGACTAGCAGGGACAAGCCCTCCAACCTCTTAATTGTCGCCAGCTTGTCTCAAGTGGGCAGCCACGCTCGCCTGCCGACTCTCTTTCTCTAGTCCTACCCATCAAGCTAACAAAGAAAAGTAAGTCGGGTACACGAAGATCTTATGCCAGCCCCTGTAACACTCTTAGAAGAGAAGGAGGAGGGGGGGGGGGGGGGGGAGGAGAGGGTTGTAGTCTAACCTAGTGTCTAGTTATAGTGTCTAAAGTGCACACTATAACAACTGTATGGACAAACTAAGCAACACACACACACACACACACACACACACACACACACACACACACACACACACACACGTGTAATACACGTGGTTGCACACACGTGTGTGTGTGTGTGTGTGTGTGTGTGTGTGTGTGTGTGTGTGTGTGTGTGTGTGTGTGTGTGTGTGTGTTGCTTAGTTTGTCCATACAGTTTTTACGTTCTTTTCCTCTTGTTCTAATTTTTATTACATAAGCTCTCTGATATACACACACATAATTATTATGTGTATGTATATGTATATATATATATATATATATATATATATATATATATATATATATATATATATATATATGTGTGTGTGTGTGAGTGTGTGTGCGTGTGTGCGTGCGCGCGCGCATACACCGAGATTACAATCGTTTCATTAAAGTACTTTTAGGCATAACAACTGAGTTACCGTCAAACTGTTATAGTCATGCTGCATGCTATAGGTGTACTAGATTTGGTTTGTTAACATCACTGGAGTTAACATCAGTGCTGACTCCACTCTCCCTAAAAGTCTTCCGGATGAGACTGTAAACCAAGGCCCCGTGTGCGAACGCACGCACAACATCTAGCGCATACGTTAAATCCTGTTCCGCTTTTCGTAAGAGTAGGCCATTGTGTGCCTGTGAGAACAGATGACAATATTTACAAAACTGCATACACACGGGCACTGGGAAAAAAAGGACATGAATACTTATTCCGTTAACCTGGATATAAAAGAATAAATAAATAAATAATGTGTTTGTTTCAAGTGAAAAAGCAAACAATATATTATATATATCTCTAATTCTATTTATCTAGCTCTCTATCTAATTATGTATCTCTCTATCTAATTATGTATCTCTCTATCTAATTATCTAATTATCTATCTATCTATCTACCAACAAGATCTTTACCATGTCTTTGTGGATTTTAAGAAGGCGTTCGATAGAGTCTGGCATGCAGCCCTGTGGGCAACCATGAAGTTGTATAACATCAATGCCAACCTGATCAGAGCTATAGAATGCCTGCATAACAAGACAACCAGCGCAGACTACTATAACAACATAGGAGACTGGTTCCGAACCACAATTAAAGTACGTCAAGGATGTCTGTTCTCTCCCACCCTCTTCAATGTCTTTTTAGAAAGAATAATGGCTGATGCACTTGAAAATCATGAGGGAGCAGTCAGCAGAACAATCACAAACTTTCGTTTTGCCGATAACATCGACAAACAATGGAGGCAGAACAATCACAAACTTAGGTTTTGCCGATGACATCGACGGCCTAGCTGAAGAAGAACAAAAAATAGTCAGCCTGGTAAATCACCTTGATAAAGCCTCATCAGCATATGGCATGCAGATCAGCACAGAGAAAACCCAGCTGATGACAAATAATGCCAATGGCAACAGCAATGACGCAATTATAGATGGTAAGAAAATCGGGACCGTCCACAGCTTCAAATATCTGGGAGCGATAGTAGGCTATCAGAAGAAGGATCAAAACTTGAAATTCTCTCCAGAATAGTCCAGACCACAGCTGCAATGACAAAAGTTAATGTCCTCTGGAATGGTAAGAACATCGCCATAAGCTTCAAGATCAGACTGATGCGTTCCCTGATCATGTCCATATTTTTGTTCGCATGTGAAACATGGACCGTAACAGCAGACATTGAAAGAAGGATACAGACAATGGAGATGAGATGCTTTCGCAAATTCCTTGGCGTTTCATTCAGAGATCACATCACTAATGAAGAGGTGAAAACAAGAATAAAGAATGCCATCGGTCCATATGAAGAGCTCCTAACTACAGTGAAAAAACGCAAGCTAAAGTGGTACGGGCACGTCACACGATCATCTGGACTGGCCAAGATAGTCTTACAGGGAACAGTAAGGGGAGGGAGACGAAGAGGAAGACAGAGGAAACAATGGGAAGTCAACATCAGAGAGTGGACAGGCCTTTGGTGGAACGAGGGCAGAGGACCGTGGGGAGTGGCGGAGGCTGGTTGCAAAATCTTCAGTTGTGCCAACGGTCAACGGGACTACGGGACTGGTGAAGAAGGTGAAGATATATATATATATATACAGGCGGTAAAGATGAGCTGATTCCGGAGAGTCCTTGGTATCTCCTACAAAAGCCACATAAGAAATGAAAACATGTATAACAAAATCCAGCGTTGAGCATTGAGCCTTCTAACAATCACAAAGAAGTGTAAATTTAAAAGGTATAGCAGGCCAAGATCATTTTTTAAAAAGAACTTGCAAAAACAACACTACAAGGCACTGTTCAAGGAGGAAGAAAAAGAGGCAGACCATGGAAGAGACGAGAGGACAACATCAGCGAATGGACAGCCCTAAAGCTCAACAAAACCTTAAGAAAGGCAGAACATAGAGAGGAATGGAGGAAACATTGTCAAGTCTTCGGGGAAGCCCCAAATGTCGCCAAACTAGCACACACACACACACACACACACACACACACACACACACACACACACACACACACAACATATATATATATATATTGTGTGTGTGTGTGCCGGATATATATATATAAAAAAAAAGAGAGAGAGAGAGAGAGAGAGAGAGAGAGAGAGAGAGAGAGAGAGAGAGAGAGAGAGAGAGAAAGAGAGAGAGAGAGAGAGAGAGAGAGAGAGGAGAGAGAGAGGAGAGAGAGAGAGGAGAGAGAGAGAGAGAGAGAGAGAGAGGAGAGAAGAGAGGAGAGACGAAATATCCCTATGCAGAAACGAAAATACAATGTTCACTTGTCTTGATCACGTCGTTTTACAAAATCAGCGCTAAGCTTAGATTTCATTTAGGCCTAAGTATTAGGCATGGGTCGGGTGGAATTGTAACCTTGTATCTGTTGCACATACGGCATGGAGGTCAGTACAGAGAAATCGAAGATCATGGTAAACAGCGCGAGTAATGACAGCACGGAAATAAAGATGAATGGAGAAATATTGGAAGAGGTGAGCCAATTCAAATACTTAGGCTCCATCCTAACAAAAGATGGCACATCAAACAATGAAGTGAAAGCTCGCATTGCTACAGCAACAGCTGCTCTAGTCAGACTCGAGAAGATCATCAGAAGCAACAACATCAGCTTCTGCACCAAATACCACCTCTACAAATCCCTCGCGATATCTATCCTCCTATATGGCTGTGAATCATGGACTCTGACAGCAGAGTTAGAGAGGAGAATCCAAGCATTCGAGAACAAGTGCCACAGAAGACTCCTCAAAATATCATACAAAGAACACAAGACCAATAACTATGTGAAAGAAGAAATCAAAAAGCGTGTGGGCCCCCAAGAGCCTTTGCTCTCCACCATAAAGAGGAGAAAGCTGATGTGGTTTGGTCACACCACAAGACACAACACCCTAGCAAAAACCATCTTGCAAGGAACAGTCGAGGGCAAGAGAAGAAGAGGCCGCCAAAAGAAATCATGGGTTGACAACATCAAAGACTGGACCGCCCAACCCCTGCAACACCTCCTACTAGCCACACAGGATTGTGAAGCATGGAAAGAGATCTGTGTTGCGTCTTCTCTCATGTCCCCCCTACGTCCTTTGGGACATGGGACTGAGTGAGTGAGTGATCTGTTTCGTAGCAACCCGAGTTTTAACAATCTGTCAAATCT
>CM060333.1:44758842-44784473 GCA_030674155.1 Stramonita haemastoma | reverse complement strand
GAATAAAGCCACTTATAGATCAAGAGTTTTTGACCTGGGTACTCTGTAACGCTTTTGAGAAAGGAGAAGTTCGAAATATTGAGCTAGCACGTGAGTGTTATCACAATGGTTGTCACGGTGACGTCACTGTATCTGGTGTGTGTCTGTGCAGGGAGACTCCGGAGGTCCTCTGGTGTGCCAGTGTGGCGGATCTACCAAAGAGGTGGGGGTGGTTTCCTACGGCAGAGGCTGTGGGCTGAAAGACAACCCCGGTGTCTACGCTGAGGTGGCCTACTTCAGCGCTTGGATCAAACAAACCGCTGGACTGCAGTAGAAAGAAGCTGCAGACAAGACAGGATCACCCCAGGAACTCTGACCACTGGGCCCAGACAGGGACAGCTGTAGTCACCACTGCCATGGTCAGCGTCTGTTCTTTGGGACAGACAGATCCCTTGTAATGCAGCACAGTGCAGTGCAGTGCAGTGACCAATGTGCTGTCCTGTTCTGGGCTGAGAATGGATTCATTAAACTGATTACTAGCACTGAACCTTGTTCTGGTCCTGTTGAGAGAAAGAGAGAGAGAGAGAGAGAGAGAGAGAAGAGAGAGAGAGAGAGAGAGAGAGAGAGAGAGAGAGAGAGAGAGAAGAGAGAGAGAGAGAGAGAGAGAGAGAGAGAGAGAGAGCATCTTACTCACACGTCAACATCAAAACAGACCTGGCAACAAAGTCCGACAACATCCACGCGAGATCCTTCTTGAAAACTATATCATCAATGAAACACATCAAGTCAATGTGTGTCAAAGAATTCATTTTAGGTAGAACACCATCTCTTACATTTCAGGCATAGCACCCCCTAAGAAAAAGGCGATTATCAAGGCGAATATCGAGATATGATAAAAAGCCTCCTGACTCCTGGCCTACTCTGACCTTTGCGCAGTAGCAGAGCCCAGGGCAGCATAAGAGTGCTCTAGCCTATCCACACACACTTAACTAACATCTTTGGTGTGGGTGGCGTTGTTCTTGTCGCGACACTCCAACCCCAAAGAAGGTAGCCTGCCCTAGAAATAGGAAGTCTATCGGAACAAAAGCTGGTACAGTGTACACAACAATACACAGTATTACACATAAGATAATCATGCACATACACATACACGCACGATAACACGCACCTGCCACTATCTACACATGCACATGCACAACACATGCTTGCATGCACTCGCGCACATACTCATACACACACCACACGCACGCACGTAAGCATTCATGCAGCACCAACACCCACACCTACACCCACACCCATACACACACATTTCATTTACTGCCACAATCTCTGAACAGTACTATCATGCACCACCACAGCTTAGCAAGGAGCAAAATTTCTCAGTACAAGGGCAGGTGTCCTAGCAACCAGGATGTAGGGAGGTTACCAGACAGTGACATCATTCTAATGTTGTAATGAACAGGGCCTCTTTCAGACTATGGGTGTAGGGAGGTCACCAGACAGTGACATCATTCTAATGTTGTAATGAACAGGGCCTCTTTCAGACTATGGGTGTAGGGAGGTCACCAGACAGTGACATCATTCTAATGTTGTAATGAACAGGGCCTCTTTCAGACTATGGGTGTAGGGAGGTCACCAGACAGTGACATCATTCTAATGTTGTAATGAACAGGGCCTCTTTCAGACTATGGGTGTAGGGAGGTCACCAGACAGTGACATCATTCTAATGTTGTAATGAACAGGGCCTCTTGCAGACTATGGGTGTAGGGAGGTCACCAGACAGTGACATCATTCTAATGTTGTAATGAACAGGGCCTCTTTCAGACTATGGGTGTAGGGAGGTCACCAGACAGTGACATCATTCTAATGTTGTTGTGAACAGGGCCTCTTTCAGACTATGGGTGTAGGGAGGTCACCAGACAGTGACATCATTCTAATGTTGTAATGAACAGGGCCTCTTCAGACTATGGGTGTGTACACATCCAGGCTGTACCCAGTGTTTTCCGCTTATTAAGACAGTTTTTTTTCTTTAAACACAAACAATGTTTGTGGATTGTAGAACAAATGTTTATTGACAAAGTCACCAAATTTGAAGGCAGCAGCATTAACCATTTCTGAGCTACAGACCAAAATATAAAGGTCTGGTCTGGGTGTGAGCACACCCACCAGGTATGGCGAAGGTTAAATCAAGCTTTGCACACTGATAGCCTACTCTAGAACAGGCTGCCAACATACCTGAAAACATCCCAAAGTAAAGAAACTTTCAAGAAAGCTATTTTCTCCCACCTCAAATGTACTAACTGATACACTCACATAACAGTACTCTTGATATATTTCATGTGTAAATGATTTGTCAGGTTTGGCTATCCGATTTGTTTTCATAATGATGTAACCTGAAAAAGTATACTCTGTAAGTTGGAATGAGGAAAAAAGATTCCCTGTATCTATATATTTTTTTTTCTTTTTCCCACACTACGACACACTTCCTTAAACATACGATACTGTTCAATTGTCTACCCCTGATAAAGAACACTGTTGCCTTCTTTGGGTGACTAAAATTCATAATGGCTCTCTCTATCATGGGAGTTAATTTACGCCCATGGCACAGCTTCTAAATTCTCTCCCATGGTTGAAGAACACTGTTGCCTTCTTTGGGGTTACTAAAATTCATAAAGGCAGGGGAGTTAATTCGGGCAAGTGCAAGTGATGATTACACATACGCCAACACAACATACAAAGCATAACATGGGTTCCCTTACCCTGACTTTCAAAAGCTCTGGTACTACAAATCCCCTCACACACACACACACACACACACACACACACACACACACACACACACACACACACACACACACACACACACACACATACACACATACAACTGCTATTGATGCTTTGAATCCCTAAGACTGTAACAGGTTTTTTCTCGCTTTTATTTCTTTACTTATTTATTTATTATATTTATTTATTTATTTATTTATTTATTTATTTATTCATTTATTTATTTATTTATTCTTTATTTTGAGGAAAAGGGATTGAATCCCTAATTCTTTTACAGTGGTTACTCAGCACCTCTCCTATACTTGTCCCTGTCAGTTTCACTAGCTAATCCTAGCTACACCCCCTTGGCTGGATTCCCTCTGTGTAGGCGGCCTTTCTACCTAAATCTGCCCCTTTGGTGCAGGGCTGTAGGTGAGGGTTCTCTTCCTGCTGCACCCAGGTCGGCTATGTGTGTGGTCTGACCACTTGACCACGTACGTGTCTGACCCTAGGACTGACTGGAGGGTCCAGCAGTGTCAGGCCATTCCTTGCCTTTTGTCCGAAGATTGCCCAACCAGCCCATCATCATCTCTTGCAGATAATCTACTTACCTACATGTTAACATGCGAGCTACAAGCACGCGTCATCTCTGACCACTGAGCCAGTGTCTTATTTATTTATTTATTTATTTATTTATTTATTTATTTATTTATCTATCTATCTAATCTATCTATCTATCTATCTATCTATCTATCTATCTATCTATCTATCTATCTATCTATCTATCTATCTATTTAGGGGACTGGATGTAAAAAAGCACACGAGTTCTTATCTATTATCCTCGAATAAAAGACTTTGCCTTGCCTTGCCTTGCCTTGCCTTGCCTATCTATCTATCTATCTATCTATCTATCTATCTATCTATCTATCTATCTATCTATCTATCTATCTATCTATCTATCTATCTATCTATCTATCTATCTATCTATCTATCTATCTATCTATCTATCTATCTATCTATCTATCTATCTATTTTTTTTCATTTCTTCTTTTATACCGAGGATAATGGAATAAGCAATCATATGCTTTTTTACATCAAGCCCCCCCCCCCCCCCTCCCCCGTGTGTATGCAGTTTTGTAAATGTCATCTGTTCCCACCGGGACACGATGGCCTACTATTACGAAAAGCGGAACAGGATTTAACGTGTGTGCAAGATGTTTTGCGTACGTTCGCACACGGGGCCTCGGTTTATAGTCTCATCCGGAAGACTTTTGGGGAGAGTGGAGTCAGCACTAATGTTAACTCCAGGGGGAAAAATCCCCTCGAACGGGAATCGAACCCGGGTCGTCAAATTCCGAGCGCAATGTTCTGACCACAAAGGCCATCCCGTCCCCCCACAGGGAAAGGTGAGTGCTTGTGGCCAGTGCAGCCTGCATGCCAGTGTGCATATGTTAGTTTAAGTCTGTCCCGAGCCTAAGGCTCATCAGCCCGGTGCTTATCCCGGTTTCTGTGGCGTTAAGCGACTGAGAGTCATAGACTCCCCCCTGGATAGGACGCCAGTCTATCGCAGGGTTAACCCCCAAAACAAGGTTGGTACCCCTTTTACACCTGGGTGGGGTGAGAAAAATAGCTGTAAAGTGCCTTTTCCAAGGGCACAACGCCATAGCCGAAAGCTGGGATCGAACCCGCAACCTTTAGATTAAGAGTCCAACGCCCTAACCACTAGACCACAGCGGCGGCCAGTGTGCATATGTGCTGCCTGCCAAAGGACTGCAGCCGCTGGTCAGGGTTACAAACCAACACACATGAAACCCTCACTCCGTCACACGACAAAGGACAAGAGAAGATTGTACGCTGCTATCTCATAGTCTTGGATGAGACAATAAACCGAAGCCCCGCGTGTGAACGCACGCAGAACATCTTGCGCACACGTTAAATCCTGTTCCGCTTTTCGTAAGAGTAGGCCATCGTGTGCCGGTGGGAACAGATGACATTTACAAAATTGCATACACACGGGACTAAATGTAAAAAAGCACAATAGTGCTTATCCCATTATCCTCGATATAAAAGAATTAAATAAAATGAATATATAGTCAAAGGGAACAAACTGTACGCAGAATGCTTAAAGCAAGACTTATGTCCCTTATGCCACAATTGGCTTTCTATTTTGTGTGTTACAGATTTTGAGCGTTCTGATTGCATACTGGCAGCTTCTCAGACATTATGTCCAGTTTTTTTTTTCCTTTTAAAATCTTGACTGTCAGATTTTAAAAAAGAAACATCAGTTTTGTGCACACGAAGAAGTCAAGTTTAAGTTTATTTATACTTTATGGCTTACATAAACCGGTTCACAAACATAATTATGAAAAAGTCAACCCCTTTGTCTCCCTCTACCAAGAGATGAGGTAACGTGTTATATACCGTACAATCCCTAGCATAAGCCCACCATCTAGCAAACGCCCACCCCCCACTTTGGGCCAAAAGTTGTGCACAGGGGTAACTACCTAGCAAACGCCCACCCTACTTTTTCAAAGAGACTATGCTCACTTTTACTAGGATTTGTGCAGACCATTCTAAAAGTCATCTTTTTCCCCTTGTTTACCTTTTCGTGTTTCTTTCCTTTTTTCCTATTCTTTGTCCCCTCTCCTCACTCCCGCGACAGTCTTATACTGTATCTTTCAAATTGGAAGCCCTCCAGTATCTGGATAACCAAGCAGGCTGGAATGTTTCGGAGTGTGCCCGTGAATTTTCTGTGGATAGGAAGAGGATCAGGGAATGGAGTGAAAACAGAGATAGACTTGAACAGTAGTACGGAAAAGACAAACAAAAACAGAAACTGTCAAATGGACCAGCAGTTAGATCTGAACATGTCTACCAAGGTGTGCTGCATTATCTGGAAGATGAAAGATCTGAAGGCAGGGTATTGCGAAACAAGGACTTACAACGGAAAGCTATGGAACTCGTTGGTCTTCTTTGCCTCAAAGTCCCTTTTTCTATTTTTCTTCACTTCTACTCACACAACCTAACTTACATGCTTTCGGGGTTTGTATTCACTCAATTACACCGTTGAGCACAAAAATTATTTTGTGCAAAGGGGTCTATCCCTAGCAAACACCCACCCCCCAATTTTGCCCTAAATAAGTGCACGGGGAGGGGGGGGGGGGGGCGTACGCTAGGGATTTTACGGTATTTCGTAGTTAGTGAAATGTATTTACCTTTTAACATGTTCTATATTTCGTAGTTAGTAAAGTGTATTTACCTATTACTGTGTTATATATTTCGTAATTAGTAAAGTGTTTTAACCTTTTAACGTGTTATATATTTCGTAGTTAGTAAAGTGTATTTACATATTAATGTGCTATATATTTCGTAGTTGGTAAAGTGTATTTACCTATTAATATGCTATGCATTTCGTAGTTGGTAAAGTGATTTTACCTATCAATGTGTTATATATTTGCATAGTTAGTAACGTGTATTTAATGTACTCTGCAAGAAAGTCAAAGAACTCATTATTATTGTTATTATTATTTTCTTTTTGCTTGTTATGAGGTTTTTCAGACTTACAGAGCTTGTTTTAATGTAAGCTGGTTGAAAATTCATACTTTCTGTTTATGATAAAAGTTATGTATATATTGTTGTGTGTTGTATGATTTTACTTGGAACACCGGGAAGTGAACATTTTGCGATCATAAAGTAGTCTGAGTTTTCAGTCTGCCATCTTTTGTCAGCATCCGACAGCAGCTTTGGACTTCCATCTGTTAACAGAATTGAAAGTGCATGATGTAGTGGTCCCCCCCCTCTCTCTGTCTCTGTCTCTCTGTCTCTCTGTCTCTTGTCTCTCTGTCTCTCTGTCTCTGTCTCTCTGTATCTGTCTCTCTCCTCTGTGTCTCTCTCTGTGTCTGTCTCTCTCTCTGTCTGTCTCTCTGTCTCTGTCTGTCTGTCTGTCTGTCTGTCTGTCTGTCTGTCTGTCTGTCTCTCTCTCTGTCTCTCTCTGTCTCTGTCTCTCTCTGTCTCTCTCTGTCTCTCTCTCTTCTCTCTCTGATTTGTCAGGTGCTTAACGACAGTGCAACGCATACACATAAGTAATTGCTGTCTGAGCGTTCGACGAAGAAGAAAGAAGAATTCGAATACAGGTGGTCAATCTAAGATGTGTGTACGCTGCGTCAGTGGTCAGTTTCAGCTGTATGTCCAGTAGCGGCCTGGTAAGTGGGCAGCTTGTTTGTGGCAGAAGACAGCAAGCAAGGCCGAAGAAGGAAACGTGACAAGTGGTGACCACAGCTCCCCTCTAACTATCCCACTGCTGCAAGAGCGAGTCAAAGGAACCACAGCAGTGCAGTGTGTGAGAGACAGATCATTCTGACAAGTTGAAGCCCTTCTGTCAAAGCCCTCCCCCTCCCCTAAAATAACCCCCCCCCCTCCCCCGACAACAAAACAAAACATAACAACATGTGGCAGGATGGTTAAGACGTTCGTCTGCTAATATGTAAACCGCGAGTTTCTGGGTTTGTACCCAGCCTTGCCCTTTCTTCCCAGTTTGACGAAAAAATCGAATTGAATGTCAAAGTCATTCGGATGAGACTATAAACCGAGGTCCCGTGTGCGAACGCACGCAGAACATCTTGCGCACACGTTAAAATCCCGTTCCGCCTTTCGGAAGAGCAGGCCATCGTGTGCCGGTAGGAGCGGATGACAAAATTATATATTAAAAAAACCGAGCATGCACACAGGTGTCGTGTTTAGACGCCATCCCTGAGGGAAAAAAAAATAATGGGTAGGCGCTGCACTTGTGGCGACGCGCTCTCCCCGGGGAGAGCAGCCCGAAATTCACGCAGAGAAATCTGCTGTGACATAAAGTGGTATAAAATAAAATAAAAATATAAAAACTTCAAAGCCAAAACCAAACATCAACAGCAAAAAGCCACTCACCCCACCTCCTAAGAAAAACTGAAATAAACACCCTGAATCAGAACAAAACAAACAAATGCACAAAAAGGCAGAACTCCTCCCCCTAATACCCCACCCAAACTCCAAACACCAAACCAACCCCCCCCTTCACCCCCCCCCTCCCCGCAGTAAACCCCCTAAAACTCTAGGGGCAATAATCACAAGGAAACTCCCATTGTTTTCACTGTGCCAGACTTTATCTGCCCACGTTGGTACTTAACAACCATTTTAAGTACTTAATACTTACTCATTATTTAACTGAATACAAATACAAGAACATCATCAATACCATCGCCACCACCACCATCACCAACATCAACAATACCTTCGCGCCAAAACACTTTAATATCATTCTAGTCTTCAGAATAAAATATTACAAAAAACACACACACACACACACAACACACACACACACACACACACACACACACACACACACACACACACACATACACACACACATACACACACACACACACACACACACACACACACACACACACCACACACACACACACACACACACACACACACACACACACACACACACGTTTCTTTTATCTGTAAAACGAATCAGGTTTTGCTGTGTTGCTGTAACACACGATGTTTACATACATCGTCCCATTTTAGGCTTGATAAGTCGGTTGCTCCGTGTTCGTGAAAGCTAGACATAATTTCTCTATCTAATAAAGATAAAGTGAAATTCAACTTGAAGTAGTCTAGACTTTTTTCTTTAAGTTTTTCTTTTTTGTTGTCTGGCCAAAGTTTGTTTTCTCTGTGTTTCTCTTTCTTGGTGTGTTCCAGCTTTTGCTCTGTGTGTGTAATTTTTTTCCAATTCGTTGAAAGGAACCAAACGTTGCTGTTGTGGTTTCATCCTGGTCACCTTTGATTTTACAGTGAGAGAGAGAGAGAGAGAGAGGAGAGAGAGAGAGAGAGAGAGAGAGAGAGAGAGAGAGAGAGAGAGAGAGAGAGAGAGAGAGAGAGAGAGAGAGAGAGAGAGAGAGAGAGAGAGAGAGAGGAGAGAGAGAGAGAGAGAGAGAGAGGAGAGAGAAGGAGAGAGAGGAGAGAGAGAGAGAGAGAGAGAGAGAGAGAGAGAGAGGAGAGAGAGAGGAGAGAGAGAGAGAGAGAGAGAGAGAGAGAGAGAGGGAGAAGAGAGAGAGAGGAGAGAGAGAGAGAGAGAGAGAGAGAGAGAGAGAGGGAGAGAGAGAGAGAGAGAGAGAGAGAGAGGAGAGAGAGAGGAGAGAGAGAGGAGAGAGAGAGAGAGAGAGAGAACACTGAACACTGAACACTGAAAAGTTTTATTGTACATCGGCCTTAGGCCATTATACAAAACATGTTTGAGGCAGGGGGAAGGTAAACATCATAGTAGAAAACAATTCCATTCATTCATCATTTCCAATTCTGCAATTACATGAGTCACATTCAATGCCCTCTAGTTAACATCATCCCCATCATTATTGTTATCAAGTATATAATCACTGCCATCAGCATCGTCATTATCCATATCCACAGCTGCAGCAAGTATATCAATATCGCCATCATTACTGTCATCATCTACGTCATCATTGTCAAAATCATTCTCTTCTTCATCTGCACTATCATCCTCCTCTTGAGAGAGAGAGAGACAAGGCAAGGCAAGGCAAGGCAAAATTCTTTTATTCGAGGATAATAGATAAGCACACATGTGCTTTTTTTACATCCAGTCCCCGCCCATTTCAGGGAAAACATCAAGATAAAAAGACAGCCTCTACTAAAACAAGAACAATTATAATGATCCAATTACCAAGAGCAAATCATACCAAGTATCAAACAACAGGTAAGAGATAAGACAGAGATACAATATTAAGGTAATGTGATAAAAAAGGCACTCATTCAGAAACGAAAATAAGAAGTAAGAATCAGTGATGATTTTGATTTGGATAATAAACAAGCAAACAAATAAACAAAGAAAAAAAATAAATATTTTTTTTTTAATGAAATAAAATAAAATTAAAAAAAAATAAAATAAATAATAATAATAATAATAATAATAATGATAATAATAATAAATAAATAAATAAATAAGAAACAAAACAAAACAAAAAAAAGCCAACCAACCAAACAAACAAAAAGGCGCAATGATTCTAGATCAAACATGAGAATATGATGAGGTTAGATGACTGAAAACATCAATCCACCACCATCTTTCATCAAAATATGTCCCATAAAACATAAGATTTTGATAAGGGTGAGAAAGAACAACAACAGGTAAGAAATAAGACAGAGATACAATATTAAGGTAATGTTATAAAAAGGCACTCATTCAGAAACAAAAATATGGAGTAAGAATCAATGAACAATTTGATTTGAGTACAACAAACAAACAAAAACCAATCAAAGCAACAACAACAACAACAACAACAACACAAAAAAAGGCGCAAGATTAAAGAGCAAACATGGGAATATGATGAGGTAAAATGACTGAAAACATCAATCCCACCATCTATTATCAAAATAAGTCCCATAAAGCACAAGTTTTTGAACAAAAAACCCCAAAAAACCCAACTCACACACACACCACACACACACACACACACACACACACACACACACACACACACACACACACACACACACACACACACACACACACACACACACACACACACCTCACTTAGTCTTATGATTATAGTCATAAGATCATCATAATCAGAGAGAAGTGAAGAGGGAGAGGGCAGATAGTTGGAGAGGGGGGAAGTGTGGTTTGTTATTTTTGATTCATCAAGTAGATTAGAAGGTGATTTTTGAATGTTGTTAATGATTGATGCTGTTTAATTGAGTCAGAGAGGGAGTTCCATAGCGTAGGGCCTGAGTATAGTAAACTAGTTTTGAACAAGTCTATTCTTGGGATTGGGACACTTGGCTTTACGGTATTTCTGGAATGATTCATTGGGAATTTGTCTTTTAAGGATGTGGGGACATTTCCTGTCAGTATCTTAAACATCATGATGCCTTTGTTATATTTTAGTCTTTGGTGTAGGGGAAGGATATTTAACTGAGTATAATCCCCTTCTAGCAAGGTTGTTTTCTTCAGAAGGACCAGTTTGAGACCACGTTTATACAGACTTAGTAGTGGTTTCATGGTATTTGCACTGGCAGAGTCCCACAGGGTTGCAGCATAGTCTATTGAGGATTGTATATAAGCTTGAAAAAACAGTTTCCTTGAATGGAAATCGAGAAAGTGTTTAATTTTAATCAACTGGTAGACTTTTTTGGACAAGTATTTGCATAGGTGAGATATGTGGTAGAACCAGCTGAGATTTTCATCAATTGTCACTCCTAGAACTTTGTGGTGAGAGGTCTGTTCGATAGCTTCCTTTTTATGTGAATTGGAAATAGTTTATGTGGTAAATTTTGTCGCTTTTGTCTGGTAGTGATAAGCATGCATTTTGTTTTTTGGGGATGGATAGACATGTGGTTCAGTTCAGTCCATTTGACAAGGTCGTCAGTGCTTTTTTGTAATAAGGTTGTGAGATAGTCAATGTCATTATGGCTCGTATGTATGGTTGTGTCATCTGCAAATAGTTCACATTTGGAATTGATATGTAGAGGAAGGTCATTAACGTATAATGAAAAGAGAATAGGGCCCAATATGGATCCCTGTGGTACTCCATAATGAATGGGCTTTAGTTTGGATGTTGATGTAGCTATTGAGACGCACTGGTGTCTATTTGTAAGATATGAATCGAGTAGTCCTAGGGGTTTTGTAGAAATGTTATACAGGTTTAGCTTTTTAAGGAGAAGTTTGTGGTCAATTGTGTCAAATGCTTTTTTGAAATCAACAAATAATACTCCACAAAATTTATTGTCATTGATGTTTGATAGCCAATTATCTACAAGACTGGTCAGTGCTGTATGACACGAGTGCTTTATTCTAAATCCAGACTGATTAGGATGAAGTAAGTTGTTGATTTCTGTATGACGGACTAAGTGTTTATTCATATGTTTTTCCAGTGGTTTTGAAAGGATCGGTATAATGGAGATGGGCCTATAGTTTGAAGGATCAGAAGTATCGCCAGACTTGTAGATGGGGATTACTTTAGAACATTTGAAGGCGTTGGGGAAATAGTTCTTATCAAGGCAGAGGTTATATATATATATATATATTGTATAAGGGTGTCTGTGATAACTGGAGCTGATAATTTTAATATACTGCTGTCTATTCCATCAAGACCACGCGTTCTTGATTGTTTGAGGTGAGTCAGATAGTTGTAGACCTCTGAGACAGTCATGAAAGGTATGTGAAGTTTTGAAGGAATATGCTTTTCTTGGCAGTATTGTTTTAATTCATTAAGATCATTGGACTCTGAGTTATCATTGCTAATTACGTTGTGAGAAACATTGATGAAGTGGTTGTTAAGCTTTTCGGCGGAGATGTCTTTGATTACATTTGATTTAGGAGTTGATTGATTGTTTGTTATTTGATTTATTGCTCGCCATACTGTCTTTGAATTTTGTTTGGAAGATAGTAGGTCTTGAAAATATTTCTTTTTTTCACGCCGTTTTTGTGAGATTATGGCGTTTCTTAATTTTTTTGACTCATCATAATATTTGTGTTCTTTTAGAAGGTCTCTAAGATAACATGCTTCCTCTAGTTCCTTTGTGAGCCAAGCGGTTTGGGGCTGTGTTTGATCCTAATGGTTTTAAATGGAGAGTGTTTGTTATAAATTTCAGTGAACGTTTTTATCCAGAACTCAATGGCTAAGTCTGGATCAGTAATATTGAAGGTTTCTGAGTGTGGAGTTGCATAAGTCTATGAGAAAAAGCTGTTCATTAAACTTTGCAAAGGAACGATAGGTTATAGTTTTATGGCCAGGTTTGGGAATTTTTGTTCCCTTTTTTGACCATGTGGCGCAGATTGGGTAGTGATCGCTGCAGTTGTAGACAGGGACACAAGTTTCTATGATGTTTTCTGGGTTTGATACATAGATGTGGTCAATTAACGTGTTTGAATTTGATGTGACTCTTGTGGGAGATTTGACTAATTGGTGAAGATTGAGTGAATTCATAATTGGGTCCATTGATTATGTACTTTTGTTAGGTCTATATTGAAATCGCCCAGTAAGATTATTTCCCGAGAGGAGAGAGAGAGAGAGAGAGAGAGAGAGAGAGAGAGAGAGAGAGAGAGAGAGAGAGAGAGAGAGAGAGAGAGGAGAGAGAAAAGAGAGAGAGAGAGAGAGAGAGAGAGAGAGAAGAGAGAGAGAGAGAGAGAGAGAGAGAGAGACGACGACGAAGACGAAGATCAAGCAGAAAATAACACACACACACACACACACACACACACACACACACACACACACACACACACACACACACACAGCACACAAACACAAAACACAACACACACAGCACACAAACACACACACAACACACACCACACACACACACAAGGAACACACAGACACAACACACGGCGCGCACAAGAAACCACAGAACACAACACAGCACCCCAACACACAAGCACACAATCCACAGCAACACACGTGTGCGCCAGAACGCGCGCTAACACAAAAGCCACCAAATAGAGCCCAATTTCTAGTTTGATCTGCACGATCACAGAAAGCTGCAGCTAATTGTTAGCCACGACATTGATTCTCTCTTCTTTTGTTTCTTCTTCTCAACGTTCTAGTCTCTTTATCCCCCCCCCTCTCTCTCTCTCTCTCTCCTCTCTCTCTCTCTCTCTCTCTCTCTCTCTCTCTCTCTCTCTCTCTCTCTCTCTCTCTCTCTCTCTCTCCCTCTCTCGTCTTCTTTTGCTTGCTGTTGCTGTGTGTTTGCTTTTTGTGTGTGTTTGTGTGTGTGTGGTCTCTCTCTCTGTCTCCTGTCCCCCCCCCTCTCTCTCTCTTTTTGTGGTTGTTATGTTTTGATATTCC
This sequence comes from Stramonita haemastoma, assembly GCA_030674155.1. Taxonomy (NCBI): domain Eukaryota; kingdom Metazoa; phylum Mollusca; class Gastropoda; order Neogastropoda; family Muricidae; genus Stramonita; species Stramonita haemastoma. Next base: position 44,770,878 of record CM060333.1, on the reverse strand, counting down.
CTAATCAGGGCAAGGGCTGGACGCATAAAAGGTATGTAAATGTTTATCTGTAACCTTTGAAAAAAAAATTCATTCATTTTCTTTCTTTCGTACATGTTTTACGCACTTTTTGTGTTCTTTTTTTTTTCTTTCTAGAATTCCCTAACGCACACCCCTCCCCTCCTCCCCTGTCTTTTCGTCTGCCTTTAGTTGGTTTTTATTTCTGTCTTTTTGTAAAAATTTTTCCTCCCAGTTTTTTTTTTTTTTTAATCTTCTCTTTGAACATCGCCCTTTCTATTTTGCACATGCTTTTCCCACTTGCCTGGTTCTTTGTTACTTGAATTTCTTCATCACTTCCTACCCCCCCCAAAAAAAAAAGAAAGAAAAAAAAACAACCACAAAAAGAAACACAAAAAACCCCTCTTCATGTCTGCCTTTAGATTTTTTTTTATTTTTTTCTTGTTCTTAATTTCTTTCTCTTGTCGTTTTTTTTGTTTATCTTCTTTTTTTAAAACCTTTTTTTAACACCTTTTTTTAACAAGAATTTCAAGTAATACCATGCACCACGGTAATCTGCCGGGTCCCCTCCACACGCACAAATACAAAAAACCGCACACACAAACACAAGCAAACGTGCGCACGCACGCATGCATACCCACCCTCCCATGAATAAGAGCTAAAGAACTAGAAGCATTGTGACGCAAACGCCGTTTTCGGGCCCTTGCCGCCCGCACTTTTCCGCAGTTCCAGAGCCAGGGCACCACCACCGTATGCTACGCTATGCAGACAAACTGGACAACCATTTTCGATGTGTGTGGCACTGGAATTGTGGCGACACCACGGCCCGGAAGATGGCAACCCCGCTTGTACAGAGCCAAGTTTTTCGCATAGAAACAGGGTACAGTGGACGAGGAAATCCCCCCGGCCCTACAACAACCTCCAAAACAGAATTTCATATCATACCATGCACCACAGTAATCTGCCGGGTCCCCTCCACACGCACAAACACAAAAAACCGCACACACAAACACCAGCGAACGCGTGCATGCGCGCATGCATACCCACCCTCCCATGAATAAGAGCTAAAGAACTAGAAGCATTGTGACGAAAACGCCGTTTTCGGGACCTTGCCGCCCGCACTTTTCCGCAGTTCCAGAGCCCAGGGCACCACCACCGTATTCTACGCTTCGCACACTTACTGGACAACCATTTTCGATGTGTGTGGCACTGGAATTGTGGCGACACCACGGCCCGGAAGATGGCAACCCCGCTTGTACAGAGCCAAGTTTGTCGCATAGAAACAGAGTACAGTGTATGCAGAAATCACCCCTACAACACCCTCCAAAAAAGATTTTCCTAGAATACCATGCATCACAGTAATCTGCCGGGTCCCCTCCACACGCACAAACACAAAAAACCGCACACACAAACACCAGCGAACGCGTGCATGCGCGCATGCATACCCACCCTCCCATGAATAAGAGCTAAAGAACTAGAAGCATTGTGACGCAAACGCCGTTTTCGGGACCTTGCCGCCCGCACTTTTCCGCAGTTCCAGAGCCCAGGGCACCACCACCGTATTCTACGCTTCGCACACTTACTGGACAACCATTTTCGATGTGTGTGGCACTGGAATTGTGGCGACACCACGGCCCGGAAGATGGCAACCCCGCTTGTACAGAGCCAAGTTTATCGCATAGAAACAGAGTACAGTGTATGCAGAAATCACCCCTACAACACCCTCCAAAAAAGATTTTCCTAGAATACCATGCACCACAGTAATCTGCCGGGTCCCCTCCACACGCACAAACACAAAAAACCGCACACACAAACACCAGCGAACGCGTGCATGCGCGCATGCATACCCACCCTCCCATGAATAAGAGCTAAAGAACTAGAAGCATTGTGACGCAAACGCCGTTTTCGGGACCTTGCCGCCCGCACTTTTCCGCAGTTCCAGAGCCCAGGGCACCACCACCGTATTCTACGCTTCGCACACTTACTGGACAACCATTTTCGATGTGTGTGGCACTGCAATTGTGACGACACCACGGCCCGGAAGATGGCAACCCCGCTTGTACAGAGCCAAGTTTGTCGCATAGAAACAGAGTACAGTGTATGCAGAAATCACCCCTACAACACCCTCCAAAAAAGATTTTCCTAGAATACCATGCACCACAGTAATCTGCCGGGTCCCCTCCACACGCACAAACACAAAAAACCGCACACACAAACACCAGCGAACGCGCGCACGCGCGCATGCATACCCACTCTCCCATGAATAAGAGCTAAAGAACTAGGAGCATTGTGACGGAAACGCCGTTTTCGGGACCTTGCCGCCCGCACTTTTCCGCAGTTCCAGAGCCCAGAGCACCACCACCGTATTCTACCCTATGCAGACAAACTGGACAACCATTTTCGATGTGTGTGACACTGGCGTTGTTGTGACACAACGGCCCGGAAGATGGCGACCCCTCTTGTACAGAGCCAAGTTTTTTGCATAGAAACAGGGTACAGTGTACGCAGAAATCACCCCTACAACACCCTCCAAAAAAGATATTCATATAATACCATGCACCACAGTAATCTGCCGGGTCCCCTCCACACGGAGAAACACAAACAACCGCACACACAAACACCAGCGAATGCACGTACTCGCGCATGTATACCCACCCTCCATGAATAAGAGCTAAAGAACTAGAAGCATTGTGACGCAAACGCCGTTTTCGGGACCTTGCCGCCCGAACTCTTCCGCAGTTCCAGACCCCAAAGCACTAGATCCGTATTCTACACTATGCAGAGAAATTGGACAACTATTTGTGATTTGTGTGGTACTGGAATTGTGGTGACACCACGGCCCGGAAGATGGCAACCCCGCTTGTACAGAGCCAAGTTTGTCGCATAGAAACGGGGTACAGTGTACGCAAAAATCACCCTTACAACACCATCCATTAATAATTTCATATAATATCATGCACCCCATTAATCTGCCGGGTCCCCTCCACACGCACAAACACAAACGGCACACACAGAGATCAGCGAACGAACGCACGCACGCATGCATACCCACCCTCCCATGAATAATAGCTGAAGAACTAGAAGCATTGTGACGCAGACGCCGTATTCGGGACCTTTCTGCCCGCACTTTTCCGCAGTTCCAGAGCCCAAGGCATCAGGAGCGTATTCTACCTTATGCAGACAAAACTGAACAACTATTTTGGATGTGTGTGGCACTGGATTTGTGGCGACACCACGACCCGGAAGATGGCGATCCCGCTTGTACAGAGCCAAGTTTGTCGCATAGAAACAGGGTACAGTGTACGCAGAAATCACCCTTACAACACAATCCAATCAGAATTTTATATAATATGTTGCACCACAGTAATCTGTGGGGTCCCCTCCACACACACAAACACAAAAAACCGCACACACAAACACCAGCGAACACACGCACGTGCGCATGCATACCCACACTCCATGAATAAGAGCTAAAGAACTAAAAGCATTGTGACACAAACACCGTTTTCGAGACCTTGCAGCCCGCACTTTTTCGCAGTTTCAGAGCCCAGGGCACCACCACCGTATTCTACCTATGCAGACGAACTGGACAACCATTTTCGATGTGTGTGGCACTGGAATTGTGGTGACACCACGGCCCGGAAGATGGCAACCCCGCTTGTACAGAGCCAAGTTTGTCGCATAGAAACGGGGTACAGTGTACGCAAAAATCACCCTTACAACACCATCCATTAATAATTTCATATAATATCATGCACCCCATTAATCTGCCGGGTCCCCTCCACACGCACAAACACAAACGGCACACACAGAGATCAGCGAACGAACGCACGCACGCATGCATACCCACCCTCCCATGAATAATAGCTGAAGAACTAGAAGCATTGTGACGCAGACGCCGTATTCGGGACCTTTCTGCCCGCACTTTTCCGCGGTTCCAGAGCCCAAGGCATCAGGAGCGTATTCTACCCTATGCAGACAAACTGAACAACTATTTTGGATGTGTGTGGCACTGGATTTGTGGCGACACCACGACCCGGAAGATTGCGATCCCGCTTGTACAGAGCCAAGTTTGTCGCATAGAAACAGGGTACAGTGTACGCAGAAATCACCCTTACAACACAATCCAATCAGAATTTTATATAATATGTTGCACCACAGTAATCTGTGGGGTCCCCTCCACACACACAAACACAAAAAACCGCACACACAAACACCAGCTAACGCACGCACGCACGCGTGCATGCATACCCACCCTCCCATGAAGAAGAGCTAAAGAACTAGAAGCTTTGTGACGCAATCGACGTTTTGGGGACCTCGCTGCCCGCATTTTCCCGCAGTTCCAGAGCCTAGGGCACCACGACAGTATTCTACACTCTGCACACAAACTGGACAACCATTTTCGATGTGTGTGGCACTGGAATTGTGGCGACACCACGGCCCGGAATATGGTAACCCCGCTTGTACAGAGCCAAGTTTGTCGCAAAGAAACAGGGCACAGTGTATGCAGAAATGACCCCTACAACACCCTCCAAAAAAAGATTTTCCTATAATACCATGCACCACAGTAATCTGCCGGGTCCCCTCCACACGGACAACCACAAAAAAAACCGCACACACAAACACCAGCGAACGCACTCACGCGCGCATGCATACCCACCCTCCCATGAATAAGCGCCAAAGAACTAGAAGCATTTTGACGCAAACGCCGTTTTCGGGACCTTGCCGCCCGCACTTTTCCGCAGTTCCAGAGCCCAGGGCACCACCACCGTATTCTACCGTATGCAGACAAACTGGACAACCATTTTCGATGTGTGTGGCACTTGAATTGTGGCGACACCACGGCCCGGAAGATGGCAACCCCGCTTGTACAGAGCCAAGTTTTTCGCATAGAAACAAGGTACAGTGTACCTAAAATACACCCCTACAACACCATCCAATAATAATTTCATATGATATCATGCACCACAGTAATCTGTGGGATCCCTCCACACGTACAGACAGAAATATCCACACACACAAACACCAGCGAAAGTACGCACGCTCGCATGCATACCCACCCTCCCATGAATAAGAGCTAAAGAACTAGAAGGATTGTGACGCAAACGCCGTTTTATGGACCTTGCTGCCCGCACTTTTCCGCAGTTCCAGAGCCCAGGGCACCACGACCGGATTCTACACTATACAGACAAACTGGACAACCTTTTTTGATGGTTGTGTTACTGGAATTTTGGCGACACCACGCCCCGGAATATGGCAACCCCGCTTGTACCACAGGGTCATCTGCAGGGTGTCCTCCACACGCCGAAATGCATAAAACCGCACACACAAACACCAGGGAACGCGCGCACTCGCGCATGCTTATACTCACCCTCCCATGAATAAGCTAAATAATCATTGACCAAAAGATGTGACGCAAACACCGTTTTCGGGCCAAGAAACATGGTACAGTGTACGCAAAAACCACCCCTAGAACATACATCCAATAATAATATCCTACAATATCATGCACCAGGGTCATCTGCAGGGTGTCCTCCACACGCACAAATACATAAAACCGTACACAAAAACACCAGCGAACGCGTGAACGCGCGCATGCATATACCCACCCTCCCATGAATAGGCTAAATAATCATTGACCAAAAGATGTGACGCAAACACCGTTTTCGGGCCCTTGCCGCCCGCACTTTTCCGCAGTTACAGAGCCCGGGGTACCAGGACCGTGTTCTACACTATGCAGACACATTTTACAACCATTTTTCATGTGTGTGGCACTGGAATTGTGGCGACACAACGGCCCCGAAGATGGCAACCCCGCCTGTACATAGCCAAGTTTGGCGCTAAGAAACGTGGTACAGTGTATGCAAAAACCACCCATAGAACACACATCCAATAAAAAATATCCTACCATATCATGCACCAGAGTAATCTGCAGGGTGTCCTCCACACGCCCAAACACAAAACGCCGCAAACACAAACACCAGCGAACGCGCGAACGCGCGCATGCATATACCAACCCTCCCATGAATAAGCTAAAGAAGCACTGACCAAAAGACTTGACGCAAACGCCGTTTTCGGGCCTTGCCGCCCGCACTTTTCCGCAGTTACAAAGCCCGGGGCACCAGGACCGTGTTCTACACTATGCAGCCACACTTTACAACCATTTTCGATTTGTGTGGCATTGCCCCGAAGATGGCAACCCCGCCTGTACATAGCTAAGTTTGGCGCCAAGAAGCATGGTACCGTGTACTCAAAACCACCCCTAGAACACTCATCCAATAATAATATCCTACAATATCATGCACCAGGGTCATCTGCAGGGTGTCCTCCACACACCCAAACACAAAAAACCGCACACACAAACACCAGCGAACGCGTGCACGCGCGCATGCATACCTACCCTCCCATGAATAGAGCTAAAGAAGCATTGACCAAAAGACGTGACGCAAACGCCGTTTTCGGGCCCTTGCCGCCCGCACTTTTCCCGCAGTTACAGAGCCCGGGGCACCAGGGGCGTAATCTAGACTATGCAGAAACACTTTACAACCATTTTCGATGTATGTGGTACTGGAGTTGTGGCGACACCACGGCCCCGAAGATGGCAACCCCGCCTGTACATAGCCAAGTTTGGCGCCAAGGAACATGGTAGAGTGTATGCAAAAACCACCCCTAGAACACACATCTAATAAAAATATTCTACAATATCATGCACCAGGACAATCTGCAGGGTATCCTTCACCCGCCCAAACACAAAAAACCGCGCACACAAATACCAGCAACGCGCGCACGCGCGCATGCATACCCACCCTCCCATGAATAAGCTAAAGAAGCATTGACCAAAAGATGTGACGCAAACGCCGTTTTCGGGCCCTTGCCGGCCCACATTTCCGCAGTAACAGAGCCTGGGGCACCAGGACCGTGTTCTACACTATGCAGACACATTTTACAACCATTTCCGATGTGTGTGGCACTGGAATTGTGGCGACACCACGGCCCCGAAGACCGCAACCCCGCCTGTACATAGCCAATTTTGGCGCCAAGAAACATGGTACAGTGTAGGCAAAAACCACCCCTAGAACACACATCCAAAAAATATATCATACAATATCATGCACCAGGGTCATCTGCAGAGTGTCCTCCACACACCCAAACACAAAAAACCGCACAAACAAACACCAGCGAACGCGCGCACGAGTGCTTGCATACCCACCCTCCCATGAATAAGCTAAAGAAGCATTGACCAAAAGATGTGACGCAAGTGCCGTCTTCGGGCCCTTGCCGCCCGCACTTTTCCGCAGTTACAGAGCTCGGGGCACCAGGGCCGTGTTCTAAACTATGCAGACATAGTTGACAACCGTTTTTGATGTGTGTGGCACTGGAATTGTGGCGACATAACGGCCCCGAAGATGGCAACCCGCCTGTACATAGCCAAGTTTGGCGCCAAGAAGCATGGTACAGTGTATGCAAAAACCACCCCTAGAACACACATCCAATAATAATATCTTACAATATCATGCACCAGGGCAATCTGCAGGGTGTTCTTCACAGGCACAAACACAAAAAAACCGCACACACAAACACTAGCGAACTGACGCAGGCGCGCATGTATACCCACCCTCCCATGAAGAAGATAAGAAGCATGTGGAAAAGATGTGACGCAAACGCCGTTTTCGGGCCCTTGCCGCCCGCACTTTTCCGCGGGTACATAGCCCACGGCACCACGACCGTGTTCTACTGTATGCAGACAAACTTGATAACCATTTTCGATGTGTGTGGCACTGGATTTTTATCTGGGCGGGGTTGCCATCTTCGGGGCTGTGGTGTAGCCACAATTCCAGTGCCACACACATCAAAAATTGTTGTAAAGTTTGTATGCATAGAATAAAATACGGTCTTGGAGCCGTGGGCTTTGTAACTGCGGAAACGTTCGGGAGGCAAGAGCCAGAAAACGGCGTTTGCTTGACATTTTTGAAATGCTTCTTTACCCTATTGATGGGAGGGTGTGTACGCATGCGCGCGTGCGTGCGTTGGCTGGTGTTTGTTTGTGCGTTTTTTTTTTTTTTTTTGCATGTGCAGGAGACCCTGCAGATTGCTGTGGTGCATGATATTGTATGATAGTATTATTTGATGTGTGTTGTGGGGGTCAATTTTGCGTACACTGTGCCATGTTTCTTGGCGACAAACTTGGCTATGTTCAAGCGGGGTTGCCGTCTTCGGGGCTGTGGTGTCGCCACAATTCCAGTGCCACACACATAGAAAATGGTTGTTAAGTGTGTCTGCATAGAGTAAAATACGGTCTTCGTGCCGTGGGCTCTGTAACTGCGGAAAAGTGCTGGTGTCATGGGCCCGAAACCTGCGGTTTCGTCACATCTTTGGAAATGCTTCTTTAACTCATTCATCGGACGGTTTGTATGCATGTGTGCGTGCGTGCGTTCGCTGGTGTTTGTGTGTGCGTTTTGTTGTTTTTTTTACGTGCACAAACACCTGTGTTGTGGCCACAATTCCAGCGCCACACACGTGAAAAATGATTGTAAAGAATGTCTGCATGGGGTACGCACGGTCTTGGTGCCGGGCCTCTGTATCTGTGCAAAAGCGTGATTGGCAGGGGCCGAAAACGGCGTTTGGTCACATCTTTTTCAAATGCGCCTTTTGCTTATTCATGGGTTGATGTGTATGCATGCGCTTGTGCCTGCTCTCGCTGTTGTTTGTGTTTGCGTTTTTTTTTTGTATGCGTGTGTGTGGGAGACCCCTCACTTTGTTGTGGTGCATCATATTGCATGATATTGTTATTTGATGCGTGTTGTAGGGGTCACAATTGCCTGCACTTTACCACATGTCTTTCCGACCAACTTAGCCATTTGCAAGGGGGTTGCCGTCGTCGGGACTGTGGTATCGCCACAATTGCCAGCGCCACACACCTAAAAAATGATTGTAAAGATAGTGGCTTTAGCCATTGTCCATCTCCATTTCCTTGTATACCAACAGTGGCTATAGCCATTCGGACTTTTAAAAATTTCCCTAAGTGACTAATCACCCAGCCTCACAGACAGAGCTTTCCATGGTACAGTCTAATTAGTATACTTCAACCTTAGACCAGTGGAGTCACTGGTTAGCATCTATTTGCTGTGCTGAAGGATTTTTGTTAGCATAGGTCCATCCCTGTCCCTGCTGTTCAAACGAACAATGAAAAATTAAAAATTATCAATTTGTCAGTTGCATTTGCTAATATATGCTAAGTTGTATAATGCATACACACTCAAATAGCCTTTTTTACATTCTACAGGGTTTCTTAATGTGATTTATGAGGAAAATTATATTTTTTTCAACAATGCTGAAAATTTTTCTTCTGTGTATTTGCAACTACCTAACATTTTGTAGTTGTAAAAAACCCATGTGTTTTTCACTACAGCTACAAAAATAGAACCATAAAAGTAAGGGCTATGAAAGTTATTACTGTGCTTATTCCATTTATAAATAAATGTGTCTCAAATTTTCAAGTCATTGTATCATGTCTTTTTTGTTTGGGTGATTTTATTTTTAAAAAAAACAACAACAACTATACAAATGGCCAGTACCCAGAGGAACACAGAAATACAAATGGCCCAATATGGAGTGAGTTAAGCGCTTTGATCAATCACTTCCATATTAGGAGCATGATTATTTTTTTTCCTTTCAGGGATTAAAGTGACCATCATTGAAACCCAGTCAATAATGACTCCTGTATACTGTATTTTAGTGGTGGGCTAACAGACTTTGTTGGATGCACAATAAACCCCAGCTTATGTAATGTGGCAAGTGTATCCATGACATTATCCTGGCACTGTGCCTTTTTCATACCAATAAGCAAGGAATCATCCAAGAAATTCTGGAGGTATGACTTTTCTGTCTTAAAGTATCAAAAACTGGCTTCGTGAGTTTTGTGAACAACTATGGTGCCAGTGTTAATCCATTTGGAAGTGTGTTATAGTCATAATTACATCCTTTCCATTCAAACCTCCATAGCTTTCGTTGTTCCTTGTGTATTGGTACTGAGAAGTAACCATCTTTCAAGACCAACAAGGCCATGAAACAAGTTTTGCTTTTCAAAGCCAAGGCTGTGGCCAAAGTGTCCATCTTAAAATGGTTAAAGGTGACTCCTTTATTAAGACTTTTAAAGATCAAGATCATTCTATGCGATCCATCTTTTTTTCTGCATGGTGAAGATTGGTGACAAAACTTTACCTAGTTAGGTCGCCTACTTAGGGCAGAAGTCTATTAGGGGATCATCAATGTCAGACCGATGTGAGGTAAGCAAACGGAGCGGCCCTGCACTGCTATTGGGTTACTTTGGTGGTGTTTACTAATGTCTGTTCTGATATACACAGTGCACAGCCTTCTAAGCCTCCTACTGACGACAATGACAACTCAGTGGCCAAGCCAGACTGAGTGACACGCTCACCCCAGATGGTGACCACCACAGCGTCCCTCCTCAGTCCCTCCCCAGTCACCCTCCAGCCCTGAAGGGTCTGACACAAAGTCACCACACACACAGAGGTGCTTGGGACACCAACAAAAAGGGGGGAACAGGACGGAGATGGGACAGCCTGGTGGTTAGAGCGGTGTGCTTGTGATAACCTGACCTGGGTTCGAATCTTGTTCAAGAGGCTTTCTCCTCTGGTTTTAACATCAGTGCCGTCTCCATTCCCCCAAACGTCCTTTGGATGAGACTATAAACCGAGGTCTCATGTGTGAACGCACGCAGAACATCTTGCGCACATGTCAAAACCCATTCCACTTTTTGGAAGAGTATGCCATTGTGTGTCGATAGGAATGGATGGCAAAACTTACAAAACTGCATACACACAGGGGCTGGGTGTAAAAAAAGCACATGAGGGCCTATCCCATTATCCTTGAAATAATAAAACAAATAAATAAATACATGAATAAAAGCTATGAGGTCACCATGAGACCAGAGCAGCATGGCCATGGATTCAGACATATTACTTTTATTTATCTATTATTTTTTTAATACCACTTTATGTCACAGCAGATTTCTCTGCGTGAAATTCGGGTCTGTTCTCCCCGGGGAGAGCGCAGCGCGTCGCCACAAGTGCAGCGCCTACCCATTGTTTTATTTTATTTTTTATCAGGGATGGTGTCTTAACACGACACTTGTGTGCATGCTGTTTTTCTTTATATAATTTTGTCATCCGCTCCTACCGGCACACGATGGCCTGCTCTTCCGAAAGGTGGAACGGGATTTTAACGTGTGCGCAAGATGTTCTGCGTGCGTACGCACACGGGGCCTCGGTTTCTAGTCTCATCCGAATGACTTTGAAATTCAGTTCGATTTTTTCGTCAAACTGGGAAGAAAGGGCGAGGCTGGGTACAAACCCAGAAACTCACGGTTTACATATTGGCATGTGAACGTCTTAACCATCCTGCCACCGTCCTGCCACTGCTTGATAATCAGTAGTGACGAAGATAATTGTAATATGACCCTATAAAAGTGTGCTATTTTTGAGACTTTTCGACAATGCACTCTATGCTTTCTATCTTAATTTGCACAGCATCAACCCGACCCAAAGATACAGACACTTGCAGTGTTGGTAAGGTAGTTTGAATAGCACTAGAAAAATCACATCTGATGAAGCTCAAAGATGTGATCCCAGTTTTTCCAAGGAGCCCATAGCAATGTCTATCAGGGCTCAAACCAGCCAAACCTCCGACTTTTCAGCCAGTAAGGCTACACTCCAAATTTACCTTCCTTGTCATGTAATACATTCTGTAAAGTGCTAGTCCCAATATGCTCTGCTGATTTTTACATATTATTAAAGTATGAAATTTTGCCCTGTGTACTTGGGTTTTTGTTGTTTTGTTTGTTTGGTTTGGTTTTTGCTTCTTTTCGTTTTGGAAGAGGGGTGGGTGGGTGCGAGGGTTGAGAATATAGAGCAATATCAGGTAGTCACCTCTGTATTTTTTTGTGTGGGGGCAATTGAGGATGTAGAGCAGTACTAGGTAGTCACCTGCGTAACCTACTTGGTTATGTGTGTGTGTGGG
>CM060333.1:44733842-44753842 GCA_030674155.1 Stramonita haemastoma | reverse complement strand
TGTGTGTGGTGTGTGTGTGTGTGTGTGTGTGTGTGTGTGTGTGTGTGTTGTGTGTGTGTGTGTGTGTTTGTGTGTGTGTTGTGTGTGTGTGTGTGTGTGTGTGTGTGTGTTGTGTGTGTGTTGTGTGTGTGTGTGTGTGTGTGTGTGTGTGTGTGTGTGTGTGTGTGTGTGTGTGTGTGTGTGTGTGTGTGTGTGTGTGTGTGTGTGTGTGTGTGTGAAAGTCAAAATAAGACATGTGTGTGTGACTAGTGTATGTTTCAGTGTGTGAGTATGACTGGTGTGTTTGTGTGTATGTATGATGTGTGTGTGTGTTTGTTTGTTTTTTGTTTGTTTGTTTGTTTGTTTGTTTGTTTGTTGTTATTCACCAATATCATGAACTGAAAGTAACTGATAGGGTGACTATGTTTTGGGGATTTTTGTTTGTTTTTTAATTCGAAGCATAAATCTCAAAGCTTAAATCTCACGGCGCTGATGACATCTGTGATCTGGTGATACTTGTGAAGCAGCTTGCTGTGTCTGGCAGCCATGTTGACCCTTTCCCTCCTGACCCCATTTTTTGAAAGTTACACAAAATCTATGTCAAATCCTACTGATGTGGTCAAAGATTATTTCCAGTTGTCGGAGATAATGGCCATAAGTTCTGAATGTAGCTAAACATCTACATGGTGTTATTCAACAATTCTTTTTATCAAGAACAGTTTGTGATATTTTGCTAAGATTTATACTAATTGCTCTCTAATCATTCATCAACAAAATTTCCTATAAATACTGGCCCAAACTCCAGCTCTAACATTCCGCTCTGCTCTACAGCATCTGATTTCCAGGTAAGCCTTCATGTTCTGGTCACTACTGTTCACAATGTTGCTAAAATCCAGTGCTATTTAACGTTTGCTTCAATACTACTCTAGGAGGCGTGACTTGCACAGTCCTTATGTGCTGCAGCCCTTGGGGCTAGATGGCCTTTTGAGAACATCTCCAACGCTGTTTGTCCTATGCCTTCTTGGCCAAGAGAGTGGGGATATGCTGTGGGCAAGGCATCTCCACTATAATGAATTTTTTGCCCAATTTCCGAAATGGTAGCTGCCTCCTCTGCTGTTTTGGAGGTCATCATCAAACAGATGGACAAACGTACTTCAAGGGGTCAATAACACTTTTTTTGGTAGAACAGATATGACCATTTGTATGTATGTATGTATGTATGTATGTATGTATGTAGTATGTATGTATGTAATGTATGTATGTATGTATGTATGTATGTAGTATGTATGTATTGTATGTAGTATGTATGTATGTATGTATGTATGTATGTATGTATGTATGTAGTATGTAGTATGTATGTATGAGTATGTATGTATGTATGTATGTATGTATGTAGTATGTATGTATGTATGTATGTATGTAGGAGTAATATGTATGTAGATAGTATGATAGATAGATAGATAGATAGATAGATAGATAGATAGATAGATAGATAGATAGATAGATAGATAGATAGATAGATAGATAGATAGATAGATAGATAGATAGATAGATAGATGATGATAGATAGATAGATAGATAGATAGATAGATAGATAGATAGATAGATAGATAATAGATATGATAGATAGATAGATACAACCCTAAAAGATGATAGTCTTTGTTTGTCACGATAATTATGCAGATGACCAAGTATTCCTGTATCCATAATTATTGTAATGGAAAAACGAAACACATGAGATAGAGTGCATGATTAATGGTGAAAATGGGATCTGAAAATAAGAGTGTATAAATTAGGGTGAAAAATAGGATCTGAAAATTACAGAGTGCATGCACAATTGTAAAACCAGGATCTGAAAATAACAGAACGCACGATTAATGGTGAAAACAGGATCTGAAAATTACAGAGGGCAAGAATGATTGTAAAAAAAGATATGAAAACAACAGAGTGCATGATTAATGGTGATAAAAGGATCTGAAAATAACAGGCAAACCTAAACACGAGTCATAGCTATACCAAAGTGTCTACACTTTTTGACTCTGAAAAACACATAACTACAATTCAATCAATGCAATACAAATACTTTGGCGTAGTTTTTTCCAGCATTAAATGCTTTGAAATATAAAGAAAATCTTATAAAACAACTGATTTCCCAATTTAGTCTAAGTGATGATTTAGTTTTTCAAGACGGTGCATCTTTTGACCAATTGGTAGCTAGATTTACAAACGAGTTACAGGTCTGGTTTTGTCTTTGCTTAAAATAGTCACCTGGAATTTAATATTCCTGAACTTTAAAAAGAAAAAAGGCAAAGGAGTCGGTAAAAAGCAAAACAGCAAGCGTCCCCCACCTCCAAACAAAAGAAAAGAACAGTCAACAACAATGACAAAAAAATAACAAAAACCCAACGAACAAATAAAACAAAACCCAGCAACAAACAAAATGAAAACACCCCCAAATACAATTCTGTAAAGCAAATTTTGAGCGTTGATAACCAAGCAATGATGCAATCCACTTTCAAAGACTATGGACAACTCCAGATGATGCTGACAATGATATGTTTTGTGTTATCTTATCAGACCCACCGACATGAGAAACAAATTAATTCCTCCGAAGATAAATAGTGATATAGATATGTTTGATTCTGATTTGTAAAAAATGACTGGTTGCTAAAGGCATTAACAATAATCATCATTTGCAATTCTAGAAGGTATAGCATTGAGCAGCTTCTGATGACACAGGTTCCAGCCACCACCGTTTTCTCTGCAGTTAACACCAGTACAGACTGCATTTCCCCATCAGTCCTTCTGATGAAACTGTAAACTGAGGTTTTGTGTACAAGCAAACGCAGAACATCTTGTGCACATGTTAAAACCTGTACCACCTTTTTGAAAAGGAGGATTTTGCATACCAGTAGGAATAGACCACAGAGTTACACACACACACACACACACACACACACCACCACACACACACACACACACACACACACACACACACACACACACACACACACACACACACACACACACACACACACACACACACACACACACAACACACACACCACCCTAAGGACTATATGCAAAGTTGGATGCTTACTTTATTGGCGAAACACTGTGGCATACTCAAACTCTCACCATTGGTGAACCTCAGAGCTCTCCCTGAGGAACAACAAAGGAAATGTAAACATGTGAAACAACAGCTGAGTCTTGCTATGAAAACAAAGCTCAAAGGTTTGTGGAGGTTTTTGATTTCCTTTTTTGTTGTTAAACAAAGAACAAAACAGCCTCTTTTAGTTTGCCAAAGATACCAAGATACTGTTGATTCATCATAGAGAGCCTGCATGAACAAAGAAAAAAGAAAACCCAAACCAGCCAACCAAACAACAACAACAACAACACCAGCAATAACTAACCTTAACAAACCAATAACAAAAACTATGAAAATGTGTGTACTTCTTTTCAAAATGTACCATTAAAAACATACAAAAAACCAAGCACAAGCCCTCCCCAATACTGTCTGCATGTATTTTTGTTTCCCTGCCAGATGGACTTATCCTATTAACCTCCTCATGTAACATGCTACACCTCTTGTGCTGATGTGGATTCTCATCCCTGTGCTAAAATACATGGGGCCTTCAGTTACTCTGTGATCTAAAAGACTAAAGCCCAGGCCAGCACCCATGGCACACTGGATGGGGTATAGTTCAGGCTTCCAATGCTTCTTCCTGTGTGTATACAAGTGTGAGTGAGCAAGTAAGTGAGTGAGTGAGTGAGTGAGTGAGTGTGTGTGTATGTGTGTGTGTCTGCCTAAGTGTGTTTGTATGTGTTGCACGTGCAGCATCACTGACAAAGCAATGTCTGATCACGTGCTGCAGGTACAGACCCCATAGGTGAATGTGGAGTGGACAACATTACGTCATCATGACCCAGAAGCTGACATTTCCTCTGCTGATGCTGCTCTCTGCTCTGGCCACCAGTCAGTTTATTCTGTCTGTCCGTCTGTCTGTCTGTCTATTTGTTCTCTCTCTCTCTCTCTCTCTCTCCTCTCTCTCTCCTCTCTCTCCTCTCTCTCTCTCTCTCTCTCTCTCTCTCTCTCTCTCTCTCTCTCTCTCTCTCTCTTCCTCTCTCTCTCTCTCTCCTCTCTCTCTCTCTCTATGTGTGTAATTGCTACTCGAAAGCAGTAGACATCAATAGAGTTTATATATTGCTCTTTTTCAAAAATGCTTTTAAACGATCTGTAATTGTCATACCTCTGTTTATCTCGTATAGTCCCATCCCATTCTTGAATGGACATATCCACTAATCTTTGTTTAAACATACCTAAGAAAGCTTTTACATCTCCCACACTTTGCTGCATCCAAACGATGTTAAGACCTATTTCACACAAAATTTATCTTATTTTTGAAATCCAGCAATGTTTCCCATGTCTATCTAACTCTAGCTGCATGCAGAAAGCATTATATGATATTCTATTTTGATTTAATTGCTCAAATCAACAAATGATGAGTACAGGCACAGTTTGTCTAGATATATTTTTCATTCTATTTGCAAAAGGAAAATATTGTTGACCCAAGTGCTTTCTTGACTAGCTGTTACGATCAGATATATACTTAATATGCA
This sequence comes from Stramonita haemastoma, assembly GCA_030674155.1. Taxonomy (NCBI): domain Eukaryota; kingdom Metazoa; phylum Mollusca; class Gastropoda; order Neogastropoda; family Muricidae; genus Stramonita; species Stramonita haemastoma. The sequence continues at coordinate 44,749,240 of CM060333.1, read as the reverse complement.
TGTTTTATTAGACATCAGTTTATTCTTTTTTAGTTGTATCATGGTTGATTTCAGGTTTCGATCATGAAATGGATTAATTGTGTTTTTTCTCTTTAATCGTTGATAATAGTTACTTGCTTATGCATTTGCTTTGCTAATGATATGAATGAATCCATTGCCGAACCCCAAGCCCAACAAATGTATTGTGGTCCAAGGCCAATGTACATTAAACCATTTCAGTGTTCAGTGTTCTCTCTCTCTAAGTGGCTATGGCTATTGCTGTGTGTGTGCATGCATGTGTGTGCATGCATGTGTATGTGCATGCATGTGTGTGTAATTTGTCAGTATTTTCCAGGGAATGTCAGCACTTCTCACTGTTTACTGTCTGGTCAACTGAAGATGATAAGAACAAACATGCAGTCCAGCTAGTATCTGACAACAGACATTAAGAAGGTAGCAACAATCATAATGATGACAATGAAAACAGTGACAAGAAGAATATATCAACCCAAAAAATGGCACCGATGATATTGAAGGTAATAGTGGTTATGTCTGTTTTGCTTTTTCAGAAGGTAAGTTTTACATTAAGTTGTATACAAGTATGTCTTTTTATTGTGGATTATTTTGCTTTGCTATTGTCATTCCACAGTGCAATTAACTGTCTAGATCATTGCATGCCAGTAGGAACAATGACAACATTAAACAAAACGCATGCACACTGGTTTCGTCTTTAAGCATCAACCCCGAATTCGGAATACAGCTACGTTCATGGTGGGCAAAAACAGACTCATACTCAATATCTTTCCATTGAGGAACATCGGAACAGGGAAGCAAAGAAAACACACACACACACACACACACACACACACACACACACACACACACACACACACACACAACACACACACACACACACACACACACACACACACACACCATGAACATCAACCCCCATTAAAAAATGGAGAAAAAGAGAAGAGAGAAGATGACTATGATGCTGACAGTGCTGCCATGATTTTCAGGCTGGAGCTTTGCCCCAACTCGTCTACCTCGCCCTCCCTTCCTCCGTGAGGCTGAAGTCAACACTGGGGTGGAGGAGACACCCCACCTCTCCTATGTGCACACCCCACGCGGCAGAATTCCCAGAGTGGACATCTCTCTTCCCCCTTCCTTTCGTCCTTCCAAGGACAGCGAGGACAGAGTGAGGACCTGGCACTAACTCTACTTTAACTTAACTTTACATTAACTATACTTTAGGCAGAATCCTTCCTGGCTATCTAGTGATACACTCTCTTTCATTCTCTGGGGAGAACAACATCTGATTATTTGCCAAAACCTGTTGCAGAATGATGTGCATGAAATATTGTCCTCCAAAGATGAATGGTTAAGCTTTAGAGAAAATAGATGACATAATTATGTGAATCAGACCCACCAGCTGTATATCATTACTTTGATGAGAAAAGAAACATGAGCTGTATAATTATCATTGCTGTGATGAAAAAAGAAACATGAGCTGTATAATTATCATTACTTTGATGACAAAAGAAACATGAGTGGAATATCATTACTTTGGTAACAGCAGTTATCTTTGATGCTGTGGACTTTGAGCAACATTCTCTGCTGTAAAACAGTGTCGGTCGCAATAGAGGTGGGAATTATTGTCAATGACTGGTTACAGTTCCCAGATTCTTATTCAACCTGTTCCCTCCACACAGACACGACACAGACACAGACACAGACACACACACACACACACACACACACACACACACACAAAACACACACACACACACCAACACACACATACACATGCACACACACACACACACACACCACACACACACACACATCACACACACACACACACACACACTCACACACAGACGCACCGCGTGTGCACGCAATACACACACACACACACACTACACACACACACACCACACACACACAACACACACACACAACAACACACACACACACACACGACACACACACACACAACACACACAACAAACACACACAACACACACACACACACAACACACCACACACACACACACACCACACAACACACACACACACACACACACACACACACATGATGGCTTGATGGAAAAAAGCAGATCGCTGCTTACTCAATGTACCATCTGGAAATAAAAATTTGATTGATTGATTACACAACACACACACACACACACACACACACACACACACACACACACACACACACACACACACACACACACACACACACACACACACACACACACATGATGAAAGGGTAGTAGTTGTGGTGATGTAGATGCTGATGAGTAGTATCATCATCATCTCCATCACCACAACTACTACCCTTTCATCATGTGTGCTTGTGTATGTGTGTTGTTGCTGCTGCTGCTGCTGGCTGCAGCAGCAGCTGCAGCAGCCAGCAAATAATGATAAAGAGAGAACAATGGCAATGATGATGACGATACTATTTACAACAACGATGAAGATGACCACGATCATGATGATGATGACAAGAACAACAAGAACAACAACAGCAACTTTGAAATGAAATATTATGGGCTGAGATCACATATACGGCTGTACATAAACATGTACTGTTTTCACGTGAAATGAACAGAAGCAAGACAATAAACGAATGAATCATGCAAAAAAAAAAAAAAGAAAAAAAAGAACAACAACAGCAACAAGAATGATGATGATGATGATGATGATGATGATGATGATGATGATGATGATGATGATGATGATGATGATGATGATGATGATGATGATACAATATAATTATCATAGTGATGATGGCTGCCCTTCAGAGGGATAATGTGTGTGTGTTTGGAGAATTAGCCCTGACCCCCAACTCAGTTCCCTAACTAATGAGGATGTTGTCACTCAGATCATGGACTGGGGGTGGGGGTGGGGGGTGGAAAGACAGAGATTGCCCCTAACTCTGCCCCTTACCTAATGGTGATAATTAATTATGTCCTTCAGGGGCAGAAGATCATGGGGAACAGAGATTGCCCCTAACTTGCCCCTTACCAATGGTGATAATAATTATGTCCTTCAGGGCAGAATCGTCGGGGAACAGAGATAGCCCCTAACTCTGTGCCTTACTGGTGCTGGTGGGCAAATACAGAGGGTCTGGTTTCTTTGCCTGGTGTGGGGGCAGTGTGCTAGACTCCACCCACATCCTGTCTGCTGCCCACTGCTTCAAGTCAGTGTCTCTGCCCCTTTTCTGTCTGTCTGTCTGTCTGTCTGTGTCTGTCTGTCTGTGTGTCTATCTTCTGCTCTGTGTGTTGTATGCTGCCTGTCTGGCTTCTGCTCTGGTGTGTGTCTGTCTGTCTTGTGCGTCTTCTGTTGTTTGTGTTGTCTTCGCTCTTCTGTTGTGCTCTGTGTGTCTGTCTTCTGCTCTTGTCTGTTTTGCTGTTGTCTGTCTTCTCGTGTGTCTGTCTTCTGCTCTGTGTTCTGTCTTTGCGTGCTAGTGTCGTGTCTGTGTGTCTGTGTGTCTGTTTCGCTCTGTGTGTCTGTCTTGCTCTGTGTGTTGCTTCTGCTTGTGTGTCTGTCTTGTGCCTGTGTGTCTATGTGTCTGTTTCTGCTCTGTGTGTCTGTCTTCTGCTCTGTGTGTCGCTCTGCTCTGTGTGTCTGTCTCGCTCTGTGTGTCTGTCTCTTGCCGTGCTCTGTCTGTTTGTGTGTCTGTCTGTTTGTGTGTCTGTCTCTGTGTGTTTGGTGTCTGTCTCTGATCTGCTCTGTGTGTCTGTCTGATCGTTTGTGTGTCTGTCTGTTTGTGTGTCGCTCTTGTGTGTCTGTCTGCTGTTTGTGTGTCTTTCTGTTTGTGTGTCTGTCTCTGTGTGTCTTGTTGTCTTCTGCTTCTCTGTGTGTCTGTCTGTCTGTTTGTGTGTCTGTTCTGTTTGTGTGTTCTGTCTCTTGTGTGTTTCTTGTGTGTCTGTGTCTTCTGCTCTTCTGTTGTGTTGCTCTGTCTGTCTCTTTGTCGTCTATCTGTTTGGTGGGTCTTTCTCTGTGTGTCCTATATGTCTGTCATCTGCTCTGTCTGTATGTGCGTCTGTCTGTCTCTCTGTGTCTGTGTGTCTGTCTTCTACTCTGTGTGTCTGTCTGTTTGTGTGTGTGTGTGTGTGTTGTGTGTGTGTGTATGTGTGTGTATGTGTGTGTCTGTGTGTGTCTGTGTGTGTCTGTGTGTGTCTGTGTGTGTCTTTTGTGTGTCTGTGTGTGTGTGTCTGTCTGTCTGTCTGTCTGTCTTTCTGTCTGTCTGTCTGTCTTTCTGTCTGTCTGTCTGTCTGTCTTTCTGTCTGTCTGTCTGTCTGTCTTTCTGTCTGTCTGTCTGTCTGTCTGTATGTCTGTGTGTCTGTCTATCTGTTGGCTACCTTGGTATTGGAATACTGATAGAAACTTTAAATAAATTCTGTGTAACCTATTTCTTAACATCTATGTGTGTGTATGCTATTCTTCTTTTAAAAAAAAACACTTTATTTCTGTTTGTGTGCGTGCGTGTGTGTGCATACCTTAGGGTATGTGTGTGTCTGTCTGTCTGCTTGTCTGTCTGTCTGTCTATCTTTCTGTCTGACTATAGATATATAGATATATAGATATATAGATATATAGATATATAGATATATAATATATATATAGAGATATATAGATATATAGATATATAGATATATAGATATATAGATGTATAGATATATAGATATATAGATATATGATATAAAGATATATATGTGTGTGCGTGTTTCTTCTATTCAAAATCTTTTTTAATTTGGCATATAACGAATGAGCAATCATGCACTGCTTTACATCCAGTCTCTGTGTGGACTGAAGGAGGTTTTCTGATGCAGAGACTTGGACCCTTCTCTCTACGTCATCCTGGCAGGAGAACACAACTACGCTCGTTACCTGGGTAACGAACAAGCCAAGACTGTGTCCAGCATCACCATACATCCTCAATACAATGGTCAAGAGAGAGAGAGGAGAGAGAGAGAGAGAGAGAGAGAGAGAGAGAGAGAGAGAGAGAGAGAGAGAGAGAGAGAGAGAGAGAGAGAGAGAGAGAGAGAGAGAGAGAAGAGAGAAGAGGAGAGAGAGTGAGAACACTGAACACTGAACACTGAACACTGAACACTGAGAGAGCGAGAGGAGAGGGTGAGAGGAGAGAGAGAAGAGAGAGAGAGAGAGAGAGAGAAGAGAAGAGAGAGGAGAGAGAGAGAGAGAGAGAGAGAGAGAGAGAGAGAGAGGAGAGAGAGGGGGAGAGAGAGAGAGGAGAGGAGGGAGAGAGGGGGGAGGGGGGGGGGGGGGGGGGGGGGGGGGGTGGGGAAGGCAAGGCAAGGTAAGGCAAGGCATTTATTCGAGGATAATAGATAAGCACTCGTGTGCTTTTTTACATCCAGTCCCCGCCCTTTTCAGGCATAACATCAAGATAAAACGATAAAGAGAGAGAGAGAGGGGGGGGGGGGGGGGGAGGGAGGGAGGAGTACTGAATACTTTGCCATAGTCATGGTATTTCAGTTTTCTAGATGGTGGCATGCCTGTCTCTTTGTTTATCTATTAATCTGTCACCCTGTCAATCCATCACTGTCATCATCCATCCATCCATCCATCCATCCATCCATCCATCCATCCATCCATCATCCATCTATCATCTATCTATCTATCTATCTATCACTATCTATCTATCTATCTTCTATCTATCTATCTATCTATCTATCTATCTATCTATCTATCTATCTATGTTTTTCACAGCCCATCAAAGCCCAATGACGTAGCTGTGCTGACGCTGTCAAGTCCTTTGACCCTGGGAGCAATGTCAGGCGTAGAGCTGAACACTATAGCAAATGTCCTCAAACTGGGACAGTGCACTGTGACTGGCTGGGGTACCATGAAAGTGAATGGCCTGTCTGTGGTGTCTGTGAGTGAGTGTGCTCTGTGTGTGTGTGTGTGTGTGTGGTGTGTGGTGTGGTGTGTGTGTGTGTGTGTGTGTTGTGTTGTTCATTGTGTTGTTGTGTGTGTGGTGGTGTGGTTGTTGTTGTGTGTTGTTGTGTGTGTTGTGTGTTGTGTTGTGTGTGTGTGTTGTGTTGTGTGTTTTGTTTGTGTGTAGTTTGGTGAGTTGTGTGTATGCTCTTTTGTAATGTTCTTGTGTGTCTTGTTGTTTGTTGTTTTTTCTGTGTTTGTTGGCAGTTGCATTCATGTAAATGAGTTGAAAAGAAGTTGTTTGGTTTTGTTTGCTTTACAAGATTGAGCAGTAATCAATTTTATACGTTTTTATATCAATAAGTTACATAATGTGTGCATGGCAATGTGTGTTCATGTTATGCATATGGTGGTGCTTGTCCATAAGCTATTGTAGTGGTTTATTGTTTCTCTGCTAGAGTTCCAAGATTCACAAATGGTGAGATTTGTGTGTATGCAGCTGCTTTTGGCCACATCAAGTAGCCGCATTCTGACTCTGGGGATGATGTCTTAACACGACTCCAGCTGCATGCAGTTGTTGTCTTTTTACAATATATATCTTTTGTTGTCTATTCGTACTCTCACAAAAAGCCTATTCTTCTAAAAGGCTGAACAGGTTTAACATGAGTGTAATATTGTTTTGGGTGCATTCACATAATTATGACACCTGGTTTGAGGCTCACCCAGAAGACTTTCGAGGGCTGGAGTCAGTATTGATGCTAACTCCATGGAGTAATCCACTGCAACAGGTGCCTTGATGGTGGCTCAAACATGAGCTTGATCATGGACCATCAAAGTGCAAACACAATGTTCTAACCACTAGGCTATCCCACCCCTTACTATTCTGTAATCCTAGTGCTGGACATTAAAGGCATAATGCAGCACAGTGTATTGTTCATTAAAAAGGCTAAGGTAAAGGTGTCCCATAAGCTATGTGGTCGTAGGGGAGCGAGGCATCAATGCAGAGACCTCAGCTTCTCTAGGGCCAGCATGTTGAGGGTGGCGCCCATCTCCTCTCCCTCCTTGCTTTACCTTCCCTGACCCTAAAGAGGGCAGGTACCCATTTACCACTGGAGCCAACTTACCATACTGAAGCCAACGTGCCCAAACAGTCACCCATCCAAATGGTAACCACACTCGATGCTGCTTAATCTTGGCTGGGGGAATGCAAGTGCTCTGACCACTGAGCTATACCGTGCCCTTCCTGTCAATGGTAGATTTTAATCAGAAAATAATATTAGCTTTATTGTTTCTTTGGAATCCATAAATAAAAGCAACAACTATTTGACAAAGATTTCCTTGCGTATGTCTGGTTATTCTACAAGTTAGTTGCCGTTCCCCTTACTTTTCCTTAATATTCTTGTTTTTGAAAGCAACATTTAACTCTGTACTTTATTCCTGTAAATGTAACAACTTCAGTTTGATGAAAATTGTTTCCCCATGAGCTACCAATTTGATTATACTGATACAACACATGGGTATGTATGTGTGTGATATATTTTACAGATCCTACTTTCATTCCCACCAGTGTGTGTGTGTGTGTGTGTGTGTGTGTGTGTGTGTGTGTGTGTGTGTGTGTGTGTGTGTGTGTGTGTGTGTGTGTGTGTGCGTGATTTTGCATAACCTACTTTCAATCCCACAAGAGTATGAATGTGGTATGCTATTTTGTAAACATCCTACTTTCATTCCCTTGAGTGTATTATGTGTTTGATGTATTTTACACATCCTACTTTTATTGCCACCAGTACCTGCTGGTCAGCATGTGTGTGGTACCTGAACGCTATGGTCACAGGTGGAAGTAGCAGTGTAGTGCCCCGTAAGGTGGACCTACCTGTCCAGTCTGATGACAAGTGTTCTGCTGTGTACAGTCAGTATGGGAAGGACCAGATCTGTGTTGGGGCTGAAGGCGTGGACTCCTGTCAGGTCAGTATGCTTTTTTCTGCATGACCGTCTGTTGTCTGTCTGTCTGTCTGTCTGTCTGTCTGTCTGTCTGTCTGTCTGTCTGTCTGTCTGTCTGTCTGTCTGTCTGTCTGTCTGTCTGTCTGTCTGTCTGTCTGTCTGTCTGTCTCTCTCTCTCTCTCTCTCTCTTCCTCTCTCTCTCTCTCTCTCTCTCTCTCTCTCTCTCCCTCTCTCTCCTCTCCTCCTCTCTCTCTCTCTCTCTCTCTCTCTCTCTCTCTCTCTCTGCTTTGGGTCAGTTCAGATGTGTTGCCATGCACTTATTAAGCAGCAGAATTGAGGTTGGAATAAAGCCACTTATATATCAAGAGTTTTACCTGGGTACTCTGTAACGCTTTTGAGAAAGGAGAAGTTCGGAATATTTAGCTAGCACATGAGTGTTATCACAATGGTTGTCACGGTGACGTCACTGTACCTGGTGTGTGTCTGTGCAGGGAGACTCCGGAGGTCCTCTGGTGTGCCAGTGTGGCGGATCTACCAAAGAGGTGGGGGTGGTTTCCTACGGCAGAGGCTGTGGGCTGAAAGACAACCCCGGTGTCTACGCTGAGGTGGCCTACTTCAGCGCTTGGATCAAACAAACCGCTGGACTGCAGTAGAAAGAAGCTGCAGACAAGACAGGATGGCCCCAGGAACTCTGACCACTGGGCCCAGACAGGGACAGCTGTAGTCACCACTGCCATGGTCAGTGTCTGTTCTTTGGGACAGACATATCCCTTGTAGTGCAGCGCAAGTGCAGTGCAGTGACCTATGTGCTGTCCTGTCTGAGCTGAGAATGGATTCATTAAACTGATTACTAGCACTGAACCTTGTTCTGGTCCTGTTAAGAGAAAGAGAGAGAGAGAGAGAGAGAGAGAGAGAGAGAGAGAGAGAGAGAGAGAGAGAGAGAGAGAGAGAGAGAGAGAGAGAGAGAGAGAGAGAGAGAGAGAGAGAGAGAGAGAGAGAGAGAGAGAGCATCTTACTCACACGTCAACATCAAAACAGACCTGGCAACAAAGTCCAACAACATCCACACGAAATCCTTCTTGAAAACTATATCATCAATGAAACACATCAAGTCAATGTGTGTCAAAGAATTCATTTTAGGTAGAACACCATCTCCTACATTTCAGGCATAGCACCCCCTAAGAAAAAGGCGATTATCAAGGCGAATATCGAGATATGATAAAAAGCCTCCTGACTCCTGGCCTACTCTGACCTTTGCGCAGTAGCAGAGCCCAGGGCAGCATGAGAGTGCTCTAGCCTATCCACACACACTTAACTAACATCTTTGGTGTGGGTGGCGTTGTTCTTGTCACGACACTCCAACCCCAAAGAAGGTAGCCTGCCCTAGAAATAGGAAGTCTATCGGAACAAAAGCTGGTACAGTGTACACAACAATACACAGTATTACACATAAGATAATCATGCACATACACATACACGCACGTAACACGCACCTGCCACTATCTACACATGCACATGCACAACACATGCTTGCATGCACTCGCGCACATACTCATACACACACCACACGCACGCACGTAAGCATGCATGCATCACCAACACCCACACCTACACCCACACCCATACACACACATTTCATTTACTGCCACAATCTCTGAACAGTACTATCATGCACCACCACAGATTAGCAAGGAGCAAAATTTCTCAGTACAAGGGCAGGTGTCCTAGCAACCGGGATGTAGGGAGGTCACCAGACAGTAACATTATTCTAATGTTGTAATGAACAGGGCTTCTTTCAGACTATGGGTGTAGGGAGGTCACCAGACAGTGACATCATTCTAATGTTGTAATGAAGCAGGGCCTCTTTCAGACTATGGGTGTAGGGAGGTCACCAGACAGTGACATCATTCTAATAGGGTTTGTAATAAAGCAGGGCCTCTTTCAGACTATGGTGTAGGAGGTCACCAGACAGTGACATCATTCTAATGTTGTAATGAACAGAGCCTCTTTCAGACTATGGGTGTAGGGAGGTCACCAGACAGTGACATCATTCTAATGTTGTAATGAACAGGGCCTCTTTCAGACTATGGGTGTGTACACACCCAGGCTGTACTCAGTGTTTTCCGCTTATTAAGACAGTTTTTTTCTTTAAACACAAACAATGTTTGGTGGATTGTAGAATAATTGTTTATTGACAAAGTCACGAAATTTGAAGGCGGCAGCATGAAACATCTCTGAGCTACAGACCAAAATACAAGGGTCTGGTCTGGGTGTGAGCACACCCACCAGGTGTGGGGAAGGTTAAATCAAGCTTTGCACACTGATAGCCTACTCTAGAACAGGCTGCCAACATACCTGAAAACATCCCAAAGTAAAGAAACTTTCAAGAAAGCTATTTTCTCCCACCTCAAATGTACTAACTGATACACTCACATAACAGTACTCTTGATATATTTCATGTGTAAATGATTTGTCAGGTTTGGCTATCCGATTTGTTTTCATAATGATGTAACCTGAAAAAGTATACTCTGTAAGTTGGAATGAGGAAAAAAGATTCCCTGTATATATATATTTTTTCTTTTTCCCACACTACGACACACTTCCTTAAACATACGATACTGTTCAATTGTCTACCCCTGATATAGAACACTATTGCCTCTTTGGGTGACTAAAATTCATAAAGGCTCGCTCTATCATGGGAGTTAATTTACGCCCATGGCACAGCTTCTAAATTCTCTCCCATGGTTGAAGAACACTGTTGCCTTCTTTGGGGTTACTAAAATTCATAAAGGCAGGGGAGTTAATTCGGGCAAGTGCAAGTGATGATTACACATACGCCAACACAATATACAAAGCATAACATGGGTTCCCTTACCCTGACTTTCAAAAGCTCTGGTACTACAAATCCCCACACACCACACACACACACACACACACCACACACACACACACACACACACACACACACACACACACACACACACACACATACCTGCTGTTGATGCTTTGAAACTCTCGTGATCCTTTCTGACTACCGTTCATTATTCCTGGTTCAAATCCCTAAGACTGTAACAGTTTTTTCTAGCTTTTATTTATTTACTTATTCTTTTATTTTGAGGATAAGGGTTTGAATCCCGAATTCTTTTACAGTGGTTACTCAGCACCTCTCCTATACTTGTCCCTGTCAGTTTCACTAGTTAATCCTAGCTACACCCCCGTGGCTAGATTCCCTCTGTGTAGGCGGCCTTTCTACCTAAATCTGCCCCTTTGGTGCCGGGCTGTAGGTGAGGGTTCTCTTCCTGCTGCACCCAGGTCGGCCATGCGTGTGGTCTGACCACTTGACCACGTGTCTGAACCCTAGGACTGACTGGAAGGTCCAGCAGTGCCAGGCCATTCTTTGCCTTTTGTCCGAAGATTGCCCAACCAGCCCATCATCATCTCTTGCAGATAATCTACTTACCTACATGTTAAGATGCGAGCTACAAGCACGCGTCATCTCTGACCACTGAGCCAGTGTCTTATTCCTACATTTATTTATTTGTTTATTTATTTATGTATGTATTTATTTATTTATTTATTTATTTATTTATTTATTTATTTATTTATTTATCTATCTATCTATCTATCTATCTATCTATCTATCTATCTATCTATCTATCTATCTATCTATCTATCTTTTTTATATTTTATTATTTCTTCTTTTATATCGAGGATAATGGAATAAGCAATCATATGCTTTTTTACATCAAGCCCCCCCCCCCCCCCCCCCCCCCCCGTGTGTATGCAGTTTTGTAAATGTCATCTGTTCCCACCGGGACACGATGGCCTACTATTACGAAAAGCGGAACAGGATTTAACGTGTGTGCAAGATGTTCTGCGTGCGTTCGCACACGGGGCCTCGGTTTATAGTCTCATCCGGAAGACTTTTGGGGAGAGTGGAGTCAGCACTAATGTTAACTCCAGGGGGAAAAATCCCTTCGAACGGGAATCGAATCCGGGTCGTCAAATTCCGAGCGCAATGTTCTGACCACAAAGGCTATCCCGTCCCCCCACAGGGAAGGTGAGTGCTTGTGGCCAGTGCAGCCTGCATGCCAGTGTGCATATGTTAGTTAGTTAAAGTCTGTCCCGAGCCTAAGGCTCATCAGCCCGGTGCTTATCCCGGTTTCTGTGGCGTTAAGCGACTGAGTCATAGACTCCCCCCTGGATAGGACGCCAGTCTATCGCAGGGTTAACCCCCAACACAAGGTTGGTACCCCTTTTACACCTGGGTGGGGTGAGAAAAATAGCCGTAAAGTGCCTTTTCCAAGGGCACAACGCCATAGCCGAAAGCTGGGATCGAACCCGCAACCTTTAGATTAAGAGTCCAACGCCCTAACCACTAGACTACAGCGGCGGCCAGTGTGCATATGTGCTGCCTGCCAAAGGGCTGCAGCCGCTGATCAGGGTTACAAGCCAACACACATGGAACCTTCACTCCGTCACACGACAAAGGACAAGAGAAGATTGTACGCTGCTATCTCATAGTCTTTCGGATGAGACAATAAACCGAGGCCCCGCGTGTGAACGCACGCAGAACATCTTGCGCACACGTTAAATCCTGTTCCGCTTTCAGTAAGAGTAGGCCATCGTGTGCCGGTGGGAACGGATGACACTTACAAAACTGCATACACACAGGGACTGGATGTTAAAAAGCACAAGAGTGCTTATCCCATTATCCTCGATATGAAAGAATCAAATAAAATTAATAAAAAGTCAAAGGGAACAAACTGTTCGCAGAATGCTTAAAGCAAGACTTATGTCCCTTATGCCACAATTGGCTTTCTATTTTGTGTGTTAGGCTACAGATTTTGAGCGTTCTGATTGCATACTGGCAGCTTCTCAGACAATATGTCCAGTTTTTTTTTCTTTTAAAATCTTGACTGTCAGATTTTTAAAAAGAAACATCATTTTTGTGCACACAAAGAAGTCAAATTTAAGTTTATTTATACTTTATGGCTTACAAAAACCGGTTCACAAACATAATTATGAAAAAGTCAACCCCTTTGTCTCCCTTTACCAAGAGATGAGGTAACGTGTTATATATTTCGTAGTTAGTGAAATATATTTGCCTTTTAACGTGTTATATATTCGTAGTTAGTGAAATGTATTTACCTTTTACGTGTTATATATTTCGTAGTTAGTGAAATGTATTTACCTTTTACGTGTTAATATTTCGTAGTTAGTGAAATGTATTTACCTTTTAACGTGTTAGATATTTCGTAGTCGTGAAGTGAATTACCTAACGTGATTACTAGTCCAAACCCCTCAGTCCAACCCCAGTCAAATGGAAGTCGAGGACTGCCCCTCTGACCCCTGTCCAGAAACGCTCTGGACCCGCCTAAAAACTGCCATCCTGCAGACCTCTGCAGAGGTCTTGGGCTTTTCCACCAAGAAGAACAAGGACTGGTTCGACGAAAATGACCAAGAAATACAAGATCTGCTGGCGAAGAAGAGAAGTGCCCACCAGGCTCACCTTGCACAACCATCTTGTCCAGCAAAGAAAGCTGCCTTTCGTCTTACATGCAGCAACCTCCAGCGCCAGCTTAGAGTTATCCAAAACGAGTGGTGGACTAACCTCGCCCAGAAAACTCAGCTCTGCGCTGACACAGGTGACTACAGAGGCTTCTACGAAGCTTTGAAGGCAGTCTATGGACCCCCTCACCAAGTGTTGAGTCCTTTGCGCAGCACTGACGGCCAGGCACTCCTCACAGACAAGATGTCCATATTGAACCGCTGGGCTGAACACTTTCAAACCCTCTTCAGCGCTGATCGCACTGTTGATGACACAGTGATCCACCAGATCCCACAGCAACCAGTGAAAGAAGAACTGGACGAAGCCCCAACCCTGGAAGAGGTAACTAAAGCCATAGAACAACTGAAGAGTGGGAAGGCTGCAGGCGTCGACGGTATTCCACCAGAATTATGGAAAAACGGGGGGCAAACACTGCACTGCAAGCTCCATGAATTTTTTGTTTGCTGCTGGGAGCAGGGAAAGTTACCACAAAACCTTCGTGATGCAATCATAATCACCCTTTTCAAAAACAAAGGGGAAAAATCAGATTGCTCCAACTACAGGGGGATAACTCTTCTCTCCATCGCTGGCAAAATCCTTGCAAGAGTTCACCTCAACAGACTAGTACCTGCTGTTGCAGAACACCACCTCCCTGAGAGCCAGTGCGGCTTCAGAGCTAACAGGGGTACCACTGACATGGTCTTCGTGCTCAGACAACTTCAAGAAAAGTGCCGCGAACAGAACAAGAGATTGTACATCACCTTCGTTGATTTAACCAAGGCATTTGACACTGTGAGCAGGAAGGGCCTGTGGCAGATCATGGAGCGTCTTGGCTGTCCCCCAAAGTTTCTCAACATGGTGATCCAGCTACATGAAGACCAGCGTGGCCAGGTCAGAAACAGCAACGACCTATCAGAGCCTTTCCCAATCACAAATGGGGTGAAGCAGGGCTGCGTTCTTGCACCAACCCTCTTCACTATCTTCTTCAGCATGATGCTTCAGCGGGCCACAGAAGATCTTGATGACGAAGACGGAGTTTTCATACGCTACCGCACAGATGGCAGCCTATTCAACCTGCGGCGTCTTCAGGCCCACACCAAAACCCTGGAGCAACAAATTCGAGAGCTACTTTTTGCTGATGATGCTGCCCTTGTAGCCCACACAGAAACCGCCCTGCAGCATGTAACATCCTGTTTTGCAGAGGCAGCCCAGCTCTTCGGACTCGAAGTCAGTTTGAAGAAGACAGAGGTTCTCTACCAGCCCGCACCTCAGGTAGCGTACCACCCACCTCACATTACAATTGGTGAGACAGAACTGAAGACAGTCCAGCAGTTTACCTACCTGGGATGCACAATCTCCTCTGACGCAAAGATTGATAAAGATGTAGACAACAGACTGGCAAAGGCAAACAGTGCTTTTGGCAGACTCTACCACCGAGTCTGGAAAAAACAAACACCTGAAGAAAGACACCAAGATCAGTGTCTACAGAGCCGTGGTACTGACCACCCTCCTGTACGGCTCTGAGTCATGGGTCACATACAGACACCACCTGCGAATTCTGGAACGCTTCCACCAACGCTGTCTCCGCTCCATCCTCGACATCCACTGGAGCGACTTCACCACGAATGCTGAGGTGCTGGAGCAAGCAGGGATCACCAGCATTGAGGCCATGTTGCTGAAAACGCAGCTACGCTGGGCAGGGCATGTCTCTAGAATGGGGGACCATCGCCTACCGAAGATGGTTCTCTACGGTGAACTTTCCACCGGACACCGCTACAGAGGCGCACCAAAGAAGAGATTTAAAGACTCTCTGAAGAAATCTCTGTCAGCCTGTCTCATAGACCATAACCAGTGGTCAGTCCTTGCTGCTGACCGGCAGGCCTGGCGACACACTGTGCATCAGTCGGTCTCCTCCTTTGAGGACAATCGCAGAGCGGCCCTTGAGGAGAGGCGAATGAGGAGGAAGAACCGCGTCCCCTCTACATCAACCCCAGAATCGACTTTCCCCTGCAGC
>CM060333.1:44723842-44728842 GCA_030674155.1 Stramonita haemastoma | reverse complement strand
GCTTATAACTTAAAAAATATAGTTTCGAATTTTCCTCATTATAGTATAGTGAAGCTCAGACAAGTAATCTCGCTACTTTATAGACTAAAGCTAAATGCATTTAAAACAAAATTTGTGACAGGTATTACGTGCTGTTGTGGTGAAAATATTTCAAGTTTTCATTTGATTATTGAATGTAAAGTTTTAAAAACATATTTGCCCAATATTCCCGATCGTTCATTAGAAAAAGTTTTCAGCGATTTTTCATTAATGTTTAGAATTTGTGAATGTTTACTTCATAGTCCAGTTGCCCGTTTACTTTAGACTGGACTTTACCTTTTTCTTGTTCCAATACATGTTATTTTATCGATAATAATTATTGCCTGAAAGAACACACACACACACACACACACACACACACACCACACACACACACACACACACACCACACACACACACACACACAGTCACACAGTCACACCACACACAGTCACACATCACACGCACACACGCACGCCGCACACACACACACACACACACAACACACACACACACACACACACACACACACATATATATATATAATATATATATAAATATATATATATATATATATATATATATATATATATATATATATATATATATATATATATATATTGTAGCATTTATCTTCCTCAAGTTCACTTGCTTTTAGAACTATTTGTTATCTTTTTGTAGTATAGTTCAAGCAGTTTCTAATGGTTAACCTTTTTTTTCCACACAAACACATCGCCTTTCTTTTCTTTTTTCTTTCTTTCTTTTTTTTTTTTTTTTTTTCCCAATCACTTGTCTAAAATCACTTTTTAGTGGATAGACGTTAAAATGAAGAACACACACAACACACACACACACACACACACACACACACACACACACACACACACACACACACACACACACACACACACACACACACACACACACACACACACACACACGTTTCTTTTATCTGTAAAACGAATCAGGTTTTGTAGTGTTGCTGTAACACACGATGTTTACATACATCGTCCCATTTTAGGCTTGATAAGTCGGTTGCTCCGTGTTCGTGAAAGTTAGACATAATTTCTCTATCTAATAAAGATAAAGTGAAATTCAACTTGAAGTAGTCTAGACTTTTTTCTTTAAGTTTTTCTTTTTTGTTGTCTGGCCAAAGTTTGTTTTCTCTGTGTTTCTCTCTTTCTGGGTGTTTCCAGCTTTTGCTCTGTGTGTGCAATTTTTCCAATTCGTTGAAAGGAACCAAACGTTGCTGTTGTGGTTTCATCCTGGTCACCTTTGATTTACTAGAGAGAGAGAGAGAGAGAGAGAGAGAGAGAGAGAGAGAGAGAGAGAGAGAGAGAGAGAGAGAGAGAGAGAGAGAGAGAGAGAGAGAGAGAGAGAGAGAGAGAGAGAGAGAGAGAGAAGAGAGAGAGAGAGAGAGAGAGAGAGAGAGAGAGAGAGAGAGAGAGAGAGAGAGAGAGAGAGAGAGAGAGAGAGAGAGAGAGAGAGAGAGAGAGAGAGAGAGAGAGAGAGAGAGAGAGAGAAACATGAACGACGAGCACTGACACTGAACACTGAAAAGTTTTATTGTACATCGGCCTTAGACCACTATACAAAACATGTTTGAGGCAGGAGGAAGGTAAACATCATCGCGGAAAACATTTCAGTTATTCCACAATTCCAATTTTCGATCATCATCTTCAGTGTCTACATAATAGTCACGATCATCATCCTCGTCTTCTTCATCCCTGTTTCCATCGTCATCTTTAACTTCTTCATCATAGTCACCATTACCACTATCACTTTCAACACCTACACCATTGTTACCATCATCACCTTTAGTAACCACAACATCATAATCATCATCACCATTAAAAAATCAAATCATCATACTATCATCATTGTTAGTATTCACATCACCATAACCATCAGCACTCCCTTCATTGGTTCTATCATCTACATCATCATTCATAATCATCACCTTCCACAAATACATCACCATCACCATCATCTTCAGCATTTACCTCACCATTACCATCATTTTCAGCATTTACATCACCCTCATCTTCAACATTTACATCACCATCACCTTCAGCATTTACATCACCATCATCTTCAGCATTTACATCACCATCAACATCATTTTCAGCATTTACATCACCATCACCATCATCTTCAGCATTTACCTCACCATCACCATCATTTTCAGCATATACATCACCAACATCTTCAACATTTACATCACCCTCATCTTCAACATTTACATCACCTTCATCTTCAGCATTTACATCACCATCATCTTCAACATTTACACCACCATCATCTTCAACATTTATATCACCAGCACCATCATCTTCAGCATTTACATAACTATCATCTTCAACATTTACATCACCAGCACCATCATCTTCAACATTTACATCACTATCATCTTCAGCATTTACATCACCATCACCGTCATCTTCAACATTT
Source organism: Stramonita haemastoma (assembly GCA_030674155.1). Lineage (NCBI taxonomy): Eukaryota > Metazoa > Mollusca > Gastropoda > Neogastropoda > Muricidae > Stramonita > Stramonita haemastoma. The sequence goes on along the minus strand of CM060333.1, from coordinate 44,726,373 downwards.
ACATCGCCATCATCTTCAACATTTACATCACCATCATCTTTACATTTACACTACTATCATCTTCAACATTTATATCATCAGCACCATCATCTTCAGCATTTACATCACCATCATCTTCAGCATTTACATCACCATCATCTTCATCATTTACAACACCATCATCTTCAGCATTTGCATCATCATCGCCATCATCTTCAGCATTTACATCACCATCATTTTCAACATTTGCATCACCATCATATTCAGCATTTACATCACCATCATCTTCACCATTTACATCCCCATCCCCATCAACTTCAACATTTACATCACCATCATCTTCAGCATTTACATCACCATCATCTTCACATTTACATCCATATCATCTTCAACATTTATATCATCAGCACCATCATCTTCAACACTTAGAGAGAGAGAAGAGAGAGAAAAGAGAGAGAGAGAAGAGAAGAGAGAGAGAGAGAGAGAGAGAGAGAGAGAGAGAGAGAGAGAGAGAGAGAGAGAGAGAGAGAGAGAGAGAGAGAGAGAGAGAGAGAGGAATGAGAGAGAATGAGAGAGAATGAAAGAGAGGTTATTTTATCTTATCTTATTTTACTTTATTCTATTCTTTTAGTGCAAGGATGTTTAATTAAGCACACCTGTGCTATTGTACATCTAGTTCTCGTGTATATGCAGTTTTTGTCCGTAACGTTATCCGTACCCACTAGCATACTATGGCCTACACTTACAAAAAGCGGAACAGGATTTAATGTGTGTGCAAGATGTTCTGCGTGCGTTCGGACACAGGACATCGGTTTATAGTCTCATCCGAAGGACTTGGGGGGAATGAAATCGGAATTGATATTAGCTCCAGGGTAAAATATGCTTTTGACCCGGGTCAGCAGATCACATGCATAATGCGCACACTCTAATCAACCAGACTACTCCCCCGCCCCTGAGAGAGAGAGAGAGAGAGAGAGAGAGAGAGAGAGAGAGAGAGAGAGAGAGAGAGAGAGAGAGAGAGAGAGAGAGAGAGAGAGAGAGAGAGAGAGAGAGAGAGAGAGAGAGAGAGAGAGACACACACACACACACACACACACACACACACACACACACAACACACACACACACACACACACACACACACACACACACACACACACAGGAACACACAAACACAACACACACGCGCGCACAAAGAAACACAAACAGAACACAACACCACACACACACACACACACATAACACACACGCACACAACACACGTGTGCGCGCAGACGCCGCGCTAACACAAAAGCCATCCCCCAAACAAAGCCATCCAGAGCTATAACACACCGACACAGAAAGCAGCAGGCCTAATGCTTAGGCAAAGACATTGATGTCTCTCTTGTTATGTTTGTCTGCTTTCTCAAAACTGTTCTCCTAGTTTTTCATCCCCCCCCCCTCTCCCTCTCTCTCTCTCTCTCTCTCTCCTCTCATCTCTCTCTCTCTCTCTCCTCTCTCTCTCTCTCTCTCTCTCTCTCTCTCTCCTCTCTCTCTCTCTCTCTCCCTCTCTTCTCTCTCTCTCTCTCTCCCCCTCCTTTTGTTAATAGAATGAAAGATATATCTGGACAAACCATGCATTTTATTGAATTACTGTTATTTTTATATGTATTCAATATACATGAATTTTCCCAAACACAATAGTCTTTATGTGATTAGGTTATGGTTGATTTGAGATTTGTAATCAGGAAAAAGAGTAAATGTTGTTTTTTCTCTTCTTTTTTCATCAGTGATAAATCATGTCTTATTTGTGCATTTGATTCATAAATGATATGGAAGAACGTATTGGCACACACCCAAGCCCAGCCAATGTGTTGTGGTCCAAGGCCAATGTACATTAAATCATTTCAGTGTTCAGTGTTCTCTCTCCCCCCTCTATTTTTTTCGTTATAAGTTGTAACAATGTTGTACATATATAGTTTGTGTGTGTGTGTGTGTGGGGGGGGGTTTCTTGGTTAACTTGCTTGTTTGCTTGCTGCTTCATTTCTGTTAGTCTGTTTTTTTGTTTTAAGTGGACTTTTGTTTTCGTCTTTTTTATTTCTTTGTGTGTGTGGGTTTGTTTTTTTTTCCTCTTTATCTTTTTGACAGATGGCTTGATCGAAAAAAAAAGCAAATTTATTGCTTACTCAATGTATCATCTGGAAATAAAATTTTTGATTTGATTTGATTTGATTCTCTGTCTGTCTGTCTGTCTGTCCTGTCGTCTGTCTGTCTGTCTGTCTGTCTGTCTGTCTGTCTGTCTGCTCTCTCCTCGTCTCCTCTCTCCTCTCTCTCCTCTCCTCTCTCTCCTCTCTCTCTCTCTCTCTCCTCCTCTCTCTCCTCTCGTCCTTCCTCTCTCTCCTCTCTCTCCTCTCTCCTCTCTCTCTCTCTCCTCTCTCTCTCTCTCTCTCTTGATAATACTCCACAAAATAAAATATGTCCATTTTGTAAGTCAGCAAAGGAAGATGAAGATCATTGTCTTTTCATGTGTCCCATATAATAATTATGCTGATTTAAGAACTAAGTTTCTAGGG
>CM060333.1:44716342-44718842 GCA_030674155.1 Stramonita haemastoma | reverse complement strand
ATACATTACACAGTACTATTTTCAATATAAGGTACAAAACAGTGTAATTTAAAACAACATTTGATACATCACACTCCAGTCCACTACACAATACAATACAGTACAATATAATGTAATACGATACAACTCAACACCTTACACTCTACTCCACTTCACAATACAACACACTACAAAACAACGTAATACAATGCAATGCAATTCAGTACAATAGAGCGAAATGTACTCCACTCCACACTACTCCACACTACTCCACACCACTCCAATCCACTCCACTCCATTCCACTACACCACAATACACTTCTCCCAATCTGAATGAAACACACACATAACCAGGGTACTAAAACGAAAGACCCATCACAGACAACATTGCAACCCCCTCCCCCACCCCCAGTTGTTATCACAGCTTTCTAAGTCCCCCACCCCTTCACTCTCTCACCCCTCCTACCCCCTCCTCCCCTTAGAGCTGCTGACACAGAAGGAGGAGTGAGGGGGGGGGGGGGGCAGTGGCTGTCAAAGAGGGACCACTGCATGTGGATGACCGCCATGAAGATATCAGCCCTCGTGTCCCCCTGTACTGCACGTCAGAATACATGTGTGTTCTTTTGCTTGCTAGAGAGAACCTGAACAGAATAGGATATCTATTTGTTGGAAGATGAGCATAGTATGAGGTGGATTGATTTGATTACATATCTAGCCATATCTTGCATTATCTAGTTGCTATCTGTCTGTCTGTCTTCTTCTGTCCTGCTGTCTATGTCATGCTCTGTTCTCTGTCAGCTTCTATCATTCTATCTAGCATATGTATTGAATCTATCATGCTATCTATCTATCTATCTATCTATTATCTATCTATCTATCTAATATCTACTACTACTATCTATCATCTATCTACTCTATCTATCTACTATCTACTATCTACTTCTATCTATCTATCATCTATCTACTATCTTCTATCTATCTATGTCATATCTATCTACTATCTATCTATCTATCTATCTATTCTATCTATCTATCTATCTATCTATCTATCTATCTATCTATCTTATCTATCTAACATCTATCTATCATCTTTCATCTGTCTTCTCTCACCTCTGTCTTCTCTTCACTCTCACCCACTCACCCATGCTCACCACACACCAACCACCACAACTATCAGGACAACACACCATGTAGCCCCAATAAAAAGGAATGCACAATCATCACAGAGAGTGTCTCACTCCCTACCCCCAGTTTATTTGAGGCTTCTCACCAGGTCTTCTATTCCCTCCCCCTGGCTGAGCCATCAAAGGGAGACAACCACTGGCTGCGCGCGAAAGCCCTGGCCATTCCATGACATTATAGCTGATAACACACACCACTCATGCCTAATTAACTGCAGGCTAGGATAAGAAGAAAAAAGAATTATGTTAATAATAAAAAAAGAAAAAGAAAAAAAGAATGAGGTAATGAAACAGAATAAAATTGGGTTTTAACTTGTCTTTTATCTGTGCAGATGTTGTTACTAGTCTTGAACACATTGTTGGGATTTAGCTTGTTGATATCTTCTAGTTGTATGTGTGTGTGTGTGTGTGTGTGTGTGTGTGTGTGTGTGTGTGTGTTGTGTGTGTGTGGTGTGTGTGGTGTGTGTTGTGTGTGTGTGTGTGTGTGTGTGTGTGTGTGTGTGTGTGTGTGTGTGTGTGTGTGTGTGTGTGTGTGTGTGTGTGTGTGTGTTGTTTTAATTTTATTTTGCATGTCCATCGTTTAATAAGTGAATTAATTTATTTTGCATGTCCATCGTTTAATAAGTGAATACAACTTGTCGAAAACAGTTTTATTTTAGGTGGGAATCGAAGTTAACAGGTAACAAGATCATTTCAATAGCACTAAACGATGACAATGATTTTATTACAGAAATTGGAATTTAATACCTTTTATGATTATGATTGGCTAAAATGTGATGACTGATGAAGAAATTATATATATAAACACGAGTATTTAGGTCTAAAAGGAAAGGGTCATAGAAAAAGTTAGTCTGTACTCATGCTTTTCTGGTCTAAAGCCTCCAACAGGGCGGACAAACAGACGAAAAAAAGAAACCGATAAAGATCGTATCAAAAACATCAGCAAAAACCAAATGATAACAACAAGAAAAGCTCAATTCCTTTAGTGGAATGTTTATCATGATTTATCTCAGCATAAAATGTATTTGCTTTCTCTCTCCTCTCTCTCTCTCTCTCTCTCTCTCTCTCTCTCTCTCTCTCTCTCTCTCTCTCTCTCTCTCTCTCTCTCTCTCCTCTCTCTCTCCTCTCTCTCTCTCTCTCTCTCTCTCTCTCCCTCTCGGCGCTCTCTTTGTATGTCTGTCTGTCTGTCTCTCTCTGTATATCTGTGTGTGTGTGTGTGTGTGCGCGCGCGCGTGCACCACACACGCACGCACACACACAAATATCAAAACATATCGCTTTATCGTCGTCATTCTCAACATCTCTTCCACCTTACCGTGTACTATGGTTGGGCGAGGCAA
>CM060333.1:44706342-44708842 GCA_030674155.1 Stramonita haemastoma | reverse complement strand
TCTAGTGCTCCAGGTTTGCTGCTTGTATCTTAGCACAGCCAGAGGATTTTCTTTTATTAAGAAACTGAACGTTATCAACCTCCACCGTGTGTTGTCTCTGATAGTCATTTCCCCTTGCTTTTTAGTGCGGAGCTGCTCATTAACTGCGGGATGTGCTCGGCCATTTTCACAGCAGGCCCGCAGCAAGCTTGGGCGTGATTCCATCTGATTAAGTTGGCGGTTATCTGTTTCAAAGAGAATGGGGCTTCTCATGAAAAGAAAATACATATGGCGCAGCAAATTATTTTGTGGGCTGTTTTTCATTGGGGGGAAGGGAGTTGTGTTCTTTCCTGATGTAAGTCTTACATCTGTGGGAATTAAGTGTGGTGTATCAGGGAGGATGTCCAGATTTAGAGTGGAACGTTCTGGTTTGCCAGGTGAAATCATTTTTGAGTACTTCTGTACAACACTTTGTGTGCACAAGCAGTACCCTGATAAAGTGTAGATACCAAAAGTGATGAGAATGGCAACTAGGGTAATAATTACAACAAAAAGAGCAACCACTGTATGCTAGAGATAATCAATGATGATGGTGATGATGACTACGACCATGATGTGCAAATGGTGATTTTTATGATGTTGATAATGATAGATAGATAGATAGATAGATAGATAGATAGATAGATAGATAGATAGATAGATAGATAGATAGATAGATAGATAGATAGATAGGTGGTAGATGGGTGTGGGTGGGGTGGGTGGTGTGGTGGTGGATGGATGGATGGATGGATGGATGGATGGATGGATGGATGGATGGATGGATGGATGGATGGATGGATGATAGATGATGATAGATAGATAGATAGATAGATAGATAGATAGATAGTAGATAGATAGATAGATAGATAGTAGATAGATAGATAGATAATAGATAGATAGACGGACCGACGGACCGACGGACGGATGGATAGACAGACAGACAGACAGACAGACAGATAGATAGATAGATAGATAGATAGATAGATAGATAGATAGATAGATATGATAGATATAGATAAGATAGATAGATGATAGATAGATGGATACAAGCCTGTATAAGCAGCAAGAGCAGCATAACAACAGCTAGAACAGCAGTGGTCTAGATCGGTGGTCTAGAGGTAACGCACTTGACTAGAAAGCAAAAAATCCGGGTCAGAGTGTGCGGGGGTTCGAATCCCGTTTGGGCCCAACATTTTTTCCCCCATCCATTAGTCCATGAGTGGTGGTCTGGGCTGTGCTAGGTTTTCGGATGAGACGATGAATCGAGGTTCAATGTGTTACACGTCATTATTTAGCGCACGTAAAAGAACCCATGGCAACAAGAGAGTTGTCCCTGGAAAAAGTCTGTAGGAAAAGCCACTCTGATAGGGAAAGAAATACAGTTTCAGACAGGAAAAAAGAAAAAAATGGGTAGGCGCTGCACTTGTGGCGACGCCCTCTCCCCGGGGAAAGCAGTCCGAATTTCACGCAGAGAAATCTGCTGTGATATAAAGTGGAATAAATATAAGTATAGATATAAATAACACCAGCAGAAGCCTTATGTAATAAACATAAAGCACTGAATTCATTGCAGATATACTCAAACACACACACACACACACACACACACACACACACACACACACACACACACACACACACACTCACACACTCACACACTCACACACTCACACGCATACACACTTCATGTCAGCCATACATGCTAAAATGTCGGCAAACTAGATAATTATAGGACATGAATGGAATGTTCGATGGCGTAAATAGAGATACCTTACACAATTATTTCTGTGTCTGGGACTGTTTGTTTGGCATCATTTGGGAGTGACAATGTTTCTGATATCTCAGTGTTCCATGAGGAATTTTCGCACAGTGCAGTTTAACAGCTGGAGAGACAGACACACAGAGAAGAAAGAGGATCCAAAGAAGGAAAGAAAAGAAAGAAACAAAGAGAAATGGTCATAGATGAAAGAAACAAGATGAAAAAGAAGGAGAAAGGATAAGTTAGCATGAACAAATAAGAAAGAGAGAGAGAGCGTTAAAAAAAAATAGAAGAAAAAGAAAGAAAGACAAGGAAAAAGAGAGAAGGAAAAAAAAATCTTTAAAACAAGGAAAGACAGCCCAAGGAAAGAAAGGAACAAAAAAGACAAAAAAGAAAAGAATAAGAAAGAAAAAAGATCGCAGAAAAAAGGAACAACATTCACCACGATAAACTCTGACAAAGTTTAGTTAAAGAGACGCTACATATTTGTTTTAAACAAATATCCTTTGAATGAGACTATAAACCGAGGCCCCGTGTGCGAACGCACACAAAACATCTTGCGTACACGTTAAATCCTGTTCCGCTTTTCGTAAGAGTAGGCCATCGTGTGCCGGTGGGAACAGATGGCATTTACAAAACGGCATACACATGGGGACTGGATGTAAAAAAGCACATAAGTGCTTATCCATTATCCTCGATACTACAGAATAGATAAACATTAAA
>CM060333.1:44698842-44701342 GCA_030674155.1 Stramonita haemastoma | reverse complement strand
CACACACACACCACACACACACACACACACACACACGCGCGCGCGCGCGCGCGCGCGCGCACATATACACACACGCGCGCGCGCGCACGCACGCGCACACACACATACACACACACGAGAGGCTCTTTCTGATTACAAAGCCAAACACACAACAGAGAAAGAATCTTCCAGAGCAACTCCAGGAAGCATGATAAAGTATGATAATAAAATGAGAATATGTTCATCTCCTGAAGAAAGTCTACATTCAAAGATGTATTTGTAGACATGGGGTTTCTGTATTCAGCTTTTTATTTCTATTTTTTATTCCATTTTATTCTTTTATTTTTAGAATGATAGAATAAGCACGTATTTGCTTTTTTTACATCCAGTTTCCGTGTGTATGTAGTTTAATAGTTGTATGCCAGGCAATGTGTGGTGGTGCGTGCGTGCGTGCGTGCATGCGTGCGTGCGTGCGTGTGCGTGCGTGTGCGTGCGTGTGTTTGTGTGTTTGTGTATGTTTGTGTGTGTTCACATATCTATTGTTTCTTGGTAAGGAAAGAATGACTTGCTAGAAAGAGTGATCATTATTTTTCGCAAAGGATGAAGAAAACGAAACAGATCAATTTGAAACAATTCATGGCTGACTTAGGTAGTATGTCAAAATGCTATGGGGGTGGGCAATGAATAGAACATTGAACGTACACTGAGAAGAAAGAACCAATGCTAAGCTTGTCAAACAGGGCCAAATCACTTCTGTTGTGGGCAACATCCAGGCACTTCAGACTCCATCCTCTGTAGGAAATTCCGGCTGCTCTTCCCTGGACCAGTGCGTCGTCATAAAAGCAGTGCCCCCATTTTAAACATCCTTCCCCCTCCTTTCCCCCTCCCTTCCCCCTCCCTTCGCCCCTTCCCGTGGGGTTGACAAGGGCTTGCCACTATAAGTAGGTTCCCCATCTCCTGGAACTTCTGCGCTAGGAGTTCCCTCTTTTCTACCCCTCTCTTTGTTTTTGCCTGATCTCTTTCTTCCTGTTACCCCATTCTCGTCTATTTTCTGCCTTTTTGTCCATTCTCCTGACTTTTTTTTTTTTTTTTTGCTGCCTCGTCTTCTGTGACGTTCCCGTACTGCTGTTCCCACGCCGCTCATTTCAATCTCCCCGCCACAGCCATACCCAGATTCGTTGTGTCTCACCCCCGGGGTCGGGAGTCCACAGGGAGCTCATCAATATTAGGCCGCTGCGGGGCCACCAGCCAGAGGGGCCCTGCACTTCTGCTGGGTCACTTTGGTGGTGTTCAGTGGTGCCTGTTCTGAGCTAACATACGCAGGACACCACCTACTAAGCCCCCTACTAACGACAGTATTAGCTCAGTCGCGGAGCCAGACTGAGTGAGTCACCCACCCAAGGTGGCGATCACCACAACGTCCCTCCAACGACCGCCTCCCCACGAACCCCCAACCCCAAAGGCTTTGACACAAATTCACCACAGGCACAGAAGCGTATGGGGAAACCGAATCTGAGGTCACCATGAGACCAGAGCAACGGAGGCCACCGAATCAGAGGCAATTTTTAGTATTGCATGATGATCAATGATGATGAGGATGATGTAATGATGCTGCTGTGGAGGTGCATCCGCTTTGAGACTACTTGACAGGGTTGTTCTCTACGCTTACTGTCATAATATATCCCGGCGTCAACCAGGCCCGAGAGATACAGACACCTGCAGTGTTGGTCAGGTAATTTAAGCAACACTCTCAAATTCGCATCCGTAAAGTGGATGAAGCTCGACTGTGTGGTCCCAGTCTCCCCACTGAGCCCACAGCACACTCACTCTGGGTAGGAGCCGGCCGGAGCCCGAAAAAATCCCTATGACTTATGGGATTCGAACCCGCGACCTTTCAGTCCGGAATCCACGGCGCAAACCACTGCGCCATGGCGGCTGGTTGTCCATTCTCCTGACTTTGTTTCCTCAGGAAGTCTTAAAAGATAACATTTCTTTCCCACGCCGAAGTTCAATTCGCTTGGCTTGACTTGTCAGGGGCTTAACTTATCGGCAGAGCAACATATTTTTGCTCTTATGATAGACAACAATAGTCCCTGTCTGAGATTTCGACGACGACGAAAAAGAATCTGTTCAACATACTGATGGTCTGCAGGTTGATCCATTTCCTCCGCGAGAGTGACTTTCTCGGAAAAGATTTGCCAGAGACCCCTCTCTTGTCTTTGTGGATTCCTTTATTTTGGCAAAATGGACATTGTATACAGATCCTGGGTTTATTGTCTATTCCAAAACAATAGCATCCAGGCCACCACTCAACGCCTTGTGGAAGGACGGGAGGGGGAGGGGCAGTTTGGAAAATAAACCTCCAAGTTCTTGCCTTCGAGATAAGAACACTGCCTCTAAACCACAAACCCACCAAAAGGGAGTGTATTCATACTGCATACATCCCTCCTCTTCCAACAAAACCAAAACCTTTCGACAGCAACAAACAAACAAACACCCACCCACCCCGCCCCCTCCCACC
>CM060333.1:44693842-44696342 GCA_030674155.1 Stramonita haemastoma | reverse complement strand
TTACTGTCATAATATATCCCGGCGTCAACCAGGCCCGAGAGATACAGACACCTGCAGTGTTGGTCAGGTAATTTGAGCAACACTCTCAAATTCGCATCCGTAAAGTGGATGAAGCTCGACTGTGTGGTCCCAGTCTCCCCACTGAGCCCACAGCACACTCACTCTGGGTAGGAGCCGGCCGGAGCCCGAAAAAATCCCTATGACTTATGGGATTCGAACCCGCGACCTTCCAGTCCGGAATCCACGGCGCTAACCACTGCGCCATGGCGGCTGGTATATTTCAATGTATATAGTCATCAACATTTGTCAGGATATTTTTAAAGGATCTGAAATGAGTGGGTAAGTCAAGGACTTAACAGTGGAGATTAGAAATCATGCCACAAGTCTAAAAAAAAAAAGGTTTTCATAATGAATAGAAAAGATGTTACCTTTTTCAATCATCTAACTCCTTACCTTCTCCCCTCTCCTGTCCCATGCTATTTCCTACACACCTCAAATAAACAACAAAATCAAGCAAACCAAAATTCAAACAAGCCCCTACCCCCCTCCCTTCACGCTCACTCCCTGAAAAACAAACACATCAACAACACCAAAGAAGGGTTCCCCTTCCCACCCCCCATCCCACCCCCTTCCACACACAAAGTTCGCTTCCAAACATAATTCAGTGGAGGAACTTTCATGCAGTTGTTATTTCCCTGCAGTTATTGGCTCCCTTCCTTTCACGACTCCACAACAACCAATCATTTCTCAACACGTCGGCACAGTTATTTCCCATTACAGTAAAGTTATTTCCCATTAAAGCAGAGGACATACCCTGACATCCTGTAGGCTGGAAAAACCCTCATCTAGGATTGACGTCATTGATAAGACCTTGGCTCCCAAAGGTCAGGAGATCCAGACTAAGAGAAGAGGGGCGGTGGGGGGGGAGCAGTAAATGAGGAGAAGTGGAAACAAAACAACAACTTGGACTTTTTCATTAACTGGTTCTTCAAAGCTCGTAGGGTTTGTGAAAATCGGTTCCAAGTTGGTAGTGAGAGTTCAAAAGCCACCTTGTTCTGTAGACTAAGCAGCTTTTGTGGTAAAAGGGGTTTGCCCGTTCAGCCACTGTTTCCTTCCTTTTGCTTATTTAAACTTAAAGGAGGGAAGTTTGAAGAAGAGCTTTTCATTTTCCTCTCTGTTGCTTGATGTAATTGTGGTGTGTGTGTGTGTGTGGTGTGTGTGTGTGCGTGCGTGCGTGCGTGCGTGCGTGCGTGCGTGCGTGCGTGCGTGTGTGTGTGTGTGTGTGTTGTGTGTGTGCTAAGTGCAATCCTTTTTCTTTCATATTTTCCATTGTTGTCCTTGGCTTTTTTTTTTTTAATTTGATTTTATACCACTTCAAGTCATAGCAGATTTCTCTGCATAAAATTCGGGCTGTTCTTACTCCGGGACAGCGCGTCGCCACAAGAGCAGCACCACCCATTTTTGTTTCTTTTCCTGTCTGCAAGTGTATTTATTTCCCTATCAGAGTGGCTTTTTTTCTACAGAATTTTGCCAGGGGCAACTCTCTTGTTGTGTGGGCTCTCTTTCGTGCGCCAAAGGATTTTGTGTAACACAACGGACCTCAGTGTATCTCTCATCCGAAAGACTGGCACCAAGACCACTGCTCATGGTTTAATGGATGGAGGGAAAGTTTCCGGCCTTAACGGGGATCAGATCTCCGCACACTTCCGACATGGACTTTCCGCTTTCTATGCCGAAACGTTATCTTCAGACCATCATTCCACAACATCAATAAAACTGCTGTACCACTTTGTTTAGCTTTTCTTCGAATTCTGTTTGTTTCCTGGCGTCATCTCCTGTTATTGGTCGTGTTTTATCATAACTGACAGCTAATGCAGATTGATGTCTTTCTTTCCTTTCAATTACAGAGGTTTTTTGAGAATTTGTTCAACAAAAGTAGTATTTGTTGTGGAAAATAAATACAACATGCCAATCACCATTTAAAATGTGTCCTACAGATAGATGGTATCACTTAAATTATGAATGTGTGTGTGTGTGTGTGTGTGTGTGTGTGTGTGTGTGTGTGTGTGTGTGTGTGTGTGTGTGTGTGTGTATGTGTGTGTGTGTGTGTGTGTGTGTGTGTGTGTGTGTGTGTGTGTGTGTGTGTGAGAGAGAGAGAGAGAGAGAGTGTGTGTGTGTGTGTGTGTGTGTGTGTTGTGTTGTGTGTGTGTGTGTGTTGTGTGTGTGTGTGTGTGTGTGTGTGTGTGTGTGTGTGTGTGTGTGTGTGTGTGTGTGTGTGTGTGTGACCGCTTTCTCTGTTATTAAAGGAAAGATTATTAGGGAGATGAACACTTTCTCAAAAAAAATGAACATTTTATAGTTTACACACCATCAAAAGTTAAGACAATTTTAAGGATATAAAATGAGAGGTAAAAATACGGATTTTGACGATGAAGAGCAAAACCAAAGCCACAAATAAATACCCACCCCGATTAGCAAGCATAAGATATATATATTCTCC
>CM060333.1:44683842-44686342 GCA_030674155.1 Stramonita haemastoma | reverse complement strand
TGGACCAGAAACAGAGAAAGAGCGGCGGCCAACGGTAGATAGGTTGAATCTGGGTATTATTAAGGACAAAGTATCTGCCGACGAGCGGAGGGAGCGAGAAGGTGTGTACAAGTGAAGACATTCACAGAGGTAGGAGGGTGCAGTATTGTGGAGACATTTGTAACAGAGGGTATTGATCTTGCAGTTTACTCTCTGTGGTACAGGCAGCCAATGGAGAGATTTCAAGAGAGGGGTAATGTGCTCAGATTTTTTCTTTCTGAGGACAAGACGAGCAGCAGAGTTTTGTATACGTTGAAGGGAGTGGATGGATGATGCTGGCAGACCAGCCAAAAGAGAATTGCAATAGTCCAGACGTGAGAGAATAAGAGAAGTGACGAGTTTGGATGTTGCATCAGTGGACAGGTACTTTCGAATTGCGCTAATACGCCGTAGTTGATAGTAGCATGACTGACAGGTTTGGGTAATGAATTTTTGCATGGAAAGAGTGTTGTCCACAACGACTCCTAGATACTTCACAGAAGTGGATAGCGAAACTGACGTATTGCCGAATTCTATTGAAGTTGTTGGAATGGAGGAGAGTTTGTGTTTGGTGCCTACAAGCATGGCTTCGGTTTTATCTGCATTTAGTTGTAATTTGTTTTGTATCATCCAGTGTTGGATGTCTTGAAGGCAGCTGGTCATATTTGTCAAGAGAGAAGGAAGATTTTCAGGTGTGTCGCTGCTTTGAATCTGCGAGTCGTCAGCATAAAAGTGATAATTGATATGAGGACGGTCTATTATTATATTTGACAGTGGAGCAGTATAGAGGGTAAAGAGAAGAGAGCCCAGAACTGATCCCTGAGGGACACCACATTCCAGTTTGGCAGGTGCTGATTGAATCTTGTTTACTGCAACTGTGTGGACTCGGTCTTTAAGGTATGAAATGAACCAGGTGAGGGCTGTGCCTTTAATGCCAAACATGTTTTGGAGACGGGAGAGAAGAATTGAATGGTCTATGGTGTCAAAGGCAGCAGATAAGTCGAGAAGAGTAAAAGGGAGATTTTCCCTGAGTCAGAAGCATGGAGAAGCATGTTTAGAGTATGAACCAGGGTGGTTTCAGTGCTGTGGTTGACGCGATAGGCAGACTGAAAAGGGGAGAAGAGATTATTGGAAAGAAGATGGCTATTGAGTTGTTTCAGAACAACTTTTTCAAGGACTTTAGAGATAAAAGGCAGATTAGAGACAGGTCTATAGTTCTTCAGGATATTAGGATCGAGGTCGTGCTTTTTGAGTAGAGGTGTGACTATCGCAGTTTTGAGAGCTGATGGAAAATTTCCAGACAGAAGAGATGAGTTTACTATTTTTGTGATAGTAGGTATAAGCTGTGGAATGCACTGAATGAAAAGAGAAGCAGGTACAGGATCGAGATCGCATGATTTTATTGTCATTTCTTTCAGAATGTTCTTGATTTCTTTCTCACTTGTTGGGTGAAAGAAAAGGAGAGGAGTGCCAGTCAATTGGGGATCAGGAGGCGCAGGTTGGAAAGAAGTCTGATCCAGTTTGGAGCGGATGTTGCGGACTTTGTCGGAGAAGAATGAGGAGAATATAGCAGGAAGTTCAGAGTGGCTGTGGACAGTAGGCAGAGGGCTAGCCTTTGCAGATCCGAGGAGAGTTGAGGTGAGGGAAAAAAGAGATTTCATGGATGTGGCATCAAGAACTTGAGCAGAGTAATAGTAATAATCATCCCCATCAGCATCTTTGTTATCTATAGCAGCAGCTGCAGCAAGTATATCAACATCACCGTCATTACTTTCATCAACTACGTCATCATCATCAATATCATCGAGAGAGAGAGAGAGAGAGAGAGAGAGAGAGAGAGAGAGAGAGAGAGAGAGAGAGAGAGAGAGAGCAGAGACAGAGACAGAGACAGAGACAGAGACAGAGACAGAGAGACAGAGAGAGACAGAAAGACAGAGAGAGACAGAGAGAGAAATAGATAGATAGATAGATAGATAGATAGATAGATAGAGAGAGAGAGAGAGAGAGAGAGAGAGAGAGAGAGAGAGAGAGAGAGAGAGAGAGAGAGAGAGAGAGAGAGAGAGACAGAGAGAGAAAGAGAGAGAGAGAGAGAGGAGAGAGAGAGAGAGAGAGAGAGAGAGAGAGAGAGAGAGAGACAGACAGACAGACAGACAGACAGACAGACAGACAGACAGACAGACAGACAGACAGACAGACAGACACAGACACAGACACAGACAGAGAGAGATAGAACAGAGAGAGAGAGAGAGAGAGAGAGAGAGAGAGAGAGAGAGAGAGAGAGAGAGAGAGAGAGAGAGAGAGAGAGAGAGAGAGAGAGAGAGAGAGAAGAGAGACAGAGACAGAGAGAGAGACAGAGAGAGAGACAGAGAGAGAGACAGAGAGAAAGACAGAGACACAGAGACACAGAGACACAGAGACACAGAGAGAGACACAGAGAGAGACACAGAGAGAGACAGAAAGACAGAGAGACACAGAGAGAGAG
>CM060333.1:44673842-44678842 GCA_030674155.1 Stramonita haemastoma | reverse complement strand
GCAACAGAGAGAGGGCTGCTACAGAGGGAGGGCTGCTACAGAGGGAGGGATGCTACAGAGGGAGGGATGCTACAGAGAGAGGGATGCTACAGAGGAGGGATGCTACAGAGGGAGGGATGCTACAGAGAGAGGGTGCTACAGAGGGAGGGATGCTACAGAGGGAGGGATGTTACAGAGAGGGGATACTACAGAGGAAGGAGGGTGCTACAGAGGGAGGGATGCTACAGAGGGAGGGCTGCTACAGAGGGAGGGAGGGCTGCTACAGAGGGAGGGAGGGGCTGCTACAGAGGGAGGGAGGGATGCTACAGAGGGAGGGAGGGATGCTACAGAGGGAGGGCTGCTACAGAGGGAGGGCTGCTACAGAGGAGGGCTGCTACAGAGGGAGGGCTGCTACAGAGAGAGGGATGCTACAGAGGGAGGGATGCTACAGAGAGAGGGATGCTACAGAGGGAGGGATGCTACAGAGGGAGGGATGCTACAGAGGGAGGGATGCTACAGAGGGAGGGATGCTACAGAGGGAGGGCTGCTACAGAGGGAGGACTGCTACAGAGAGAGGGATGCTACAGAGGGAGTGATGCTACAGAGAGAGGGATGCTACAGAGAGAGGGATGCTACAGAGGGAGGGCTGCTACAGAAAGAGGGATGCTACAGAGAGAGGGATGCTACAGAGAGAGGATGCTACAGAGAGAGGGATGCTACAGAGGGAGGAAGGGCTGCTATAGAGTAGAGCTGCAGAGGGAGGGTTACTACAGAAAGAGGGCTGCTACAGAGGGAGGGCTGCTACAGAGAGAGGGCTGCTACAGAGGGAGGGCTGCTACAGAAAGAGGGCTGCTACAGAGGGAGGGCTGCTACAGAGAGAGGGATGCTACAGAAAGAGGGATGCTACAGAGGGAGGGCTGCTACAGAGAGAGGGCTGCTACAGAGAGAGGGATGCTACAGAAAGAGGGTTGCTACAGAGGGAGGAAGGGCTGCTATAGAGGTAAAGCTGCAGAGGGAGGGTTACTACAGAAGGAGGGCTGCTACAGAGGGAGGGTGCTGCTACAGAGAGAGGGCTGCCGCTTACAGAGGAGGAGGGATGCTACAGAGGGAGGAAGGGCTGCTACAGAGAGAGGGATGCTACAGAGGGAGGAAGGGCTGCTATAGAGGTAGAGCTGCAGAGGGAGGGTTACTACAGAAGGAGGGCTGCTACAAAGGGAGAGCTACATCCTGCAGTGGAAGGACATTACCTAGATGCTAAAGTCTCTCTTCCACCAGGTTACTTCCATTGAGAATTTACGCACAAGAAAAACTAGTAACTCTAAAGTGAAGACAAATATCTCTGTATGGAGATATGCACAGTGATGGTGGATGAAACAAAAAGTGCCAGGAGAAGTTCTGAGGACGGTACGCTTTTCCTGGCCACCGTTCCTTTTGTCAGGACTGCATCGTCATGTGGGGTCAATATGTGCATTCTGTGACTGGGGGGGGGGGGGGGGGGGGGTGTTAGCATAGCAATGAGAGAGATGCTGGGGTGTAGTCACTTGTGCATTGAAGTACGCGCAGATACAGACACATACCGACAGACAGACAGACACCAGCACACACAGACACAGACACGGAAAGACATAGACACAGACACAGACAGACACAGACATACAGACATACAGACAGACAGACAGACAGACACGCTCGCGCCCGCATATATATAAATATATTATATAATTATATATATATAAAATTATATATATTATATTGTGTGTGTGTGTGTGTGTGTGTGTGTGTGTGTGTGTGTGGTGGTGGTGTTGTATGTATGTATATATATACTACATACATATATATATATATATAATAATATATATATATATATATATATATATATATATATATATATATATATATATATTATATATAATATATATATATATATTATTGTGTGTGTGTGTGTGTATGTATGTGTATATATATATATATATATATATATATATATATATATATATATATATATATATATTATATATATATATATCTATCTAATCTACCGTAAAATCCCTAGCATAAGCCCACCATCTAGCAAACACCTACCCCCCACTTTGGGCCAAATGTTGTGCACAGGGCTAACTACTAGCAAACGCCCACCCTGCTTTTTTCAGAGACTATGCTCACTTCACTAGAATTTGTGCAGACTGTTCTAAAAGTCATCTTTTCCCCTTTCTTTACCTTTTCGTATTTCTTTCGTTTTTTCTTATTCTTTGTCCCTTCTCCTCACTCCCACCCATCCCTAACAAAGTGAATTAAAAGTATGACATGCGTTTTCCACTGACGTCTTTTATCTGTCAGTGACATACCGGAACTTTGACAACCCTTCCTGATGGCTGGAAGTTGGTTCTTAATCTCTCTGTGCCTTTTTTGCAAAATGCCTAAGCGACAGTCTTACACGGTGTCTTTCAAATTGGAAGCCCTCCAGTATCTGGATAACGAAGCAGGTGGGAATGTTTCAGAATATGCCCGTCAATTTTCTGTGAATAGGTCAAGTCTTCTACTCAATCGAGCTAACTTACATGCTTTCGGGGTTTGTATTCACTCAATTACAAGATTGAGCACAAAAATTACTTTGTGCAAAGGGGTCTATCCCTAGCAAACGCCCACCCCCTAATTTTGCCCTAAATCTGTGCACAGGGGGGTGGGCGGTATGCTAGGGAGTTTACGGTATATATATATATATATATATATATATATATATATATATATATTTTATTATATATCGATTGCTCTGACCACTGGCTATCCCGTCCCCTCTCTATGATGATTCTTTTCAAATCTGGAAGTTTTTCAGGTTTGTCAGTAAGGACTAACTAGTTTTTCCAGGACATAATGACTCCCAAGTGCATGGTCAACTGGTGGTTAGACTGTCCTTGGACATAGTGGTGTCGGTCAGGCAGTCACTGACCATTCCTTCTGCTACTTGACATTGAGATCCTTCTCACCAAACAGCCCGTCCTGCGCAACAATCTCATCTTCCTACGCTTTTCGTACATACAGGTGGTTTGTGTGTGTGTGTTGTGTGTGTGTGTGTGTGTGTGTGTGTGTGTGTGTGTGTTGTGTGTGTGTGTGTGTGTGTGTGTGTGTGTGTGTGTGTTTATTTTCTTATAATTCTTATTATTTATTATTTTATAATAATGTGTGTGTGCGTGCGCGTGCGTGCGTGCCTCTGTGTGTGTGTGTGTGTGTGTGTGTGTGTGTGTGTGTGTGTGTGTGTGTGTGTGTGTGTGTGTGTGTGTGTGTGTGTGTGTGTGTGTGTGTATTGTATTTTGCATACCACTTTAAGCCACAGCAGATTTGCCTGTATAAAATTTAGGCTGCTCTCCTCGGGAAGAGCTTGCCTCCACAAGAGCAATACGACATAATACAATACAATGCCCGTATTTTTTTTTTCTTTTTCTGTCTGCAAGTGCATTTGTTTCCCTATCAGCGTGGTGTTTTCCCTCTAGAATTTACTTTTTTTTTGTAGCTGTGGGTTCTTTTACGTGCCCTGAATGCTTGTTGTACACGGGGGCTCGCTACAGTAGCATCCAGACAACCACACAAGGTTTAGTGGATGGCGTGAAGGGGGGGGGGGGAGTTTGGGGCTCAAACGGGGATCGAACCTGGACTTCTTGCATTCTAGGCAGGTGCATAACCTCTAGACCACCCATCCACATCATAATCGATGAGATTGATTCAGGCATGGCAATTTCTAATGGAGAAACACTAGTTAAAAATGTGTCCGCGAAAACCTGTTCTTGCCTCTTCCCCAGAAAAAAAATGCGCGCGCACACACGCACACACACACACACTATCTCTCTGTCAACACACACACACACACACACACACACACACACACACACACACACACACACACACACACACACACACACACACACAAAGGGGGGACGGATAGCCTAGTGGTCATAACATTGCGCTGGCAATTTGACGACCAGGGTTCGATTCTGGTGGAGGAGATTTTTCTCTTGGAGTTAACATCAGTGCTGACTCCACTCTCCCCAAAAGTCCTTCGGATGAGACTATAAACACAGGCCCCGTGTGCGAACGCACGCAGAACATCTTGCACACACGTTGAATCCTGTTCTGCTTTTCGTAAGAGTAGGCCATCGTGTGCCGGTGGGAACAGATGACATTTACAAAACTGCATACACACGGGTATTGGATGTAAAAAAAACACAAGAGTGCTTATCCTATTATCCTTGATATAAAAGAATAAAATAAAATAATAAATAAACACACACGCACACACAAACACACACACACACACGCACAAACACACACACATACACACACTCAAAACACACACATACACAAACAATTACAACAACCACACTCACACTACACTCAACACGGTCTCTCTCTCTCTCTCTCTCTCTACTCTCTAGACCTCCTCCATCATATCATCATCTCTCAGCATCATCTCTCTTCTCTCTTAAAATTTCCGCACCTCTTCTCTCTCTCTCTCTCTCCAAAAATCTCCTCCACACACACACACACACACACACTACTCACACACACACACACACACACACACACACACACACACACACACACACACACACACACACACACACCACACCACACACGCACACACAACAGATGTATCACTCACACACTCATCTGATGTTTACATATTTCAATTTCCATAGCCACTGAAGAAGAAAATAAGGAAAGGATGTCAGTTTGTGTATTCTCTGAAGCGTTGGTGTGATGATGTAGTTGCAGACGTAGCTTTCATTACCATTTTCTCACCCAGTCACAGAGGCTAAGCAACAGAAAACTAAACGAAAAAAAACGCCACGCAGAAAAATCAAGGAAACCATAATTATGTTCAATCCTCATGAAGTTGCTTTGTCTTTTTTGTTGTTGTTCATTTCATGTGTACGATTTTTTTTGTCTAGGGTTTCATTTCTTATATAAGCATATATATGATATATTTTTTTTAATGGATGGCTTGATGAAAAGAAAAAAAACAAAAC
>CM060333.1:44661342-44671342 GCA_030674155.1 Stramonita haemastoma | reverse complement strand
AGCATTGGAACATTCTGAGGTGAAATTTTATTACCATTTTTTTTTATAGTACAATCCAAACATCCTAGTTTGTTAGACCTCTCTGGTTGTCTGTGAGCATTAAAAAAAAATTGTCTGAAAGAACTGAGTAAACAAGTCAGTATTAATGCGTGCGCGCATGTGTGTGTGTGTGTATGTGTGTGTGTGTGTGTGCGTGTGTGTGTGTGAATATGTATGCGCATGCGTGTGCGTGTATGTAAGTGTGTGCGCACGTGCGCACACGCGTGTGTGTCCTATACAGCACCGGTTTTTACGTTCCTATTTTCCTATTTTCCTCTCTGTCAAAGTCATTCCATACCAATATACAGACCATGCCTGATCTCTATCCATTAGTGAAAAAGCAGTCCTAACAACAATCAGTCATAACTTTTCAGCTTCTCTTCATCTCATCACGTACAACCCACAACCCCTCACTGATTCTATTATCACTTCCTTTTGACTTTCCTATTGACTTCCCTCCCCCCCTCTCCCCACCTTCCCCACTCATCCCTTAGTTCAATTCTACTCCCTCCACAGCTCTCCCTGCACCATCCCCTTCCCCAACCCCCTTCCCCCCAGCCCCTCCAACCCCACCACACACCTACTTTTCTTTAAAGCAGCCTGACCATGCCTTTCACAATGCCTCTTGTCCCAGCCCTCTCCTTTCCATGATGGATGATGGGTTTGGAAAACGAATTTATCCTTGTCGAAGAGAAGTTTCCTTGGAGGGGTTTACAGAGTGGTTAGGAGAAGTCTGTAACATCGTTTGCGCAAAGGTACAACTGCCCCGACTGACATGGGGCAGTCATCGCTGGGGGGGGAGAAAGGGTGGGGAGAGAGAGAGGGGGGGGGGAGAGGGAGAGAGAGAGGGGGGGAGAGAAAAGAGGAGGGGAGAGAGAGAGAGGGACAGAGAGAGAGAGAGAGAGAGAGAGAGAGAGAGAGAGAGAGAGAGAGAGAGAGAGAGAGAGAGAGGAGAGAGAGAGAGAGGAGAGAGAGAGAGAGAGAGAGAGGGAGAGAAAGATAGAGAGAGAGAGGAACAGAGAGAGAAACACTTTGCTACACATATTTTGATATCTAGATTATCATAGAGCAGGACTGGGGATGTGGGTGGTGAAAAAGAATTGAAAAAAAACAAGCCTCCCCCATTCGCCCCCACAAAAACACAAAGGGAGGGGGAAACAAATTAAAAGAGTAAATGAAAAGAAAGAAGAAAATAGAGGCGGACGATAGAATTGGCGCAGGCAGTAAGAATAGGAACAGTCGAATTAATACAGTAGTAAAAGTAGTGAAAGCAGCAGCAGTAGAAGTAAAAGAAGAACAAAAAATGAATGACCACAACGATGGCGATGATCAGGAAAGCGATGATCACGACAATGACGATAAAGAAGAAGAAGAAGAAGAAGAAGAAGAAGAAGAAGAAAGAAGAAGAAGAAGAAGAAGAAGAAGAAGAAGAAGAAGAAGAAGAAGAAGAAGAAGAAAGAAGAAGTAGAACGGAGAACGAAGAATGAAGAACAAAGAGCAACAACAACAACAGTAACAACAACATTATCACCAACAATGACAATAACAATGAAGGCAACTTGAACAGCAACAATGAAATAACAATTAACAACAACATCAATAATAACAACAACAATGAACAGCAACAGACAGATATTGACCTGACAGAACAGACAAAAGGCCTTCACCTCATTTAGCCAGACGAATGTACAGCAACGACTAAACAATCATTCCACACTGAAACACTCGTGTAAACATGAAATGGTTCGACCGCCCCCCCCCCCCCCCCCCCCCCCCCCCCCCCCACCACACACACACCACACAGTACAGCACTGATGAGGCTATGGCACACCATCACATTCTTGGCACAAGGCAAAGACTTTAGGAAGTGCAGGGCACGTGCACACCTAGCACCAACCAATCATCGACAGGAATGGCAGTTCTCTCCCTTTCGTTTGATCCAGTGCCATCTGGTGGTCACTTCGTTTTCTGCATGGGCGACCACCGTGATGGATGAGACCTACATTGCCTACACTTGTCTCTGAGAGAAGAGAGAGAGAGAGAGAGAGAGAGAGAGAGAGAGAGAGAGAGAGAGAGAGAGAGAGAGAGAGAGAGAGAGAGAGAGAGAGAGAGAGAGAGAGAGAGAGAGAGAGAGAGAGAGAGAGAGAGAGAGAGAGAGAGTTTTTCTTCTAGTGGTGGAAGTTAACCTACTGACTTTACTGCAGTTTTGTACACTAACCTTTTCTACTGTAGGGTCATCTTTGTTACAGAGCAAAGTGTTTACAGACTTCATGTCAGGAGAAATGTAGGTTAAAATGTTCTAAAAGTCACTGTCATGTGTGATGACATTTGAGATATCTTAAAATAATGTTTGAATCGTATGGCAACAGTTTTGGAAGAGAAGCAAAATAATATTGTTAGAAAGTAGAAAGAAAGGTAATATTGAAAAACAGCTAATAAGCAAGGAAGTAAACAAACAGAAGGAAATGCATAGATAAATAGATAGATAAACAAGTGAATGATTAAATATGTCAATAAATGAATAGATAGACAAACAAACCGCAGAAGAGAGTATACTTTTATCTTCCTACTACATATGAAAATTTGGGGAGGGGGAAAGCGAAATACAGGAATAAGGGAACACATGTAAGTGCGTTTGTGCATGCACATGTGTGTGGACAGGTATGTGTGTGTGTGTTTGCACGCATGTGCACGCCCCTGCGCACTTGCTCACAAGCAGATGTACATGATCTGTATTGTCAATAAGTGGTCTCTGATTCTGACTAGCAAATCTATGTTGAAATAAACACAGTATGAGTGTCCCTTCCTCCCTCCCTCTTCCTTCTGGTTTATCTCCTGTCCTCTGTGCTTTATTGTCTGTGTGTCTGTCTGTGTGATGTCCCTGTCTCTGTCTGCGTGTTTGTCCCTGTCTCTCTGTCTGTCCCTGTCTGTCTGTCAGTGTGTCTGCCCCTGTCTCTCTGTCTGTGTGTCTGTCCCTGTATCTCTGTGTGTCTGTCCCTTTCTCTCTGTGTGTCTGTGTGTCTGTCCCTGTCTCCTCTCTCTGTCTGTCCCTGTCTCCATGTCTGTGTATTTGTCCATGTCTCTCTGTCTGTCTGTCTCTGTCTCTGGCTTTTTGTCGGTCTATTTTTCCCTGTTTCTCTCTCTGTCTGTTTCTGTCTCTTTCCTTCCTGGCCATGTTTAGAGCCATCAACGCTTGGAAGTTGCTAAGACAGGCCTGGGTCAGTTTACGGGTGTATCACTGTCAGGTGACCTTTAACACCTTAATTATTTTCTGACCCACTGATATACACACATGGAGTCTGTCCTCCTTTCCCTTTTAGTTCCGACATGTGGTGTTAAAGATCCCACGCCATGCACTAGCCAACACACCTGGAACATACCTATCCCCTCAGAGTCCCCTGTCACCTGTCTCTATGGCTGTGGGCAATGCATGGAGAGAGCTCCACTCTTTCTCATGACAGATCACCAGGCGACACGGCCTCTGCCAGCTACGTTTCTTTTGGCGAAACACAATACTTGAGAATTGGTTGCACAGGGACACTGGGAACAGGTACAGAGAGGAGAAAGGCAGGGAGGGTAGATAGAACCCCTACTACACTCAGCTGTGAAGTTTGGGCTTAAAGGGATTAGGGGGTGCTTAGTCTGTGAAAGAGTAGATCAGAGAATTTCATTAACCTGTGTGTGTGTGTTTGTGTGGTGTGTGTGTGTGTGTGTGTGTGTGTGTGTGTGTGTGTGTGTGTGTGTGTGGTGTGGTGTATGTGTGTGTGTGTGTGTGTGTGTGTGTGTGTGTGTGTGTGTGTGTGTGTGTGTGTGTGTGTGTGTGTGTGTGTGTGTGGTGTGTGTGTGTGGAGTCAAGCTTGTGTGTTGCTACGGTGGATTTTGTAATGGATGTTTTATCTGTGTGTTGTTTTGTTTCGATCTCAGGCTTTAAGGTTCAATGTTTTGATTTTCATGGTTGAGCGAAGATATTCACTGTGTGTGTGCACTATATCCAATTCAAAACCATGGAGGGAATGTTGTAATGTATCCACTGCAGTTACTCCATTTACAATAATCCTATTGTGTATCTATATTATACAAAAAGTACTATGGATTGTGTCAAACACTGAGAGAGAGACAGAGAGACACAGAGAGAGACAGACAGAGACAGAGACAGACAGAGACACATAATTTAGAAAACATCTGATTTAATATCTTACTGTTAATACAATCATCATACATTTTTTTATCACCCATCCCATTTTAAGATCACAAGCAACCATAAACACAAAACACATGCGGAAAAATATCAAACCTTTAACATGGCTCGTGCCCTCAGCACTCTTTGCCTAAGCGAGAGGCAGCCAGGCAGGCAGGCAGGCAGGCAGGCAGGCAAGGAAAGGGCAACAGTGAGAGGCACAGCTACAGGTCTTGTATAGGGGGGATACCCCCACCACATGGGAATACAATAGCTCTGTTTGCATGAAAACTATGTCGACACTAGCACCCGTTGAAAGCATTGATCTTAAAGCCCGACCTTGCTATCCATCATATGGAGTACAGTCCGTTTCATGTCACACCAAAGCACCAAGTTAATCTGCAAAAAGAAAAATATAAACACAAAAAAAGAAATTTAACTGGCAGAACCAAAGTGTTGGGATGAACCAAACGTATTTTCTGTGTTGTGTGTGTGTGTGTGTGTGTGTGTGTGTGTTGGTGTGTGTGTGCGCGCGTGCGTGCGTGCGTGCATGCGTGCATGCGTGTGTGTGTGTGTGTGTGAGTGTGTGTGTGTGTGTGTGTGTGTGTGTGTGTGTGTGTGTGTGTGTGTGTGTGTGTGTGTGTGTGTGTGTGTGTGTGTGTGTGTGTGAGTGTCTATGTGTGTGTGTGTGTTTGAATGTGTGTGAGCCCTGCAAATGGTTTAGTCTTTGTTCAGTATAGTTAATGGTTACGAAACTAGGGGTGGGGAGAGAGCGGTATGTTGTTTTGCTGTAGTTTTTATTAACCCTGTCAATTATTGTGGAATATGTTTTACTTTTATGTATAGATCCAGTCGTTTATATTGAACAAACGAACGTAAAAATTGTGATATCACACACGCAATGAATGACTTATGGGAATAGCGCCCACCCCCCACCCCCCTCTCCAAAACAAAAATCCTATCCCCAAACCCCACATCCTGAGGCTATGCTACGTTTTAAAAAAAACAGTATTAAATCAACTTTTCATCAGTTTGTTTTTATTGTTATTTTTTTCCCTTGACCGACCACAAGTACATAAAACTCCATTTTGGAAAACACCAGAACAAAAATCTTCCACAAGTATCACATTATTTCCTTAATTTAAAAAAAACAACATGTACAGAGCATATTCGAAATTGTTTTCAACAATCTATGTAGTGTTTTAAACGTTTTCAAAACGAACTATACAGGACCTCTTTCAGGGTAGATAATCGCTCCAACGCAAACCTCCTGAGAATCGGTAGGGCGTGAGAGGTGTGAGAGGCAATGGTTTGCTGCCAAAGGTCACAGGCTGGCAAGAGGTGCGCGGTGCAGCACAGGAAAGATGCTGGTAGTGGGATGGTGGAGTGTAGTGTGGTGTGGTGTGGTGTGGTGTGGTGTGGTGTGGTGTGGTGTGGTGTGGTGTAGTGTAGTGTAGTGTAGTGTGGTGTAGTGTAGTGTAGTGTAGTGAAGTGTAGTGTAGTGTAGTGTAGTGTAGTGTAGTGTAGTGTAGTGTAGTGTAGTGTAGTGTAGTGTAGTGTAGTGTAGTGTAGTGTAGTGTAGTGTAGTGCAATGTAGTGTAGTGAGGCCCTGTGCGGTATGGTCCTGGTCCTCCCACCTTCACGCTTCATTCTTGTTCTCCTCGCTCATGACTTGTTTTACACTCTGGCATCCACACGCATCATGTACAATAAGGTTAGTTTTCTGTTCAACAAGAGGCAAAAATAAAAAATGTGCGCGCACGCACACACACAGACACAGACACAGACACACACAGACACAGACACAGACACAGACACAGACACACAGACACACAGACACACACACACACACAAACTATAACCCACACAACTAACAAAAAAACAAACGAAATCGGGGATGTGTGCTTGTTATCTAAAACAAATCTTCCCAAGCCAGCGATTTTGCAGTTCTAACATAAATTTTGTGGAACCAAAATAATTTCCTCCACAAAAGAAAACCTCGACTTTACTCCGCCCATAGGTCCGGAATTGGTTGGTTGATTTGACTGTATTAACAGTCCCAGGGGTTATTCCATTCAGCGGCTCTACCATCAACCAACCATCACCATTTTACAGCTGCCAGCAAACAGCGTGGCAGTGTTTGATTCTGTTAGGATAGCAGAGCTATAAACTGTAGCAAGTAGCCCACAGTACTTTTCCTGGCCTTCTCAAACACCAATAAAAGTGCACAGACAAACGATCCTTCGTGAACAAGGCATTAATAGGGAACGTTGATGACGTGATCCCATTGCTGGATAAGTCTCACTGGCTCCCTTTAAATGAAAGCATTCACTATACAGTCCTCCCCTTAAGCAACATATCAACAGCAAATGTCCCACATGGGGTGACCCAGGAGGATGTTGAGGCCTACACACACACACACACACACACACACACACACACACACACACACACACACACACACACACACACACACACACACACACACACACGCCAACGCACACACACACACACATACACACACATACATATGTATGAATTTGTATATATATATATATATATATATATATATATATATATACATATATATATATATATATATATATATATATATATATATATGAGTGTGTGTGTGTGTGCGTGCGTGTGTGCGTTTGTGCGTGTGTGTGTGTGTGTGTGGGAGAGAGAGAGAGAGAGAAGAGAGAGAGAGAGAGAGAGAGAGAGAGAGAGAGAGAGAGAGAGAGAGAGAGAGAGAGAGAGAGAGAGAGAGAGAGAGAGAGAGAGAGAGAGAGAGACAGACAGACAGACAGACAGACAGACAGACAGACAGACAGACAGACAGACAGACACAGACAGAGACAGAGACAGACAGACAGACAGACAGACAGACAGACAGACAGACAGACAGACAGACAGAAACAGAGAGAGAGAAAGATAGTCTTCTGAATAATTTTCTCCTCTACTCTGGAAACAGTCGAATATTCGTTTTAGTCCCTGGTTATTAAAAGCCTGGGCAAAATTAATCTCTTGTTACGGTAATCAGAGGACCAGACAGCTAAGCACAACAGAAAACAATTAGTTCTAACCCTGTCTCTTCAATTCTGTGGAATCCGAAGCTGCTTGGTTTGATTCTTGTTTGCTTATTTTTTGCATGAAGAGAAATAATAAAATTTAGCAGCTTTTTCATCTGCTAAAACACTTCTTAAGATTTAAACAATCCCAAGTCAGTGGGAGAGCACAGAAAATGCTGTGTGCACTGATTTATGAGTGCGCAGTGTGTGTGTGTGCGTGTGTGCGCGCGTGTGTGCGTGCGTACTTGCGTGCATGTGTGTGTGTATGTGTGTGTGTATGTGTGTATGTGTGTATGTGTGTGTGTGTGTGTGTGTGTGTGTGTGTGTGTGTGTGTGTGTGTGTGTGTGTGTGTGTGTGTGTGTGTGTGTGGTGTGTGTGTGTGTGTGTGTGTGTGTGTGCACCGCGTATGAGTGTATGTGCGAGCATGCGAATGAAAAACAAAAAGTAAGAAAGATTAAGAAAAAAAATAAATAGAAAAAACAAACACGAAAGGTTTTGTGTAAACTTGTATACCTTTCATACTTAGGCTTAGTTATTATCTAATCTATTATAATCTTCCTGCATCCAGTCCCATTCGTTGACCATGAACAATTCAGGAAAAGATTCCACAAAAATAATTCTACGTCAGCAAATACAGGCAGGGGCAAAGACAGACTGCATTGACGTCAGCAAATACAGGCAGGGGCAAAGACAGACTGCATTGACGTCAGCAAAAAACAGGCAGGGGCAAAGACAGACTGCATTGACGTCAGCAAATACAGGCAGGGGCAAAGACAGACTGCATTGACGTCAGCAAATACAGGCAGGGGCAAAAACAGACTGCATTGACGTCAGCAAATACAGGCAGGGGCAAAGACAAACAGGGGCAAAGGCAGACTGCGTCTATCTGCGTCAGCAAAGGCAAACAGGGGCAAAGACAGACAGGGGCAAAGAGAGATTATATCTTGCCTACACGTTTTACAAAAAATCTGCATACACACGGGGACTGATTGTAAAAAGCATGAGTGCTTACTCCATTATCATCAATATAAAAGAATAGATAAATAACTAAATAAATTTGGATGAGTCTACAAACTTAGATCTCATGAGCAAATACATGCAGAGCATGTTGTGCTCATGTTTAAACCTGTTTCATCTTTTGAAAGAGTGGGCCATTCGTGGCAGTAGGAATGAAGGACGAAATTTACAAAACTGCATGCATATGGGAACTGGATGTAAAAGAAGCGACAGTATGCTAGAGACTTGTCATCTTTTAAGTCTTGCTGGGAGAAAAAAAAAAGCATGGGAATGGAACAAGAAGGCAGAAAATAGACAAAAAGGGGGTGACAGGAAGAAAATAAACAAGGTAGAAAAGAAGAGAGGGATAGAAAAGAAGAGAGTGATAGAAAAGAAGAGAGGGACAGAAAAGAGAGAATCCCTAACACAGAATTTCCAAAATGGGGGAATGCTATCTATAACAAGCCCCACTGACATCCCTTCCTACCTAAGATTCGAACCCAGGAACTACGACTTCGGAACGACCTGAATAATTATTAGCAGCATGTCCCCTTAATAAAGCACAGGCCTTGAGAAAGGTATGCAAGTGCGCCAAGACCCAACCTGGCGGGGGAAAGCCTGTTGTGAAGTACTCCCCCTCCCCCCTTCCTTCCCAGCCCTAGAAGCTCTCGGCTTCTCTGAAGTGCTGACATCACCCCCCCCCCCCCCCTCAGCCTTTGATCCCCCTCCCCCCCTTACCAGGTCACGCCCACCAAGGGAAGCAAGGGGGTGTCTGGCAGTCAGTGTTGTGTGTAGCAAATGCAGGCAGTGCCAGCAGCGTTAGTTGATTGTTTTAAAGTGGTTTCAGGGTACGTAGATTTGATCTTTTTTTTAACCAGGAAGAGCAACTTTGTTGTGAGTGGGTAAAGCCTTGACCTACAATTCTTCAAAGTTTTGAAGTCGCTGACTTGGAGTCTCAGCGGCGCCTGGTATATTGAGTGTGCGGATACACACACACACACACACACACACACACCACACACACACACACACACACACACACACACACACACACTCACACACACACACACACACACACACACACACACCACACACACATATATATATATATATATATATATATATATATATATATATATATATATATATATATATATATATTATATATATAATATATATATAATTATATATAATTATATATAATGTGTTTTATTAATAATCTCCAAAATTTAGTCCAAAACATAAGCATCTTAATTCCAGAGTGTTTTTTATGTAAACAATAAAATCAAGAACTCTCGCTAAATGTCCCGTTATTGATGTCAGCATTCGGTGGGTAACCAAACCATGACTATACTTAACATGCATTTGAAGTCTCACTGATGTAGGCCTACCTAATTCTATAGTGTTGCGTTTGTAACGCTTCTGGTGTAGGAGTGAGCTGGTGTGCTAAGTATCAGTTGGGGTGCAAGGTAAATGAAATTTTTAAAAAGAGAACTAAACCTTATGATTGTGACTTCATGGATAATCTTCATCCAGAGATGACAGAATAAGAGAATAAAATTAACATTAAAAAGACATTCAATTTGATTCGATCCATTTGACATGAAACTAAAAGACTTTTCCCCTAATCTGTTCTTGCCCTTTTTTTTTTTAAAGTTGTTACTTCCTAAAGGTAAAGGTATCCCATAACCTATGTGGTCGTAGGGGAGCAAGGCA
>CM060333.1:44636342-44653842 GCA_030674155.1 Stramonita haemastoma | reverse complement strand
AAATTGCGTGAAACACCCCTCATGTTCAGTGATTGTAAATGGAGTCTTTGATCTCCAGCAGTACAAGGGTACTCTAATAACCCTTGTGTACATATCAATAGCATTTTGGGAACAGTGTTGTATATCAAGATTGAAGTTCTCCTAGTGTTTCGCTCCTTGTCAATGGTTTTTTCTGTCTATGCTGGTTTTTACCCTTTGAAAAACAAAATATCCCTGTATCTATTTTGTAATAACAGTCTCTTCTTTGCGCTTTTCTTTCAGCTCCTACAGCAAACAAAGACACCTATATTACATCAAATGTGTAATCAAAACTTTTTCCCTAAAAAAAAAAACTCTTTGAAAAGTTATATCCCTGTGAATGGTCTTTGTTTCTGATCAGTTCTGACCTGGAGGGGGTTCGGGGAGTTCGGTGACTCACACAGTCCTGGGGTTCACGCTGTTCTGCGATTGGTTCACACTAGCTCTCCCTTCCTCCCCCCAGTCGCCTTCTAAAATCCCAGTCCTTCTACGCCCATTCCGAATCATAATAACTGTATGCGCAACTTGGGTCTTGACGAGGCCTAACAATCCTTTTTTCTTCCTTTTCCCTTTCTGATGCTTTTCACTCTTTGAGTTTGAGATTTTGCATTTAAAGATACCTTTTAATCTCAATAGTCACTTACTAGACTTGAGCAACAAAACCGAAGACACAGGTCATACTATTATGGTCATCATTGTAAAGGTAAAGGTATCCCATAATCTGTGTGGTCGTAGGGGAGCAAGGTATCAGAGACCTCAGCTTCTCTAGGGGCCAGCATAGTGATTGCGGTGCCCATCTCCTCTCCCTCGATGCTTTACCTTCCCTGACCCTAAAGAGGGCAGGTACCCATTTACAGCTGGGTGAAGTGGGGGACTATACTGAAGCCCAGGCGCACAAACGGTCACCCATCCATTTACCACACTCAATGCTGCTTGACCTTAGCCTTGGGAAAGCAAGTGCTCTGACCACTAAGCTACCCCGTCCCCACGGTCTTGATGATAGCATCATCATTGCTTCTTTTTCTCTTGTTTTTAAAGCATCCAGTCCATTCACTTTGGCATTTAGACATGGGTTGAACATCCTTTGCTAAACTGAAGCCAGTAAATCCAGTGTAGATGACGGTTACGTAGCCTGATACCACGAGATTAAAAACAATAAAGAGACTTCAGCCTGAAACAATAACGAGATTTCAGCCTGAAACACAATAAATAGACTTCAGCCTGAAACACAATAAAGAGACTTCAGCCTGAAACACAATAAATAGACTTCAGCCTGAAACACAATAAATAAACTTCAGCCTGAAACACAATAAAGAGACTTCAGCCTGAAACAGTAAAAAGACTCCAACCTGAGAATCAAACCTTTGCAAATGTCAAACTTCTCAGTCATACTGTTTTCAACTGAGAGAATGGGATAGCCTAGCGGTTAGAGTTTTGCACATTTGCGCTCGCGACCTGCTGACCTGGGTTCGAATCCTGTTCAAAGGGATTTTCAGTACCCCCCCCCCCCCCCCCCACTACCCCCAAAATGCTTTCTGAGGTGACTATAAACAGAGGTCCCGTGTGCGAATGCACGTAGAACATCTTGTGCACATGTTAAACCTGTTACGCTGTTTATAAGAATAGGTAATTGTGTGCCGATGGGAACGGGTGACACATTTGACAAAACTGCATGCTCATGGGGGACTGGATGTAAAAGAGAATATGTGTGCTTTTCCTTTATCTTTGAAAAAAAGAATAGAAGAAAAAAGACCAGAATGTGTGCTCATTTGAAAATTCCTGCTACCATTGCTGGACTGGAACCACAGATGCACGCATAGTTTGTGTACCAGCCCTAGAACAGACAGTGCACAGGTTAGGTATATTGCAGGAGTAAGAGGTAAGTGTGGATATACTATATGGATATGCATCTGGTCAAAACACTGATGTGTTTGTCTTCGTCCCGCGAACCAACGAAAATGGTGCGTGCGTGCGTGCGTGCGTGTGTGTGTGTGTGTGTGTGTGTGTGTGTGTGTGTGTGTGTGTGTGTGTGTGTGTGTGTGTGTGTGTGTGTGTGTGTGTGTTATGTGTGTGTGTGTGTGTGTGCGCGTGCGTGCGCGTGCGTATGTGTGTGCGTGTGTGTGCATGTATTACAGAATAGTCTACATATTTGTGCTTCATCAATCAAAAGCAAATCAAAAGCTTTACCATACAACTGCAATATCTTTATTTTTTTCGTCTTAAACAAACTCATTTTTAAAAAAAGGTATATAGAGAACCCAGCAAGAGAACAGAAAACCTCTTGTGCAAAACACCAGCTACCAGCCAGCCCAACACACACACACACACACACACACACACACACACACACACACACACACACACACACACACACACACACAAACACACACACAACCAACACACACACACAACACACACACACACACACACACACACACACACACACAACACATACACAAACACACACACACACACACACACACACACACACACACACACACACAACACAACCACACACCACACACACACACAACCACACAACACACACACACACACACACACACACACACACACAAACACACACACACACACACGCACACACACACACATAGACGAGGAGTCTCGTGCACTGTATGACAGCCCTGTGCGATTTATGCCCGCCTTTGATGTAGGGTAAAGGGGAGCAAAGCACTACTAGCTGACTGAACTGGGGGAATTAACGGCAAGGGAAACCGCTGCCTTGAAATGAACTCCTGGGAGAGGAAGGAAAGGGTGGGGGTGGGGTGGGGGGCTAGACTTTAGGACTACACCTGTCTCTCATTTTTTGGTTTTTAACTTTTGCGTGTGTCAGATGGACAACTCTGTCTGTGTAGAGAAGCGGCAGAATGTTGCAGATTCTCCTCTTCACACCACAGAGAGAAACGGAGAGTAATTGTGTGCTGTTGGGAACTGATGGCAACATTTAGAAAACTGCAAACACACGAGGACTGGATGTAAAAAAAAATTAAAAAAGCACATGAGTGCTTATTCCATTATTCTCGAAATAAATGAATACATAAATGAATAAGTAACAAATACACAGTCAACACAGTCTTCTGTAATGAAGGAAAGGTCCCAGTGTGTAGACTCCTTTTGAGTCAAGGCAGATTTCTCTGCGTGAAATTCCGGCTGCTCTCGTCTAGGAAGACTGCGTTGCCACAAGAGGAGTGCCACCCATTTTTTTCTTTTCTTGTCTGCATGTGTATCAATTTTGTTTCCTTATCAGAGTGACTTTCTTTTACCGAATTTTGCCAGGGACAGCTAACTTTCTTGTTGCCGTGGGTCAGCCTGGAGACAGACTGTGCAAGAAGGTCTCTCCATGTTCCAAGAGACTCTTGCTCAGCAGCACGAGACAAAGAGAATGAGAAGAAAGGCTGCAGACCAGGCAGACAGACCAGCGTCAGACTTCATCTGTGCCCTCTGCCATAGGGACTGTCATTCCCGTGTAGAACTGGCCAGCACAACCCACACTGTACCAGAAAGAACACCCAGACCGCAACTCCATAATCTTCCGGGACTGAAGGATACCAACAGAAAGACTAGCACCCAGACCACCACTCAAGACCTAGTGAAGAAGGGAGAGGGGGGGGGGGTTAAATTCAAACAGGGACTGAACCTGCTACCTCTCACCCTCTGGAAGGGTGTGTTACCTTTAGACCACCATCCACCAAACCTCCCTAGATAGGAGATGGTGGTAGGAGGCAGAAGTCATACTGAGTGAGTGAGGGCTGTTAATTGACTGGGCAGAAAACAAGCTGCCAAAGGTGAACACGCCCAACAGGTAAACTGACACCTGCTGCCTGGGTAGCTGACACCACTAGCCTAGTGGTAGCTTAGAGAAGAGAGAGAGAGAGAGAGAGAGAGAGAGAGAAGAGAGAGAGAGAGAGAGAGAGAGAGAGAGAGAGAGAGAGAGAGAGAGAGAGAGAGAGAGAGAGAGAGTATACACATTAGGAGCTCTTACCCGAATGTGTGAGTGCAAAATAATGTGTCATGCACACACACACGTATTTTGTAAGTATTAATGCAAGCAGATATGAGAAAAAGAAGTTAAGGGAAGTGGTTCGTTTGTAGTGTCACGCCCTACACCACTGGATTCCATTAATGGCAGATATATAACTCCTGTAAACCATGAACTTATCTCGGAAAACAAGATAGAAATAATTATGTAAAAAGACCAGAGAAAAATATGCACAACACTCGGTTGCTTCTTCTTCTCATTTGTCTTGTTTTTCTTTTTCTTTTGGCCCGCATACATAGAATCTGTGGATAAAGTTCATTTTCACATAGAAGACCAGATGGCATAAATCAAATGTTGTCAATAAAATGTATATTATCAACGGATTTTTAATTTGTGCGGGATATAGAATGAATCCATCTGAATATCTAACCAGCAGGTTAGAAAAAAATCAAAGAAAGAAAGAAAGAAAGTATGAGAAGCAGAAAAAACAAAGAGAAGGGAAGAGCAAGGGAGCATAAAAAGTGGAAACCATAAATATGATCAAGATGCTAATAATAATTGTATAAAAACACCACCACAACTTCTTATGATGATATACTACTACTACTACTACTACTACTACTACTACTACTACTACTACTACTACTACTACTACTACTACTACTACTACTACTACTACTACTAAAATGATAATAATAATAATAATTCAATAACATGAAAAAGAAGAAGGAAGAAAGGAAGGAAGAATCGACAGAAAGAGAAAATTCAGAGAAAAAAGACAGCAAAACCATCACCAAGTAAAAAGATAGACCGAAACAAGTGGAACAAAGAATGGTGAAAAGAAATCAAAGACAAAAACAGAAATACAGAAACTATTGATTTTTTATGGAGAGAATACAAAGACATTGAACATTGAAAAAAAACCCACCACCACCACTCTCTTAAACCTGTCAACTTTTCCTCTCGGGTCTTTGCAAAATAAAAACACAAAAACAATACATATCTGGTGATTATCATGCTATCGTCCATAACTTTGAACTGCATTGTTTCAAACAGCGGTTAAAACCACAGCAGTTTTCTCCGCCTGAAAATTCCAGCTTCCTTCCCTTGGGAGAGGGGGCAGCAGCCATTATAGGACGCCCTGCATTTTGGGGGGACAAGAAAAGGCACAGCACACGGTATGTGGGAGCCTCTTTACTGCAGACCAGCCTTCAGTCCTGGCTTTCCTGGCCATAAAACGACACATGCATAGGAAAACAACATCAATTCAATGTGCGATAAACGCGAATGGGCGGGCATATACAATACTCCTTAGCCATTTGATAGCAGGTCACACAGGTCACAGGGGTCTAAATCTGCTAGGGGGTGGAATAGGTTAGTGGGTAGAGTGTCAGACCTGGGATGTGGAGGGTGAGGGTTTGAAGATCAAATCGCCGGCTGAGTCGTCTGGCTGAAGATTTTGTTGTTGTTGTTGTTTTTTATTTTGCTGTGTTGTTGTTGTTTTTTGCTACAATGTTCATATTGATTATACTTCTCTTCCCTGCAGGAAATTGGGATGATATCATAAACCAAGGTTCCTTGTATGAACACATTATAATAATTCTTTTGCATAATGTGTTCACACACACACACACTACACAACACCACACCACACCACACCTCACACACACCACACCACACCACACCACATCACACCACACCATACCACTTCACACCACACTGTACACCACACACATTATTTGTGGAAATGAAGAGTTGACCAGTCATGACAGGATAATATCCGGCAGGCAACTTGAGTTTTGACTGCATGAGGTAACAGTCCTAAACTAGAGTTGGCCAATCTTTTAGCCTGAAGAAGGTTTTGAATAAACCGAAAATTTGCTCTGCCAGACACTTGGGTGTTGTGTCTTTACTATACTTGTTTGCTTGTACAGTCCTAAACTATCTGGAAAAAAAAAACGATGTGGTGTGACGTATGTCGAACATTTCGCTCGTTATGGTACCCCCTTGGGACGACTTACAAAGAACATGGCTAAATCCAGCCACTGAATAGTGATAAATTATGTTGGTATAGTGCAATGTAGAAGAATACTATTGTTGGCAGACTCTGGAGTAAACTAAACCACAGACTTTGGCACACAACCGACAAGAAATGGAGGAATTCTGGAGCAGTTCCCCAGTGACTTCTACCAGAATGAAGGAATAAGAAGGAGACGACCGACAAAGACCTGGGTCAGAACATGTTGATGGATAAACAATTCTTCTTCCATGATCGTGTTCATGAATATCTGATTTTGATAATAACACTAACTTTAGTCATGTAACTGAGTTTTGCAAATTTGTATGCTCATGTAATGTCTACTGTGACGTTTACGTAATGCTTTTTTAAGGTTTACAAATCTACAGTGGTGCATAGAACACAGTCTCTCAAGCCTTTTCGAACGACAGTACTTGTCACAGATTCCGACAGAATGAGGTATGAAAGCCTGAAGTGGACATATTACATCACTCCACCCAACAACTGTCTTTTAATGCCGATTTGTAGGCCAGAAAGATTCTGACACGTCCTGCGGTCACCCTGAGACCAGAGCGACAGGGACCACCAAATCAGAAACAGTTCTCTTTTTGTGTATGATAGCCAATGGTGATGAGAATAGTGTCACGATGACGTTATAATAGTACACTTGTTTCAAGATTACTTGACGATAATTATTAGTCCTTTACACTTCCTATCATTATGTATCCTGATGTAAACTGTGCCTATTAATTAAAAAAAAAACAGACACGTGTAGTTTTTGACAAGACATTTAGCTGTTCAAACACTGCATCATTTTATAAAGTGGGTGATTCTTGACAAT
Organism: Stramonita haemastoma; assembly: GCA_030674155.1. Classification (NCBI taxonomy): domain Eukaryota; kingdom Metazoa; phylum Mollusca; class Gastropoda; order Neogastropoda; family Muricidae; genus Stramonita; species Stramonita haemastoma. The sequence continues at coordinate 44,646,969 of CM060333.1, read as the reverse complement.
GTGGTCCCAGTCGTCTTTTTTATTTCATTTATTTAACTCATAAGAAACCTACTCTTGGTAGGGGTGAATCGGAGTCTGAAAAAAATGATAAAACTCATGAGATTATAAATCTCGACCTTCTAACGTGGATTCGAACGGGATAATAACCACTGTCTCTTTAACTATCTATCTCACTCCTTGTCTCTGTCTCTCTGCCTCTGTCTGTCTCCCTCTCTCAACCCCACCCCCCCTCTCTCTCTCTCTCTCTCTCTGTGTCTCCTTCTCTTCCTATCGCACAGGAGTGCTTATTCATTATCCTCGAAAAAAAGAATTTGCCTTGCCTTGCTTCCCTCTCTCCTCTCTTTTTCTCTTCTCTTACACATACACACACATATTCAGATGAAATATGGAATGATGCAACAGACCTATGCCTCTCTTCTAACGTTTCATGCTTCTATGATCCTTTTCTCTTTCCCAAACCATCCCCCCACCCCACCCTCACCCCATTACACACACACACACACACACACACACACACACACACACACACACACACACACACACACACACACACACACACACACACGCTAATACACACATACAAACACACACACATACAAACACACACACAAACACACACACCCTCCCCTTACCTTCCTTACCTGACCCCTCCCACCCCAATCCCCCTCCAAAAATAAAAACCGCACACAGACAAAAAAAATAACAAACAAACAAGCCAACAAACAAACACACACAAACACAAACACACAGAGAGAAAATAAAAATGAGGAGAAATCTTAACCTGTCACATCAAAGGAAATGACAGGCTGACTTACAACCAGCACTCGGAATTCAATGGCTGACTCACGAGGCCGCCATAGCTGTGGCGTCATCTAGGGAGCAGATTTATGTCCCTTTAGTGCCCCCCTCGCCTGTCGCTTTTCGGGGGGGTGGGGGTAAACGGGGGTGGGCGGTGGGGGGAGTGTAGGGTCCCTGACATGGAGCACAGAACTTTTGCGCACAGAGAGAGAGGGGGGGGAGAGAGAGAGAGAGAGAGAGAGAGAGAGAGAGAAGAGAGAGAGAGAGAGAGAGAGAGAGAGAGAGAGAGAGAGAGAAGAGAGAGAGAGAGAGAGAGGTTTTTTTTTTTACACTTTCATGCTGTCAATACAGCGATGTAGACAATATTATAGAGAATTGCTGGTGTAGTGATTACAGAGATACAAACACAGAGAAACAGATCTATGATATGCTGACAGGCGGTTAGGGTTGGCAGGCTAGGCAGGCAAGGAGGTATATACACGCACGCACTCGCGCGCACTCGCGCGCACGCACACACACACACCACACACACACACACACACACACACACACACACACACCTCTATCTCCCTAAACATACACACACATTATTCATCTCCTTACACACACACACACACACACACACACACACACACACACACACACACACACACACACACACACACACACACACACACACACACACACACACAACTCTCCATTATCATCGAGGTAAAAGAATAAATAAAAAAAATAAATAAATAAACTCTATCACCCTACACACACAAACACACACACATTTCATGCACGCCCATCTACTTACATGCACACTTTAGCGAGTGCACGCATGGATAAATACTTAGGGCCTACATAATATGCATGTACACACACATGTGCACACACAGACACACAGACACAGACACACAGACACAGACACAGACACACACAGAGACACACACATTTTTGAAAAAAAATCACCATAAAAACACACACACACTTAATCTCCACCAATCAAAACAAAAACAAAACAAAATCCCCTAAACTGGTTACTCTCTGATCAGGCAGGCCACAAAGCTGTATACAAGTAGCCTAGCCTAGACCACACTCCACTGTTAGCCTAACAACACCTTAGGGTCCTTGATGGCTCAGTTGAAAGGCAGAAGCTCACGCCATCATGCTTTTTTCAATCAATGTTTTCTTTATTTCGGCGATAGTGGAATAAGCCTTCGTGTGCTTTTTTACATTCAGTTCCCGTGTGCATGCGGTTTTGTAACATTTGTTTTCGGTTCCTGACGGCACACCATAGACGACTCTTCTGAAAAGCAGAACAAGTTTTAACGTGTGTGCAAGATGTTCTGCATGCGTTGGCACACGGGACCTCGCTTTATGTCTCATCCAAAGAACTTTTAGGGGAGTTGAGTCGACGCTGATATTAACTCGAGAGGTGGCAGGGGGAAAGGAGGGGAGGTGGGGTTGGGGGGTATTCCCTTGAACGGGATTCGTACCTGGGTCAGCAGATCACGAGCGTAATGTGCAATGGTATAACCACCAGGCTATGCCGTCCTCGGTCTTTCCATCAGGCCAGTGAAGAATAGATGTTGTCTTGCCCGGCCTGGAACCCACTCTGGCTATACCTCTCTCTACCTAAGTCTAAGGGGGCGGGATAGCTCAGTGATCAGAGCAATCGCTTTCCCCAAGCTAAGCTTAAGCGGCATCGAGCGTGGTTACCAAGTGGATGGGTGACCGTTTGCGCGCCTTGGCTTCAGTACAGTCCCCCATTTCACCCAGCTGTAAATGGATACCTGCCCTCTTTAGGGTCAGGGAAGGTAAAGCAGCGAGGGAGAGGAGATGGGTGCCGCCCTCAACATGATGGCCCTTAGAGAAGCTGAGGTCTCTGATGCCTCGCTCCCCTACGACCACATAGGTTATGGGACACCTTGACTTCTACTTTACTTACCTAAGTCTCTGCATCTTCTCTGCTTCTTCCACTCTCTCTTCTCTCTCAATGCTTACACCCCCACCACTACCCTGCACACATTTTTGTTGTTGTTTTTTTCCTTTCTGCAGTACTTAGCCTGGGGCTGGACATGTCTTTAATGGCATGAAGGGGGCAGAAACCTTTCATCTTTAGCTGAAGGTTCTATGAAGGTGTTTACTCAGATCCTTTCGCCTGGTTTCCCTGTGTCAATAAACCAGGATGTTCACATTCTGCTTGGGTGAAGGCGGGGACGGGATAGCTCGGTGGTTAGAGTAATGCCCATTGCGCTCGTGATCTGCTGACCCAGGTTCGAATCTCGTTCAAGAGGATTTTTCTTCTGGAGTAAACATCAGTGCCGACTCCACTCCCCCCAAAAAAAGTCTTTCGGATGAGACTTTCAACCGAGACCCCGTGTGCGAATACACGCAAAATATCCTGTGCACACGTTAAAACCCATTCTGCTTTTCAGAAGAGTTGGCAATATATGTGCCGGTGGGAACGGATGACAAGATTGAAAAAAAACTGCATACACACGGGCACTTAATGTAAAAAAGCACATGAGTGCTTTTTCCATTATCATCGAAATATAAATAGCTTGATTAAGAATAAATGAATAAATAAATAAAGGCTCGCGTGGAGGTTTTCAAGGATTGTTGTTGTTGTTGTTTGTTGTTGTTGTGTTGTGTTGTTGTTGTTGTTCTTCTTCTTCTTCTTCTTCTTCTTCTTCTTCTTCTTCTTCTTCTTCTTCTTCTTCTTCTTCTTCTTCTTCGTTGTCGTTGTCGTTGTCGTTGTCGTCGTCGAATGTTCAGGTAGCAACTATTGTTGTCTGTCATATAAACAAAAATGCACATTGCACTGTTGTTTTAAGCACCTGAGAAATTAGGCTCAGCGCATCCGACTTCGGCATGGGAAATATTTGTTTATATATTTTAAGTCTTCTGGGGAAAAAAGGCAGGAGAATGGACCAAGAAGGCAGAAAATAGACACTAGGGAGCAACAGGCAGTAAATGAACTCGGCGGGAACAAAAAGGGGGATGAATGAGAAGGAATTCTTAGCATACATTTCCAGAAGGTAGGGATACTATTTATTCTGGCGGGGCCCCCCGGTATTCCCACAGGGAAGTTTTTCAGAATACTTTGGGTGGAAATAGTATTATATGTTAAGAACTTAATCGTTTGTTACAATCGGGGTATAATAATACGTAACAAATGATTTCATGAAAATAATAAACATAAAAAGTTCTGCAATTTGTTTTTACACATACATTCACACACACACACACACACACACACACACACACACACACACACACACACACACACACACACACACACACACACACACACACACAGAGGGTCTTTTCAATGATATAATCAATTGAGCAATGATATGGATTTTAACAAAAATGCTACCAATTTTACATAATCATTCATTTAAAAAACCGGCAAACACACTCGCAAAACATGACTTTTTTGGTTTGGAAAAAAACATATTTTCAGCGGATTGACAAAAGCAGTCTGCGTCATCCACCAGGTTCTAAGCGTGCCTTGTTTCCAGGCCCAATCCCCAGCCTGTTTAGTCAGTCACTTTCAATATTATCTTTCCTACAATGTCACTCATTACCAACATCACCAACAGAGGTCAGGGCGGTGTTGTTTCCTGTACACGCCCTATATCCTGTCAATCCAGCCCCCCTTGTCCACACCACGGCACTGAAACTAGTTGTCCTGAAAACAATCGATACAATACTTTTGGTGTTTAACAATGGTTGGGGAGACTCTCTCGAATTGTTCCTACAAACTCCACAGAAGGATAGAGTCCACCCAGCTAAAACGGTAAATAAAGGTAAAGGTGTCCCCATAGCCTATGCGGTCATTGGACAGTGAGGTTTCAGAGACCTCAGTTTCTCTAGGGGCCAGCATATTGAGGGTGGCGCCCATCTCCTCTCCCTCGCTGCTTTACCTTCCCTGACCCTAAAGAGGGTAGGTCCCCGTTTACAGCTGGGTGAACTTGGGGACAGTACTGAAGCCAAGGCGCGCAAACGGTCACCCATCCACTCAGTAACCACGCTGAATGCTGCTTAACCTAAAGATTGGGGAAAACTTAAATCTTAACTTAAAAGTTAAATCCTGTTCGCTTTTTGGAAGTTATCAGGCCAATGTGTGACAGTATGAACTGGTTGACAAAAATTACAAAACTACAAACACCAGGAGACTGGATGTAAAAAAAGCACATGAGTGCTTATTCTATTATCCTCGATTATAAATAAATATTTAAAAAGCTTAAGCATTCTGACCTTTGGTAACGGACAGGGGTCGGGGGTGGGGGTAGGAGTTCGAGTCTCACTTTAGCTGTTTGTTTGGGGGGGGGGGGGGGTCCCCATGGAGTTCACATTGGAAATAACTCCACACCTTTGGTATTCTTTTGGATATGTGGGTATCTGTCAGTCACGGAAGACTACGGAGTTGCGTTCTAGACTCTATAGCGCTAATCCTAGATAAGTAGGTATGTTGTTGCTTCGATTTTACGTCTGTTCACTCAAAGTAAAGTGATATCAGACGAAGGGTAGGTATGGAGGGCAAGCTGTTACTCATGCAGCAGACCCCCCATTCCACGTCGCTGGAATGGTCCATTGGAAAGGCAATCGCCGATACGAATGGTTCCAGTGCCATCGCAGGAGCCGCCAGAATGTTGCCATATACAGCCCCGAACCGTCCTGGGGACTCCAACTCCCCGATTTTTCCTCAGAGATGGTGTCTGAACACGACACCTGTGTGCATGCTGGGTTTTTTTTTTTTACTCTTTTTATCAGCTTCTACCAGCGCACAATGGCCTGATCTTTCAAAAGGCAGAACAGGTTTTTAACGTGTGCGCAAGATGTTCTGCGTGCGTTCGCACACGGGGCTTTAGTTTATAATCTCATCCGAATGACTTTGACACTCATTTCGATTTTTTTTGTCAAACTGGGAAGAAAGGGCGAGGCTGGGAATTGAACCCAGAACCTTTCGGTTATGTATTCCCTACTGAATGGGAATACAGAAACCGACGTCCCGTGTAAGAAAGTACGGACGCACAGAGGACATCTTTCTTACACGGTAAAACCTCATGCATCCCTCTTTTGTGGAAAATTAGGCCAACTATTGGCCGGTGGTATGGATGACACGAACATACTCAGCATGCATTCTACTACCTTGGGTAAGGATGGGCTCCGCCAGATTCAACTTTGCCCATGCCACTCTGCTTCAAAAGAAAATGATTCAAGGATTTCACAGAGAGAGAGAGGAGAGAGAGAGAGAGAGAGAGAGAGAGAGAGAGAGAGAGAGAGAGAGAGAGAGAGAGAGAGAGACAGACAGACAGACAGACAGACAGACAGACAGACAGACAGACAGACAGACAGACAGACAGACAGACAGACAGACAGACAGAGACAGAGAGAGACAGAGAGAGACAGAGAGAGACAGAGTAAGTAAAACAGAAAACCATGCAACAAAAAAACCAAAATAAACCAACCAATACCAAACCCAACAAACCAAAGCTAAACCTACACACACATCTCTATTACGAAACAGGGCAGCGTAATTGATGTTTTGACATAACTATGATGGGATAACCATTTGGCTTTTTTCCGTGTTTGAGTTTTTGAGCGTAAAAACAAAACAAAACTGCATCATGTATGGATTTCTCATCGACAGATTCAGACAGCACGCAGTGACCGTTACGTTGAAGTGCTTCCTCTGCTTAATGAACGCTGTGCCTGTGCCTTTGATTTCACTCTGTTTGGGAAAATACCGTACTGGTTTATTGCCTCAATCGCATAAACATAAACACCCTTAACAAGAGAAAGGAAATGGTTGGGTGGTAGTATAAGTAGAAAAGGGGTTTTGAGAGAGAGGGGGGGAGGGAGAGAGAGAGAGGTGAGTAAGAGGCACACCACACACACACACACACACACACACACACACACACACACACACACCACACACACACACACACACACACACACACACAGAGCTAATTTCAACAATTGTCTTTCTGCTTTCTTCTTCTTCTTTTAAGTCTGGAGACCCATCAACATCTCTATATGAAGTTAGTTTGGGATTTGTCTGATCATGTCAAATGTCCTTCAGTTTTTTTGGACACAGGAAGCTCGTTACTGCCACTTTTTTCTCACCCCCCTCCCCCCTACACACACATAATTCTCTCTGACTATCACACTGCTCGAATCATTTCCGCTGCCTCTGCTGCTACTGTTGGTGCCATTAACACTACTGCTACTGCTAATGGTGTGGCTTAAATATGTATCTTATCAGGCACTTTTCAACGGTAGTGTACAAATTACGTCAAACCACACGCTCAAATACTTTTTTCTGCTGCATAAATCGGTATTTCATTTAGATTATTTTCAACCATAGTGTGCACAGGTTAGAATAAGGGCTGTAACAGTACATGGCGGTGTACTATTGTAGTTACACTAGAGGTACATCAGAGGCCAACATTAGGTTCACTCCAGAGCCACCACACTTTAGTGTGACTACATACACTGCAATATACCCCCGGTAGGAGTATCCATTTTCTACTGCGTTTTACTAGGAAACCCAAACTGAAACCATGATATGAAAAAGATAATCCTAACACACAAACATGACATACAACCGGCAGTACGGCCATAAACAAAGAGAAACTTTACACGTTTGATGTAAAAACTACAAAAAAATACTAAACTTTCCCAGCTCTCATAGTTTATAACCATGTGGGGAGGACTCCGGAACACAAGAACTGGTGAATGGATAAATGAGATAGAAAAAAAAGAAGACAGATCAGAGAAAAACGAGGGGAAAATCCCTTTTACGAAAAAAAAATTACAAGAGATACAGAAAAAATCTCCATCACATAAAATTATGCAAGTAATAATAGGACTGTAAAATCCTGAAGGCAGGAACAGTGAGAAGCTGACATGCAAGAACTGGCGAAGTACACGGCCCCCTCTGCACAAATCCACCTTTAATGAATCGCCTCAGCATCGGGGCATAAAACAAGAAGCAGGCTGCTGATAGCCCAGCGTCCGGACCAGCACCCAATCTGAGATTCTCTGCAACGATTGTTCATCACTACAGCAGCCGACAAATTCAGCAGCTGGGATGCTGCTACACCAGCATCTCTCCCTACCACCACTGCATCCCTTTCCAGCAGCCAGCGCCTCGTGGGGAGAGGAATAAAGTCAGAGGCGGAGGAGGAAGTATGACTGCAGGGTGTGAAGGTGACTAGGCGGACAATGCTGTAAAACTGTTTGGCGCCAGCGGATCGAAGCCCTGCATATATTTCACTGGTGATGGCCAAAGTTTGTGATCAGTCGTAAACTGGGGGCTGCTGGGGAGCGTGTGTGTGTGTGTGTGTGTGTGTGTGTGTGTGTGTGTGTGTGTGTGTGTGTGTGTGTGTGTGTGTGTGTGTGTGTGTGTCTCTGTCTGTCTGTCTGTGTGTCTGTGTGTGTGAGTGTGTGTGTGTGTGTTGGGGGGGGGAGGGTGGCTGGGTGAATCATTGTCCATAGAGTTGGTGCTGTGCTGTGTTGGTTTGTGTAAAGTTTCCCTGCTCCTTTTTCCTCTAAATTCGTGCATACACATAAACGCACACACGCAAGCACGCACACGCAAACACACACAGACAGACGCACAAACACACACACAGACACAGATACGCACATAAACACGTACACATACATTCGCAACAGCATGTAGCCCCAAATAGTTGTAAACAAATGAAATGATAAGCTAATCAGATATTATGTGACCCCCAAAAAGCCGCAAAAGCATAAAGATGTAAAGTTAATCACACCGACATGACAATGTATAGAATATTATATTGAACTGCATTTACACGAAGTCAAATTGACAATTTATTAAACTGACTTCATCATGTTAGCATCTACTCATTTCTAAGTTTTTCTACTTCCCATACAATGTACCTATGCACAAAATAAAAACCTTGCTATAAAGAAAAGAATGTTATAATGTTTCTGTGCACAGAGTGAAAACTGTATGGAAACAAATAATTGTCTTTATGTCTATGCATGGGATAACAACCATGTTGAACGGAGAAAAATGGTTATCTCTGTACAAAGAATATTCCTATTGAAAAACCATTTTACACCCCTCCCACCCTCTCTAAAATAACTGCTTGGTAGCAGTAGCACACACACACACACACACACACACACACACACACACACACGCACGCACGCACGCACGCACGCAGGCACACGTACACCACACACACACACACACACGCATACATGTACACACACACACAATTGAAACCTTGGTTACATTCTATGTTTTTGATTCTGTAACATCATCACACGTCGATGCTAATAATGAGTCCTGAACGTGTAGGTTCCGTCTTCTACATGCGTGGGTGTGTAATCGTTATAATATATAATGGATAGCTCAGTAGTCGGAACACTCGCTTTTCCCAAGCTAAGGTTAGCAGCATTGAGCTGCATTTGAGAATTGAGCCCAATTGGATGGATGACCGTCTGCGTGCCTTGGCTTCAGTACAGTCCCCCAGTTCCCCCAGCTGTAAATAGGTAGCTGCCCTCTTTACGGACAGGGAAGGAAAAGCAGCGAGGAAGAGGAGATGGGCGTCGCCCTCAATATGCTGGTCCCTAGAGAAGCCGAGGTCTCTGATGCCTCGCTCCCATACAACCACAAATATATATATATATATATATATATATATATATATATATATATATATATATATATATTGTGTGTGTGTTTGTGTGTGTGTGCGTGTGTGTGTGTGTAATTATAGGAGAAGGGTGAAGGTGCTGTTAGGTTAAAAATCTGCGCATGAAGGTCAAGGTTACCTCAGGGATCAGAAAAAGTGTCACTCTTATTGGGCCAGACACCATTGAGACTCCAAAGCCTGACCCCAAGGTGAGACAATGTAGCATTTTTTTACTTCTGTAGAGGAGTGTTGTTCAACGTTTTCTGCAACAAAAATGACTACAATGATTTCGCTGTCAAAATGATACCCCCCACCCCTTCTCTCTCTGTCTCTGTCTGTCTCTCTCGGTCTCTCTGTAGGGTGCGTGTTGTTCTGTTAGAGTAAAATGATTTGAACTTGTGATTAGAATGTCGTCTTGGATGGTATGTTTATTCCTATAGGCAGTCATATAAATTGTATTATTTTATGAGTGTGATGAGAGAGAGAGAGAGAGAGAGAGAGAGAGAGAGAGAGAGAGAGAGAGAGAGAGAGAGAGAGAGAGAGAGAGAGAGAGAGAGAGAGATGGAAACTGATTGTTTTGAACTTAGTTTCTCGCTTTTGTGTCATTGAAATAGAGTAGGGAAGTGTTTTGTCTTGTTATCGTAGAATAATTTGAATTTGTAATTTAGAGTGTGATGTTGGATAAGACTACTACTAATGGTTGGGACTTGGAATAGTGTATATTGAGATTTTGCTTGTGCCTGTAACTGTGAGTGTAGTTGGATAGTTGGTTATGTAAATAACTAAGTAATTAAGCTTATCATTTGCTTTACTATATCTATATGTTATATAATTCTTATGATTGTTTGTCAGTGGGTTTTGTTATTGGTGGGTTTTTTGTTTGTTTGTTTGTTTTTTTTGTTTTTTTATGAGGACCTGGTGTAAAGAAGCCTCTGGCTTATCCATATTTCCTCAATAAAACATTCGAGTTCGAGTTCGAGTTCTGTATCTGTATCTGTCTCTCTCTGTCTCTCTGTCTCTCTCTCAGACACAGACGCCAGCGCGCGCGCGCCACACACACACACACACACACACACACACACACACACACACACACACACACACACACAACCACGTGACACTTCTCTGTATATGCACACACACACACC
>CM060333.1:44628842-44633842 GCA_030674155.1 Stramonita haemastoma | reverse complement strand
CAGAGACAGACAGACAGAGACAAACAGAGAGAGAGACAGAGACAGAGAGACAGAAACACAGAGAGAGAGACAGAGAGAGACAGAGAGACAAGGCAAGGCAAGGCAAGGCAAATTCTTTTATTCGAGACAGAGAGAGACAGAGACAGACAGAGACAGACATAGAGAGACAGACAGAGACAGAGAAATGGAGGGGAGGGGGGCAGCGCTGAAACGAACCCCCGTCCCCATAGAAGCAAGCAGTGAGGAGAGTCAAGGCATGATTGTGTTGTGCACCTGTGTCCTGCTGTGATTTAGATGCAGTGTTCCAAATGGGGCAGGTTTTTTCTCGTTTCATTTTGGATTTTTTGTTTATTTGTTTATGATTTTTTTTTCTCATTAGTTTTTGTTGTTGTTTTAGTTGTTGTTGATGTTGGTATTTACTTATGTATGTTTATTATTTTTTGTTTATTCTTCATTGCCATCATCATTATCATCAGTAGCAGCACCACCACCACCACTACCACCAGCACAAAAAACAGAAAGGTATTTCACCATAAGTAGAAGTTTGTTTTTCTTTTAAATACTGAAACACAAAGCAAACAAGTTGTGTTTCACCATAAATTCAAAAAAGCAAAACAAAAAAACAAAGCACATGAGTTGTTTCACCATAAGTAAACAAAAACCAACAAAATAGACAAAAAATAGCAAACGAGTTGTGTTTCACCATAAATAAAACAACGAAAAGCATGTGTATGTGTGTGCATCGCGCATGTGTGTGTGTTTGTGTGGTTACCATGTGTATGCGTGAGTGTGTATACATGCCACATGTACATGTATACACACATGCGCGCGCGCGTGCGTGTCTGTGTGTATGTGTGTGTGAGATTCTATATTAAATTGCCATTGAATATGTGTTTCATGTGTTTCTTTGTTTTAATTCAGGGGATCCATAGAACAAAGAAGGGATGTGAGAGGTCTCATCCGGGTGGACAGCAGCGCACTGCATCAGCAGATAAGACGTTGGAAGACCAAGGCCAGGATTCAAACCACAGTGCCAAGGACAACCAAGCTGTCGACTCGGATGACGAACTTGCACAGGCCCTCGATGCCAGGCGCCAGAAGCTCAACCTGCCAAAAGCAAGTGCAAATGATGAGTGGCAGAAACTGGACAGAAAAATTGTCCAAAGACTCGAGACTCTGATAGGGAAAAGCACACTAGAACACAAACTAGCCACATATGGGGACATCATATACGCCACCTGTAGGGATACCTATGGAGTAAAACAGCCAAAAGAGAAAACGCCTCCAAAGAAATCCAGACGCCAAGAAGAGATAGACAGGATCAGGGTCCAAAAGAAAAACCTCAGAAAGCAAATGAAAACCGCACTGCCAATTGAGAAACAAGGTTTGCAGAAGCTTTGGAAAGATCTGAAAGCAAGATACAGTGCCCTCAGCAAAGCAGAAGCAGCGAGGAAGAAGAAGAGCAGAAAGAAGAAAACCTACGACCGCTTCTTCAAGGACCCCTTCCAGTTTGCCAGAACACTCTTTGAGCAACCAAAATCGGGAACCCTGAAAGTGGACAAAGATGTTCTTGAGCAGCATCTCAGGAAAACTTACTCTGGCCCACAGAGCAAAGCACCACTCAACATCCAAGGCTTGGTAACGCCAGCCGACCCTGAGAAACCCTTCAACGCCAAGCCACCAACGCTGGAAGAAGTACAAAATGTGGTCAGCAAAGCCAGAGCCAAATCATCACCAGGGCCAAATGGAGTACCATACCAGCTGTACAAGAAATGTCCCAAAGTGCTGCAGTGGCTCCACAAGCTGCTGAGATCAGCATGGAGAAACAAGAAAATCAACAGCGAGTGGATGAAAGCTGATGGGGTGTACATCCCCAAAGAGCAAAACTCAAGTGACATTGACCAGTTCAGACCGATATCCCTACTGAACGTTGAAGGCAAAATCTTCTTCTCTGTCATGGCAGCAAGGATGACCAAGTACCTCATGGAAAACAAGTACTTGGATGTGTCAGTCCAGAAAGGAGGCATCCCAGGTGTGTCTGGCTGTGTTGAACATGCCACAATGATTTGGGATGCAATTCAAAGAGCAAAAACAGGAAAGAAAGACCTAGATGTAGTGTGGCTTGATCTGGCAAATGCATATGGATCTGTACCCCACGAGATGATACAGCAGGCTCTCGAGATGTACCATGTGCCAGAGAGCATCCGCGACATGCTCAAGATGTACTTCAACGGCTTCTCAATGCGGTTCTCTACCCAGGATTACACAACAGCATGGATCAACCTGGAAGTGGGTATCGCAATGGGCTGTGCAATTTCTCCAATACTGTTTGTGTTGGCAATGGAAGTCATCTTGAAAGCAGCAACCAGGAACACAAGCCAAACGGACCTTGGTGATGGATACAAGATGCCCCCTCTCAAGGCCTTCATGGACGATACAACAGTGGTCTCATCCAAAGAAAGTGAGACACGGCATGTCTTGGAAAGACTGGACGACATTGTCGCCTCAGCAAGGATGAAATTCAAGCCCAAGAAATCACGGAGTCTGTCACTGAGAAAAGGAAAAGTAGCTGAATCCGTGGTCTTCAGTGTCGCTAACCAAGCCATTCCAACAGTCACAGAGGAACCTGTCAAGAGCCTTGGGAGGTGGTATGATGACACCCTGAAGGACACACAAAGAGCCAAAGAAACCAAAAAGATGGCGGAAGAAGGCTTGGAGACCATTGACCAGTGTGGTCTCCCTGGCAAATACAAGGTGTGGTGTCTGCAGTTCATGCTGATCCCAAAACTACTATGGCCTCTAATGATATATGAGATCTGCACCAGCACGGTAGAGGCAATGGAAGCCAAAATCAACAAATTCACGAGGAAATGGCTTGGAGTTCCACCCTGTCTCACCGATATAGCGCTGTACTGTCGGCAAGCAAAATTAAAACTGCCACTGAAATCCATCCTAGAAGAATATAAAGCAGGAAAAATCAGACTTCAAAGCATGTTAGAGGACACAGATGACAAGGTGGTAGAAGAAATCAAGCCCCTGCTGAAGACCGGCAGAAAATGGAAAGTCCAGGAGGTGATAAACTCTGCCAAAGAAAGTCTCAAGATCAGAGAGATAACAGGACACACACAGACCAACAGACAAGGACTAGGGTCAACAAAAACAGAATGGTGGTCAAAAGCAAAAGGAAAAGCCAAACGGGACATGGTCATTCAAGAGATGAGGAAAGAAGAAGACCAAAAGAGACTCCAAAAAGCAGTCCAGCAGAGCCAACAAGGGCAATGGACAACATGGGAGAGTGCGCTCCAAAAAAGTCTCACCTGGAATGACATTTGGCACATGGCCCCTCTCAGGATCAGCTTCATTCTCAGATCCGTGTATGACCTGCTACCATCAAATGCAAACCTGGTGAAGTGGGGAAAAGCAGACGATCCTGCATGCCCCCTCTGCCGTGAAAAACAAACAGTGGAACATGTCCTCAGCTCATGCAAAGTAGCCTTAGCCCAAGGGAGGTACACATGGAGGCACAACCAGGTGCTAAAAGAGATTGTAGAAGCAGTCTGGTTCAGTACCTGCTCCACAATTGGCAACATCAGGACACAAAAAGCTCCCGCAACCTTCTTCACGGCAGGAGGAAAAGACTCATGGCCACGAACATCAGTGCCATTCAGAACCTGCAAGCAGAGTCTGCTGGATGGAGCAGACGACTGGGTGTGCACTGCAGACCTCCCAGAATGGAACAACCACCCCGAGATCATCAGCAAGAGTGGTATGAGACCTGACATAGTAGTCAACTCCCACTCAACCAAGCAGCTGATCATGATAGAGCTGACTGTTCCATATGAGAACAGGATGGAGGCATCTCACGCCTACAAGACTGAAAAATATGCAGATCTGGCCAACAGCCTGAAGAAAGAAGGCTATCAGGTCAAAGTCCTTGCTGCAGAAGTCGGAGCCAGGGGTTTGTGGGAGAATCGGCTCACAACCTCATGAAACAGCTCTCGATTGCAGGGAAGGAAAAAACCAGAGCCCTGAAAGCCATGACAGAAGCAGCCGAGAGATGTTCAAGCTGGATCTGGTCAAGGAGGAACAAAAGTGAACTGCATAAGACCTAGATGACCCCATAATACCATAGGTGGCTAATCCCCCCCCCCCCCAAAAAAAAAAAAAGTGTGCATATCCAGAGATCATGAATTTAAATCCGAGTCAGAACTCACCACATACATGAAGGGGCAGCAGAGAGACATCCAGAGTCATGAACTGGATGTGGGCCGGCCTCCCTAGAGTGTAAGGAAGATTAAAGGCCCGAAACACTTGTTTGAAGGGGGCTTCTCCTCTGAGGACTCTCTGCTGCCATGCTCTACGCGAGTTTCTTACCACCAGGGGAGCAATTCCTTCGTTTCTATTCACCTGATGTTTTTTGTCATCCGTAAATGTAAAAATAATGAATAAAAATGTTTACTACCAACCCTCCCCCTTCCAAAATAAAGCAACAATAACATTAACAAAAACTTTAGATTGAACTGCTCTAAACTTTTCAGTCCATTGCATTCGATATTTTCAACGCTCAGACAGCAACTATTGTTGTCTGTCATAATTATCCCCCGAAACGCGTTGTGCTGCCGTTAAGCCCCTGACAAGTCAGTCCCAGTGCGTCCGACTTCAGCATGTGAGAAAACTGTTATCTTTTAAGGTCTTTCTGGGAAAAAAAGGAAAGAGAATGGAGTAAGAAAGCAGAAAATATACAAAAAAGAAAGAAGTGACAGGAAGAAAGAAACACAGAGGGGAAAGAAAAGAGGGAATTCCCAGCATAGAATTTCCAGAAGGTGGGGATGCTGTTTATACTGACAGGCCCCTGACATCCTCACGGGGTGCTGTGGGAGGGGCGTGTATTTAAGGCTGAGGGTGTGCCTGTGTGGGGTGAACTGGGAAACCACAGATCGATCCCTAATTGGGGCTTAAGGAGTGTAGAGTGACGCCCTCACACACATGAAATACCCATC
>CM060333.1:44611342-44613842 GCA_030674155.1 Stramonita haemastoma | reverse complement strand
CATGTTCAGAACTCCAGCCAACACCATCTGTCTCCCTGTTGTTGCTGTGGTCGCTTTAGATGGGCGTTTCCCAAATTAATACTGGATGTGGAAAAAGCACAGGATTGCTAATCCATTGTTCTGGAAATAAAAGAATAGGTAAAATAGTGTGTGTGTATATATGTGTGTTATTTTAATTTTTTTTTTTGTTCTTTTATATCGAGGATAATGAAGTCTGTGTGAGTGTGTGTGTGTGTATGTGTGTGTGTGTGTGTGTGTGTGTGTGTGTGTGTGTGTGTGTGTGTGTGTGTGTGTGTGTGTGTGTGTGTGTGGTGTGTGTGTGTTTGAGTGTGTGTCTGTGTGTGTGTGTCTGTCTGTCTGTCTGTGTCAGTCTTGCTGTCTGCCTTCACAGAAACAAGATCTTTCCCTAGTGATCTGCTCAGTCTCATGCTTTGAGTCTCGTTTCCTATCATACCCCTTGAAGTCATGGTAGATTTCTCTCGCGTGAAATTGGGGCTGCCCTCCCTGGGGAGAACGCGTCGCTACAAGAGCTGCGTCACCCATTCCTGTTCTTTTTCTGTCTACGACTATGTTTGTTTGGCATTTTTCTACAGAATTTTGTCATGGACAACTCTCTTGTTGCCGTGGGTTCTTTTTCCGTGCGATAGATAATTATGTGTAACACACGGGACCTCGGTTTATCGTCTCATCCGAAAGACTAGCACCCAGACCACCCCAATGGTCTAATAGACGAGGAGAAAGTTTCGGGCCAAAACGGGGATCAAACCACCGCCCACTTTTGACCCGGACTTTTGACCCTCTGAGCAGGTACGTTACCACTAGGCCACCTATCCACTTCAAGGTTCTGTCACAGCCACACTGTCTCTACACATCCACATCACTGTCATCGTCTGTCTCCATCGCAGATCAACCGTCCTCAAAGAGATCTAAAGCCAATAAAGAAAAAGAAAAAGGACATTGTAAGGTAAGGTGTGTGTGCCCGTGTGTGTGTGTGTGTGTGTGTGTGTGTGTGTGTGTGTGTGTGTGTGTGTGTGTGTGTGTGTGTGTGTGTTTGGGGGTTGGGGGAGGAAGAGACCTAGTTTAACTACATGCTGTCTCCCTCCCCCTCCCAGCTCCCCGTCCCTCCACCCCCCTCCCTCCACCCCCACCCACCCCCCTGCCTCCACTGTGGTTGGTTTTAGTGATCGTAAAAAGGACACAGTCGTGCCGAAGAGAAGAAACAAAACGCCAATGTCTGTCATAAAGGACCATTAAGTGTAAAAGGCAAGATATTGGGGGATAAGGGCCCGTCCCTAGCACCTACTGGACCTTTGGAGTGGCTGAAGGCAGTTCACAGAGGTCACTGGTGGGAATGCAGGCCACATATACAATGTGGCCCTTAAGAGGGTACTAATGTTCGTAGTCAATGGCTGTGCGGGTAAGTGGGGGGGGGGGGGGGGGGGGGGGCGGCAGGGACATCGTAGCGCACAACACACACTACACACATACATACACACGCACAACACACACACACACACACACACACACACATACACACACACACACAACCGAGGACATTATTGTCCAAAGAAAGACATGGTATACCGTAGCTAATATACTAATATTCAAAGTCATGGCTGTGGGGGTGGGAAACACACACACACACACACACACACACACACACACACACACACACACACACACACACACACACACACACACACACACACACACACACACACACACACATACACACACACACTCACACACACACACACAACCGAGCACATTATTGTTCAAAGAAAGACATGGTATACCGTAGCTGAAAAACTAATATCCACAGTTAATGGTTGTGGGGTGGGAAACACACACACACAGAACACACACAACACAGAAAAACCAGACACAGACACAGACACCACAACACACACACA
Source organism: Stramonita haemastoma (assembly GCA_030674155.1). Classification (NCBI taxonomy): domain Eukaryota; kingdom Metazoa; phylum Mollusca; class Gastropoda; order Neogastropoda; family Muricidae; genus Stramonita; species Stramonita haemastoma. The sequence goes on along the minus strand of CM060333.1, from coordinate 44,611,929 downwards.
CACACACACACACACACACACACACACACACACACACACACAGGGCCTTTTTGTTCACAGAGAGAGAAAGAGAAAGCTCTAGTACAGCTTAGCTAGGACTGTCAATACCCTCCTGCATAAAGCAAGATGTTGCTCTTTTTTATTTTTTATTATTCTCTAGCACACGACTGTGGCATATGGCGGTGCACTGTTTTATGGATAAATGAGTGTTATGTTATTCATTAGCAACAAAGAAAAGTCAAGGTCGTAGACTACTAAAGTATAAAAAGCTACTTACTGTCACTTAGCGTTGATATCACAATGATTTGGCTTAGATTCTTTAAATACGCTAGCGATCTCTACAGAATAAAACCCCCATGACACTGGATAGAGGAAAAGAAAGCTAAGGAAAGAAACAAAAAATAGACGTACGAAAACTTACAAAACAAGTATAGAAACAAAGAAACAAAAAACAACAACCAAGTAACCAACCAGCCAACCACCCAACTCATCAACCAGCCAACCAACCACCCAACCAACCACCCAACTCACATCCACCCATTTAACCAACCAACCTACCACCCAACCATCTACGGAACTCATGTGGC
>CM060333.1:44593842-44603842 GCA_030674155.1 Stramonita haemastoma | reverse complement strand
GCCCGATGTGTCGAAGTGGGATAACCAACAGCCACAGTCCCTAAATCGGAATACTTCCGCTGTGACTATAAAACAATCTCAACAACACCATATGGAAGTTCTATGCTAGGAATTCCCTCTTTTCTGTGCCTCTCTTAGTTTCTGCTTTGTTTCTTTTTGGTCTTGTCACCTCCTTCTTGACTATTTGTCTCCCTTCTCAGTCAACTCTCTTTCCTTTTTTCTCAGAAAGACTTAAAAGATAGCAGTACTCTCCCATGCCAAAGTCGGATGCATTAGGCCTGACTTGTCAGGGGGTTAAAACAGCAGTGTAACGCATTTTCGCTCACATGTCAGACAATAGTAGTTGCAAAGTGTTCGAAGAAAACAAGAAAAAGAGGAAGAAAGAAGATGACTCAGCCCAGCCTTTTGACATCCCAATTACTTTTTCTTTCTTTCTTTCTTTTTTTTTTTTTAAACGGAACTAAAATACTGAACATGTCCCTTGCTATTCAGTGTGTTGTTCCCTCTCATCCACGTGTCTCACAGGAACACTTGGTGAAACTTCAAATTAAATCAAGAAAGCTGGAATGCAAACAGCGTACAATGCTCACGTGCTTGTCGCGTAAATGCACTGGTTTGGCATGTTTGCACCCAGAAGGAATCAGTTTACAAGGAATGTGAGGTTCCGGTGCAGTTCGATAAAAAGACAGCTGGAAAATCAACAATGCAAAGAGGTTTTTTCCTTTAGGGAAAGATAACTCTGGGACTATCACTTTTCTAAGAAAAAAATATACTCTCCCTTTCCCTAAGAAGAGAAAACAAAAAACAATCAGTGCACCAAACATGTGAACTTCTTTTGTTTGGAGAGAGAGAGAGAGAGAGAGAGAGAGAGAGAGAGAGAGAGAGAGAGAGAGAGAGAGAGAGAGAGAGAGAGAGAGAGAGAGAGAGAGAGAGTGCTCTTTATTTTTCAAGGGTTACAGACTAAATATTCACATACTTTTTTTTAGCCATTAATTTTGAACAGTTAAAGCTTCCTGTTTAATTTAAAAAGCAAATGATTTTTATATCTTATTTTTTTTCACATATGGAAAAAGCTTTATCCACATAGTGTATTTCGGTCACCGATCGAGTAATAGATTGATTTATGGTTCATAGGTTAAGTTGATTGTTCAATCCATTGACTGATTAACACATTCTGGTCCATTGATTACAAGATTTTTGCTGTCCTTGCCTCATCTAACACCTTGTCATACATTCAGGTCATAATGTCATGTTGACTTCTACACTGGTATCACTAACACCAATTATTTTACATAGATAGATTTAATCTGTATACACTACACAGTTTTATTCTGAGATTTAGCATTTTATGAGGTGACAGCCCAGATATGGCCTGTGTGGTCGGCGGGGCTATAAGCACCATGATTGAATTGGTCGTAGCACAAAACTATTTGCATTGGTTGACAGATAAACAACTAACTGCCAAAACCCTCCGCAGAAAAAAAAAACCCAGCGCAAAACAAGAACTTGAAAAAAAAAGTTTCTAACTTAACCCCCTTTTAAGTGACATTATCGAAACAGTGCACAGAAATATTTATTAAAGAAAAAATCGTCTCTCAAAGTCATGCGCAAAAGTATAGACATTGTAAAGACACATGAACTCCCGTCTTGATGTGATAACTTTCTGCAAGCGAAAAGTGCAAAACATTTTTTCATAGTATTTAGTTTTCTTACTACTTGATAATAGACCGTTTGCTAAACCGCTGCCCCTATTTCATTGATCAGAGTGTGATAGAAACTCTCTTTGTTTTGTGTGAGTGAAATACAGAAAAAATCACTGGGACAAAATCAAAGGGACTAGCTTACTTTTAGAAGTCAAACAGGAACCCCATATTATCAACAGATCACAGGAAAGAAGAAGGGGGGGGGGGGGGGGGGGGGCACCTAGGAAAGATTTTATCCTTAAGTCTAGATCAAACCTAATCAAATTAAACTCGTTTACTTCGGAGATAATGAATAAGCACTCGCGTAGTTTTTTTTACATCTAGTCCTTGCCGTTATCAGGGATATGTCCTGAAAATAAACAATCACCCAAAACAAGAAAAAACAACAAACAAACTCAACAAGTAAACAATCAAATGCAACAACAAAAACGAAATGGACAGACAGATAAAAAAAACAGACACTGCCAACAGCAATCACAACAGCAACAACAACAACAAAGAGTAAAATAACTCTTCCCAAACCAAAAACCAAAAACAAATCCAAACAAAAAATCCCGGCCCAAACAAAACAAACAACATATACTTATTTATTTTATTTATCCTTTTATATCGAGGATAACAGAATAAGCAATCATGTGCTTTTTTTCATCCGGTCCCCATGTGTATGCAGTTTTGTAAATATTGTCATCTGTTCCCACCGGCACACGATGGCCTACTCTTACGAAAAGCGGAACAGGATTTAACGTGTGTGCAAGATGTTCTGCGTGCGTTCGCACACGGGGCCTCGGTTTAAAGTCTCATCCAAAGGACTTTTGGGGAGAGTGGAGTCAGCACTGATGTTAACTCCAGGAAGAAAATTTCCTCGACCGGACTCGAACCCGGGTCTTCAAATTGCCAGCGCAATGTTCTGACCACTAGGCTATCCGCCCCCTCCTTGCTGTTTGTCTGTGTGTCTATGTCCGTGTGCATGTATGTGTTCAAGCCTTGCACTGTTTTTTATTTAGTGTTTTATAGATCATTTCAGTAAAGCTGCTCCTTCAATGCTAAAACACTTATTTTTTCATTTTCTTTTGGTACTTGTGATATCTCAAAGTTATTTGAAGTTAGGTTTATTCTCCTGTTAAATATGTTTATAATATTCCATAAACCCAAAAGAGACTCAAGAAATGAAATCTTAAAACCATGCATTTGCAACAAAATGCGCATGGCACAAACTACCTCTGAAAGAACTGGTGATGTTTTCATGGTTACCCAAAACAAGGCTTCACATTCTTTTCTAAAATTGACAATGCTCTTGTATAAAACATTTCCCTACCACAACCTCCTGCCCCCCAGGCCCCAAATCTCCACCCCCCTCCCTCTCAAACCCCCTATACCCCTACTTCTTTATCGCCTCATCAAAAAGGACACTCTTACCTCTGCGTCCTGACACAGCTTTATTGCAGCCCTGCCTTTCCCTTGCCGTTAATTCCCCCAGTTCAGTCAGCTAGTAGTGCTTTGCTCCCCTTTACCCTACATCAAAGGCGGGCATAAATCGCACAGGGCTGTCATACAGTGCACGAGACTCCTCGTCTATGTGTGTGTGTGTGTGTGGTGTGTGTGTGTGTGTGTGTGTGTGTGTGTGTGTGTGTGTGTGTGTGTGTGTGTGTGTGTGTGTGGTGTGTGTGTGTGTGTGTGTATAGTGTTGTGTGTGTGTAGTGTGGAGTTGTGTGTGGTGTGTGTGTGTGTGTGTTGTGTGGTGTGTGTGTGTGTGTGTGTGTGTGTGTTGTGTGTGTGTGTGTTGTGTGTGTGTGTGGTTGTGTGTGTTGTGTGTGTGTGTGTGTTGTGTGTGTGTGTGTGTGTGTGTGTGTGTGTGTGTGTGTGTTTGTGTGTGTGTGTGTGTGTGTGTGTGTGCTCTGGGATGGCTGGCTGCTGGCTGGCTGGCTGGCTGGCTGGCTGCGGCTGTCTAAGAGTGTGGGGTTTCCTGTATTCTCTTGATGAGATTCCAGGGTTCACTTTCTTTCTCGCTTCAAAAACAAAAACAACAAATAACGAAAACAAAGTGTTGTCTGTCAGATGTGTGTGTGTGTGTGCGTGCGTCGTGCGGCGCGCGTGTGTGTGTGTGTGTGTGTGTGTGTGTGTGTGTGTGTGTGTGTGTGTGTGTGTGTGTGTGTGTGTGTGTGTGTGTGTGTGGTGTGTTTGCGTAAATGCGTGTGTGTGATGTGATGTGATGTGGTTGGTGTGGTGTGGTGTGGTGTGGTGGTGGTTATGGTGTTGGTGTTGGTGAGCTGTTTGTGTATGTTTGTGTGTGTGTGTTTATGCACTGCAAGTTTATGCGTGCGCTAGTGCAGTCAAACGCACACGTGCATGAGGGTGTGTATGTTGCAAAAAAAAATTAATGAATAGAAGAACTTAATCAAGAAAAAATACTTTAAAACATAAGGTGAAAGGAAGGAAAGTTCAAAGAATAGCGGCCCAGGTGCAAAACTGTTTTCTAATGAAGCAACAGATAAGATGAATGGAGCCCCAACTCTGTGTACGGGCATACAGAGAATAGCAGGGAGATAAGATGAATGCTTTGTACCCATCTTTCTCCTGCATAACGCTCTCTCTCTCTCTTCTCTCTCTCCTCTCTCCTCTCTCTCTCTCTCTCTCTCTTCTCCTCTCTCTCTCTCTCTCTCTCTCTCTCTCTCTCTCTCTCTCTCTCTCTCTCTCTCCTCTCTCTCTCTCTCTCTCTCTCTCTCTCTCCTCTCTCTCTCTCTCTCTCTCTCTCTCTTCTCTCCTCTTCTCTCTCTCTCTCTCTCCCTCTCTCTCTCATACATTTCCTGAATACCACCCACACTGCTCCAATGCATATTGCTGGTGTACAGGTAAGGAATGATCACGCCACAAGCTCCCCCCCCACCCACCAAAAATAAAAACGAGGAAAAAACCAGCATGAAATCTGATTTCAACTCAATGTTCTCCCTCTTTCACTAGACCGTGGTCTGGGTGCTAGTTTTTCGGAGATACAATAAACTGAGGTATGTATGCTATACATATTAAGCGCACGTTAAAAAACACACGAAAAAACATGGCAATACATCAGTCTGTCCCTGGCCAAAATCTGCTGGATAAAGCCTCTCATATTCGGGAAACACATGCACATACAGTCAAGAAAATTATAACAAAAAAAACAAAAGAAATGGATGGCACAGCTCTAGTAAAAATGTACTCTCCTCAGGGTTAGTTAGTAGCTTGATTTCACTCGAGAAATCTGCCATATATGACATAATGGGTAGACATAAAGCACTGAGTAGGTACCAAAACAAAGCACAAAAGTGTTATGAGCAATCTCAAACTGTTTACAAGACTCTGAAACATGAGGCTTCCCCCATGGGAATACTGGGGCCTGTCAGTATATAAAGCATACCGACCTCCTGCAGGTTCTGTGCTAGGAATTGCGCTGGGTGGCGCGCTCTTGTGGTGAGAGAAGCCGAATTTCACGCAGCGAAATCTGCCGTGACTTAAAGTGATATAACATTTTTATAAAAAAAATGTCACTGTTCGTGCAATATTGTATGTCCAGCAGAGAGACACGTACATTGTCAGATAATGTGAGGTTTTTTATGACAACAGAGTTCGCAATAAGCACAGTTGTTTGAAAACTGCAAAAGTATACATCATCCCCACAACTTAAATCTCCAACTTTGACAAAGTCGTACAGGACTTTTTTTTTTTTTTGGAGGGGGGGGGGGGGGGGGCTGTTTCTTCGATGAAATTTGTAGAACGTGGATTGAATGTAGGATTTATATGTAAAAGCGTCAGTGCTTATCTATCAGCATTAAAGAATACAGAAATATTCTCTCCTCTCTCTCTCTCTCTCTCTCTCTCTCTCTCTCTCTCTCTCTCTCTCTCTCTCTCTTCTCTCTCTCTCCTCTCTCTCTTCTCTCTCTCTCTCTCTCTCTCTCTCTCTCTCTCCTCTCTCTCTCTTCTCTCTCTCTCTCTCATCTTGGTACTAACCCCCTCTCTACCCCCCACCCCACACCCCCCCACGACCCCCTCTTTGCATTGCTGTTCAAAAGCCAGTGACTGGCCTTGTTTCTTCCTGGTTTAATCAGTTGTTATCCCTGTTGATGCTGTCATGCTATGTATGGGTACATGCTAGTGGAAGCACGGCTTAATCCCAGGCAGTGGTAAAGCAGTCAGCCAGTTGTGCACTGGAAGGCAGGCCGTCACTGGGTGCTGTGGGGGAAGCAACGAGAAGCCCACCTGACACTGCAGTCTGTCTGTCCGTCTGTCTGTCTGTCTGTACACGCTTAGCAGACAAGTGGTTATGGCCTTATATGTGTGTCAAAACTTGTGGAATACAATTTTATTCGGAAAAACACGCGAGCGGACGGGCGTGCGCGCACGGGCACACGTGAGTATATATATATATATATATATATATATATATATATATATATATATATATATATATATATATATATATATATATATATATATATATTATACGTATGTATGTATGTATGTATGTAGTGTATGTATGTATGTATGTATGTATGTATGTATGTATGATGTATGTATGTATGTATATATGTATGTATGTATGTATGTATGTATGTGTGTGTGTGTGTGTGTGTGTGTTATAACAAGAGTGTGTCTGTCTGCCTGTGTACGCTCGAGCGCGCAAACGCGCATGCTTGGTACACGCGCAAGCATACAGGCATGCATCTATGCCTGTACATGCAATCACGTGTAATCTTACATGTTTGTGTTTAGTGGAGTGTGCGCTCAGGTATAAAATCAGCAGGAAAGTCATCAAGTGCTCCTGGATGCTTGTTAGCCAACCTCACTTGTTAGAGGTACAAACATTATCAGGGCTTTTGCTCCCCCTGAACCTGAACTACACACTCCACTTTCTCCTTGATTCCCTCACCCATCTAATCACCTCACGGGTCCACATCACCTCCTGCTGCCTGTTCTGCTCACCAGATGCTGTTTTCTCTTTCTGGTCATACAGCGGACTCTTGCAAGAGAGCAGGGCTGTGGCTGTTGCAGATGAACAGCCTCATTATATAATTATACCCAGTGTGCATGACCAGTGTCAACAAACTGGAACTTTTTTCTGTGTGAGAAAATGTATAATCAAAACTGATTTTGCGTGATGTGGATGTGGGATGGAACGAACACGCAGAGCACAGCACAGAGTGTGTGCAGGCACTACAGTGATGTAAACGATGCTGCGGCTGCTGCTGGAGGAATCGGATATTCTGACAATAGATTTGAAATTGTAGAGACGTGTTGAGTTAACAGAATGCCAGGCTCCTGTCACTACGAAAAGCATACCCACCTTTTGCAAATTCTTTGCCAGGAATTCCCTCTTTTCTATCCTCCTCTCTTTGTTTCTGTCTTGTTTCTTGTCTTCCTGTCACCTCCTTTTTTGTCTATTTTCTGCCTTCTTAATGGATCGGTGGTCTAGAGGTAATGTGCTTGCCTAAAAAGCAAAAAGTCCGGGTCGGAAGTGTGCGGGGGTTTAAACCCTGCTTAGGCTAATAATTTTTGCCAGGGACAACTCTCTTGTTGCTGTGGATTCTTTTACGTGCGCTGAATAATTATGTGTAACACACGGGACCTCAGTTTATCGTAGTATCCGAAAGACTAGCACCCAGACTACTACTCATAGTCTAATGGATAGGGGGAAAGATTTTGGCCCAAACGGAGGATTGAACCACAGCACATTTTTGACCGGACGCAGGCAAGTTACTTCTAGACCACCGATCCACTCCTACTGGTGTAGTGTGAGGTGCAGCAAGCTTTTCAGTATCATCCTGTTCCATCAGTTTGGGGAGTGAGTCATGTGTCCCCTCACACTTCAGGAGAAAGATCTTTACTATCATAATGGACGAGTGAAATGGGGCCACCTTTCTCCCATGCACTTCTATGTGATTATGTCCACTTTCACTTTAAATCAATACCAGAATGATGCTGGAGACTAACTTTAACGACTGTGTGTGTGTGTATGTGTGTGTGTGTGTGCGTGCGTGCGTGCGTGCGTGCGTGCGTGCGTGCGTCTCTCTCTCTCTCTCTCTCTCTCTCTCTCCTCTCCTTATCTCTCTCTCTCCCTCTCTCTTCTCTCTCTCTCTCTCTTCTCTCTCTCTCTCTCTCCTCTCTCTCTCTCTCTCTCTCTCTCTCTCGCTCTTTAAGGAATGGAGACAGTCAAGCGTAGACTCTGTTCTATCAAAGCTGTAAATAATGTTAGTACCTCCACACCCCCCTGAACCCCCCCCCCCCCCCCCCCAATTCCCATCCCAGCTTATGTTAGCGCTAACCATAGAGCAGCACAAAGCGATAAATAAGAGGTGGTCAGGGTCTAGTTTCTTTATTGGCATCAGGGGAAAAGGGATGCTAAACAATATTGACACGTGGATGCAAAGTTAGCTGATGTTGCATCCTCTGTGTGTGTGTGGTGTGTGAGGGGAGGTGGGGGGGTTGCAGTGGGGCTGGTCAAACTTTGACCCAAGGCCAGTACTAAAAAGTTTTTCTTTGTCATTTTGTGATGGCTTTTTTTTTTTTTTTTTTTTTTTGGGGGGGGGGTAACTTTACGTCCTAATGCTTGGGGAATTTACTTCGCTTGGAGGTAAGTGGTGTTAGTATCTTTTCATAAGAAAAGGTTGAAAGCGGTGGTATTTATTGTGCGAAATATTCTTTTTCTTCCAACGCTCAAACAGCATCTGTTAGTGTCTGTCATATCAGCAAAATGCGTTGCGTTGCCCTTTAGTGCATGGCAAGTCAGGCCCAGTGTATCCGACTTCGGCATGAGAAAGAATCGTTATCTTGTAAGTCTGTCTGGATTTTTAAAAAAAGGAAAGATAGGAGAATGGACCAAGAAGGAAAAAAATAGACAAGGAGATGACATGAAGAACAGAAACATGGCAGAAACAAAGAGAGGGGTAGAAACGAGGGAATTCACAGCAGAAAATGTCTAGAAGAGGGGATGCTCTTTATAACTGACATGCCAGACCCCTGGCATCATCCTAGGGGGAAGTAGACGAAGAAACAAACCCCGTGATGTCTTATCACTCAACAAGCAAGAGATGGACAGGCGCGGACAACCCTCCAGTCCTGCACGCATGCGTGTGTAATAAAACTCCAACACTGCACCTTGCTGCTTCTCTTTTTGTAGAGCTAAAAGTGTAAAGGTGTCCCATCACCTATGTGGTCGTAAGGGGAGCGAGCATCAGAGATTTCAGCTTCTGTTGGGCCAGGATATTGAGGGCAGGCGCCCATCTCCTCTCCCTCGCTGCTTTACCTTCCCTGACCCTAAAGAGGGCAGGTACTCATTGACAGCTGGGTGAACTGGGGAGGACTGTACTGAAGCCAAGGCGTACAAACGGTCACCCATGGATCCAGTTGGTAACCACGCTTGATGCTGTTTAACATACTTGGGGAAAGCAAGTGCTCTGACCACTGAACTATCCGTCTCGATTTCCTTCTTGAACGTGAGTGACCCTGAAAGCAGGGTCAGCAGCAGCAGCAGGTAAAGACATACACACGGTGCATCACGGAACCAGACCTGCTTCAACCACAGAAAGCTGAAGCTGCTGCACTCTGCAGCGATTTCCCTGGTGATGACTCCAGCCCTGTAGCCCTTTGAAGCTACCCTAACTACAGAAGGAGCATGACAAATGAGCTGTACGGGTACTCTTTCACAAGAGCTCATCAGAACGAGAGTAAGGCTAGGCTAGGCATTGGTGCACCTTTGGCGTCTTTTACCTCCATAAAAAAGGATTTTTTTCAGAAAAAAATGTTGATGGAGATAGGAGTATAAGGAAAACTTTGATAACCTGGGGAGTTTTTTTCTATGAGGTTGGGATGGAGTGAGTGTTTGAAAGGTCAAGAACAGGTGAAAGTGTGATACATGGCAATGGTGGACTGAATTTCCTTTCATACGTGTGTTGATATGGTGGCTTTTTGTTTTTGGTTTTATCATCCCTTTTAACACACAGCTAAACCTTAAAGGGTTTCTTTTTTTATCTCGATCACACATGTGTATACACATACTTGCATCTCTTTTATACATAGATAGAGTCTCACAAACACACATGCACACACACACACAAAACACAATACACTACCCACAAGACACATAAACACACAACACACACAACAAAACATAACACACACACAAAACAAACAAAAAAACACATACTGCGCTCGCAATCATGCACCACATACAACGTACTCATGCACGCAGACATGCAGGCAGGCATGGCACGCGCGCGCGACAACACTCACAAACACAAACACACACACACACACACACCACACACACA
>CM060333.1:44573842-44581342 GCA_030674155.1 Stramonita haemastoma | reverse complement strand
TTGTGTAAAAAGATGTTTTTAATGCTACTTTTGGTTTCCATGTCACAACCGCAACACAGCTAAAAATAGAACCTTTATGCCTCAATTACAAAAAAAATAATTAATGATTCATAATTTTTTCAACAGATTGCACTTTGCAACAGAGTACTCTAATATATGACAAGAAGGCAAAAACTTCCAAGGACATTTATTTTTCAAGGTCTATGTCACAAAAACCTCACATGTTTCTGAGAATAACCCATCTAGCTATATATCTATCTATCTATCCCTTAGTCTGGCGACAGTGGGGCACCCATGAAGACTTGACAACCATGTTTCCTCCATTTCTTTTTCTGTTCTGCCTTTCTCAGGGTTTTGTTGAATTCTAGGCCTGTCCATTCGCTGATGTTGTCCTCCCATATCTTCTTTGGTCTGCCTCTTTTTCTTCCTCCCTGGGCAGTGCCTTGCAGCATTGTTTCTGCTAGTCCTTTTGATCTTGTTACATGCCCATACCATTCACGTTTACACTTCTTTACGATTGACAGAAGATTTTCATAGGGACCAATGGCTTGCTGGATTCTGTTATGCACGTATACGTTACTTATGTGCTCTCTTCTGTACCTACCAACATGAAATGGTCTACTCTTTCGAAAGTGTGTGTGTGTGTGCGCGCGCGCGCGCGCGTGCGTGCGTGCGTGCGTGCGTGCGTGAGTGCGTGTGTGCGTGTATCTGTGTCTCTGTGTGTATGTGTGTGTGCAATTATAGCAACAATAGAGTAAGTTTGATAATTGGGCGAAAACAATGACAAAAAAACCCATACCAAAACTGGTCACAACATACCAAAAGTATGAAAGTGATTTGCTACAAAACTACTAGAGTATAAGAATTCCTAACACCACTTCATGTCACAGTAGTACCTAGAACACACCCTGAGATATCCAAACAAATGCCTTTGCACCCTTCTGTCTTTTTCTACACACACACACACACACACACACACACCCTCCCTTAACTCTCCCATACATTTCTAACATCACCACCCACCCCTCTCCCAATTCTCAGAGCAGCCAGCAGCAGAAACAGCAGCAGAAGCAGCAGCAGAAACACAGCAGCAGCAGCAGCAGCAGCAGCAGTAGCATCATCGTACCACCAGGCTAAAGGATCAAACGGATTTTCAAGACTTTGCAGTCTGGAACAGCTGAAGAGGAGAAAATCGCGTCTACTGCAGAAAACTCATTCCTTATGCGCTCTTCTGAAGTTGGGTGGGGGCTGGAGAGCTGCGTAACATACTGTGAAGTTTTACGACAGCAGTGCCACAAACACGCTGCTAAATCTGCGACGTTTACGACATCCCTGACAGACGGCAATCACACAGTAGTCAAAATGGCTGCTTGCCGCGTCAAATGTCCCGTGAAGTGGAGAGATACGGTAAAGCAAGGGAAGGCTGAGAAATTACCTGCGGTCTGAAATTAGATCTAAGCTTTCTTTTCAACCCCCCACCCCCCACCCCCACCCCCGCCCTTCCCCTCTCTGTCTATCTGTCTGTCTGTCTGTTTGTCTGTCTGTCTGTCAGTGCGTTCTCTCTCTCTCTCTCTCTCTCTCTCCTCTCTCTCCTTCTCTCTCTCTCTCTCTCTCTCTCTCTCCTGGGGACGGGATACCCTGGAGGTCAGAGTGATGCACATTGTGATCTCCTGACCCGGGTTCGAATCTCGTTCAAGATTTTTTTTTTCTGGAGTTAACATCAGTGCCGACTCTACTCGCCCCAAAAGTCCTTTGCATGAGACTGTAAACCGAGGTCCCGTGTGCAAACGCACGAAGAACATCTTGTGCGCACATTAAAACCCGTTCCGCTTTTCGGAAGAGTAGGCCTTTGTGTGCTGATGGGAACGGATGACAAAATTTACAAAACTGCATGCTCAAGCGGTCTGGATATAAAAAAAGCACTGAAATGCTTATTCCATTATCCTCGAAATAAAAGAATTTTGAAAAATTAAGTGTGTGTGTGTGTGTGTGTGTGTGTGGTGTGTGTGTGTGTGTGTGTGGTGTGTGTGTGTGTGTGTGGTGCGTGTGTATGTGTGTGCGCGCAAGTATGTGTGTGTGTGTGTGTGTGTGTGTGTGTGTGGTGTGTGTGTGTGGTGTGGTGTGTGGTGCTCGCACGTTTTCACGTCTACTGACTTTAGACCTCCCTTTCCTGAGGACTGGCTGACTGACGATGGTTTCTGTGTGGCCCCTCACCACCAACAATAAACGAATGAAACAGAACGCTTCATCAGTACAGCAACATTTGCATGATGAGTTGATGAACTCATTCCACCTGGACTAATGACCACTCCGGGGGATTGGTTAAGTGCTGAGCGAAATTAGTAGTAAGTTTTGAAAGAAAGTCCTAGCTCCTGGTGAAATTCAGGAAAGAAGGTTTTGCAGAATCCAGGACAAGTTTAGAAAACTAGAGTAGAAACGTTAATGGCAAACTGTGGCCAGTTTGGTGACTAAATATGCCGTTCTTGAATAATTACAGCCTGATATGAATCACATCAATGGAAAACTGTGAGTTGTCAAAAAAAAAGTAAGTACATCTACATAGACCAGATGGTGCAACATTGAATTAATGATTCAAAAAATCAGTTAATGTGTAAGAAACCATGGCTATCTCTCTCTGTCTCTGACCACTTACTTTGCATTGATGAAACCGTAATGCATGGATGTCGTCTATCTATCTATCTATCTATCTATCTATCTATCTATCTATCTATCTATCTATCTATCTATCTATCTATCTATCTATCTATCTATCTATCTATCTATCTATCTATCTATCTATCTATCTATCTCCTCTCTCTCTTCTCTCTCTCTCCTTCTCTATCTTGTCTATCTATCTTTCTACATCTATCTATCTATCTATCTCATCTATCTACTACTACTTCTATCTACTATCTATCTATCTATCTATCTATCTATCTATCTATCTATCTATCTATCTATCTACATCTATCTATCTATCTATCTACTATCTGCTGTCTGTCTGTCTGTCTGTCTGTCTGTCTGTTTACCTGTTCGTCCATTCTCTTATTTAAGTTAATGCATTCTTAGCAGACAGATGTTCTCTTTTCCTCCTGTGTCTAAAGCCTACGCGCGTGCAAAGAAATGATTATACTCTACCATGAATTACATTCCATAGCCGTGTTTATGCAACTCTTCACAGGTGTACAAATATGTACATATTCCTACATTTCTCTGATTGCATCTATGCACAAAGAGCGAAGTAGGAAAAATAAGCCCCCCCCCCCCCCCCCCCCCCCCCCCCCCCCCCCCCCCCCCCCCGCAAAAAAAAGTTTTACGTCGGGGAAATAAAAGAGAACTCTGCCTTCACTTAAAGTTGCATAAAATAAGATATAAAAAAAATCGTTCACGACATCCCTGACATAATTTATGACAATTACACAGTGGTCCAAAATGGTTCATTTTTTATTTTATTCTTATATTTCGAGGATAATGGAATAAGCACTCACATAACTTTTACATCCACTCTTCATATGCATTGCAGTTTTGTAATTTTGTCAACTGTTCCCACCGGCGCACAGTGGTCTACTCTTCCGAAAAGCGGAACGGGATGAAAGTGTGCCCAAGATTTTCTTTGTTTCCTGTGTGAAATGTCCTTCTGAAGTGAAGATTATGGTACTGTTAAAGAAAAAGGCTGATGAACCACTCGGAAATTCGAGATCCTAGATTCATTCTCTCCCTTTACCTCTTCTCCCATCTAGTGGGTAGGCTCCCTTATTACGTGTAATTACGCCCCCTTTCTTTGTCTTGATTTCACTTAAATTGTTCCTTAAATTTGATTGTGTCTTTTTCAATAAAATTTCAAGCACACGTTTTCTTTGACGGGTCTTTTTGTCACGCCTTAAGAATATGTGTGTGCGTGCGTGCGTGCGTGCGTCCGTGTGTGTGTTTTATTTGTTTGTTTGTGTGTGAATGTGTACGTGCGTGCACGCGCGCGCGCGCGTGTGTGTGTGTTTGTGTATTTGTTTGTCTGTGTGTGTGCATGTGCGCGCGCGCGCGTGTGTGTGTAGTCTCTCACACACATAATTATGTGCAGGACTCTGTCTGTCTGTCTGTCTGTCTGTCTGTCTGTCTGTCTGTCTGTCTGAGGCTGTCTGAGGCTGTCTGCGTATCTCTGCTGTGTTCTCGTTGTGTCCACTATTCAGGTCTGACCTTGAGTGATGTGCGGACCTAGCATCTCTCTCCCTGCCCTCAGCGGTCAGCCTGTCAACACAGTGGTACTGCTGTTTGAGGAGGGATCAGGGGAGCCTGGCCTTGTGGACACCTGCTTAGCCATTTTGTTTTTACTGATGCCATCATCAACAGAGCATAATTATTGCTGAAACCGCAGAAGCCTCCACGATAACTGTAGCCCTAAATACCCTTTGCTTTTAGTAGAACAGCTGTGCCAGTTATTGTTAAAAGTTGGGGGGGGGGGGGTTGTTTACACTGCCAAGAGTGGGTTTTGCTGGAGTTAGTAGACTTGTTGACAGCTTTCATTTGTACTGCAATGAGAACATCGTAATGGTGCTATGCTGATTACTTTCATGCAATCATTTTTGCTAGAGTATAATTTTTTTATATGAGATTTTGTGAGCTTTTCAGGTTACAGGCATTTATTTAGCTCTGCCAGAACAGACTCATATGCAGTGAAAGGAATTACAAAAGAACACGCAATCACAGAGGAATATTACAATTGCATGCTTTGTAATCAACTTAATTTTATGCATCACTGTACACTAAGAAGGGATTTTTTTTTAAACAGTAAGTAAAACAGATTCATGTCAACAAGCTCCTGAACATGTATAATCTTGCCCATTGAAAACAGACCTCTTTCTACAGATATCAAGATCCACTATCTTCTGTGAATGTGATTTCAGTAACGTTACTATATTGATGATAATTTGGTTTAAACTGAAGTGACAATAAATCAACATGAAACATACTATTTGTGTATGAATTATGATATAACTATCATGATATGTAGAGGGGAAAAGGGCTTATTAGACTGATAATAAACTGACGTCCTTGACTATGCTTTATTGTGAATGGAAGACGTCAGCTTTGATAAGAAAGAAGCCCTGAACAATGAATCCTTAACAGAAAAACGTAAATGTCAGTGAGATGAAACCTTGCATAATCCCCCAGCACCAACTTACAATTCTTTCTTTTCTTTTATTCTTTTATATCGAGGATAATGTAATAAGCACTCTTGTGCTTTTTTACATCCAGTCCCCGTGTGTATGCAGTTTTGTAAATGTCATCTGTTCCCACCACAATTCCCATCTGTTCCCACAATTGCTCATAAAGTGTAGAGTATCCATTAACAGAAATATATATTCATGGTAATCAGTTGGCATCTAATAGTTTTTACAGCACTCACTGCCAGTCATGCGGGGTCCTCTATGTCTGGTGACCTTAGTCCGCCCTTCTCCTAGGACTGGCTGGCTAATGATGGCTGCTGTACTGTGTCACTTCCAATCACCAACAGCGCTAATGAAAGCGGATACCACAGTCAGAGAAGTTTGCATTAAAAGGCAATGAACCATTCGTTGCTCTGATGACTCCTCCAGAGAACTGAAGCTTGGTAAGCTGCTGTTGGTTCAAATTGATCAAACGTGTCAGAGTTTTTTCATCTTATGCTTTGGTCCTGGTGTGATTCGTTAAGAAAGGCTGTGACTACAATCAAGCACCGTGTAAAAATAAATCTGGAACAAAAGCCAGTCTGTTAAAAAATGTAAGTTGTTTAGATAAGTTGTAATAAAGAAGTAAAATGATGGAAAATCATATTGGTGGTTCACAAAAGAATGGTTATCTAAGAGGATCATTTCTTTTTCTGTCTGTCTGCATTTACCTGCCCTTAGTTTCTGCCTGTCTGTCTGTCAATCTGTGCACCACTATCAATCCTTCCATACCTCTACATCTGTCTCTGTCTCTATCTATCGCACTGTCTCTGTTATACCAATCATAGATTATGTCAGTCTAGAACAGATCTACCTGTGTTTCTGTCTATTCATCTGTGTATTATCTATCTATCTATCTATCTATCTATCTATCTATCTACCTATCTATCTATCTATCTATCTATCTATCTATCTATCTATCTATCTATCTATCTGTCTATCTGTCTATCTGTCTGTCTGTCTGTCTGTCTGTCTGTCTGTCTGTCTATCTATCTATCTATCTATCTATCTATCTATCTATCTATCTATCTATCTATCTATCTATCTATCTATCTATCTATCTGTCTATCTGTCTGTCTGTCTGTCTGTCTGTCTGTCTGTCTATCTATCTATCTATCTATCTATCTTATCTATTTATCTATCTAAATGTGTATCTGTTATATTTGTCCGCCTGTGTATTATGTCTGTCTGCATAATATACAAATAACAAGTGCCTATATTTCTGCTATTGTATCTTTGCTGTACGTTTGTAACTGTGTAATCTCTTATTGAGTTAAGAAGAGATACAAAGAAAGAGACACTCCACGGAGGTTCAATAACTGACAGAGTCAGTAAACTCCTTTTTAACTTATTGAACCTCTGACTACTTGTGTGCCACCTTCCTTGTATGAGCACATAATGTTTTTGCGAAAAATTATTCTAGTTCCAGTTGTATTACATGCCCACGCGCGTGCGCGTGCGCGCGTGTGTGTATGTGTGTGTATCTGTTTGTGTGTGTGTGTGTGTGTGTATCTGTTTGTGTGTGTGTGTGTATCTGTTTGTGTGTGTGTGTGTGTGTGTGTGTGTGTTTGTGTGTGTGTGTGTGTGTGTGTGTGTGTGTGTGTGTGTGTGTGTGTATCTGTTTGTGTGTGTGTGGGGGGGGTCTTGTTTTCTCTGCTTGCTTGTCACTCTCCTCAGTCTCCCTCTTCCATCCATGGGAAGAGTACATTACGTGTTATTGTGCCCATTTCCTTGTCTTGATTTCACCTCAAACTGTTTCCTAATTTGTAATGTCTTTGTCAATAAATGTCAAGCATTTTTTGTCTTCTTTGACCTTTTATTTCAACCACTAAAGAGTTTAAATTTGTGTATGAGTGCACGCACACTCACACACACACACACGCGCGCGCGCGCACGCATGCATGCAGGCATGCAAACACACACGAATACAAACACACATGCATGCATGCACGCACACACGAATAGACACACACTTACGCACGCACACACATTTTGTGTGTGTGTGTGACATGTTTTATTTAGAGGTTTTATTCTCATATATGGATATATACGTTTTTTGTCTAAGATGGATACCTTGATGACGACAAAGCAATTGCACTGCTTATCTAAGTTTGACTTTGACCTTGACCTTGACTTTGACTTTCACACACAACACACACACACACACACACACACACACACAACAACACACACACACACACACACACGCACACACACACACACACGCACACACTCTCTCTCTCTCTCTCTCTCTCTCTCTCCCTCCCTCTCTCTCTCTCTCTCTCTCTCTCTCTCTCTC